>JASEVX010000003.1:1050137-1196128 GCA_031761405.1 Serripes groenlandicus
TTATAAATGTATCATGAACTCTTAAAATATGGTCAACGTGGGATTGTAGCCGGTTCATAGGAAATAATATGATGTGGGTTACACGTGCGAACAAGTTAGTGAAGAAAGACAGGTTTATATGAACTTGCCGCTGTGATATAGCCGAAAACAGTTTAACATGAGGGCGTTAAACTACAAGCAAACAATCAACTACACAACAACAAGTCTTACGTGTGGGAAGAAATAGGGAAATTCCCCATTTATTTTATAAAGAGACACGGGAGGGTAATACCCTTTTCTTTACAGATGTATATGAAAATGGGGAAGTCCCTGTTTGTACATGAGATAAATACCTCCATTTCAATAGGTTATATGATATCGGGGGATGAATGCATGGACGATTTCAAAATGTCAAACATTGATTCAAATCATTACTATTATGTTGCAATGTCGTGTTTGATGCACTCACTCCTTTTTCAACATTCTGTGAAAATAATATTGTAATTTGCATTCATGTAAATTCTCCGAAGTGTTACTAAGAAATTACCATTTTCGTCCGCTGCATGTTTGCTCTAAAGTAAGAAAAGGGGGTGTTTAAATGGATGCCCTTGAACAATGAAAATATCTAGGTTATGCATTTACTTAACAATTTAGTACAGTTGTGAAATTAATATATATATATATATCTCTCTCTCTCTCTCTCTCTCTCTCTCTCTCTCTCTCTCTAAGTTCTAGGTATCGGCTTTTGAAATTCATCTCCTTGCAGTATCCTTATGTTCTTGCTTTCTCGAGCCAGTACTCCATACAACGTTATTTCCACGCAACTGACTACCTCCCAACATTATATAAGTTTTATTACTTTTTGATGAAGACGATTAATGCTAGTCATAACGACTTTTATCAGTGATCAGAACTTATAAATTGCCGAGCTATAGTTCGAACTCACGGTCCTTAGATTGATGGCGAGTGGCATTACCGACGAAGATATTTCAGCTCGAAGAAAGGTAAAAGAACACGCAATGTAGAAAGTATCGTGTAGAAAGGTACGTCACTGAAGAATCACCCTGACAACAGTTAATAAAACAGATTGGAGCTGAACGCTGTTTGAACAGTATTTGAGTTATGTCATGGCGGTCAATTCATATAAGCATGTGTTTCCTGGCTTTATCGCATAAATTCTTCACACAGTTACAATCTGCATGGTATAAACTCCCAAATTATGTTGATGATTTATATAAAATTTTACAATATGCAGGGTATAGAAGTTACGTCCATAGCATGAACAGCTCATTACCATACGCGCGATGTTGCTGTCGATGTTGAGGTTGACTCTTACTTATTGTAACTTATACAATAATCTGTTACTTATTCACTCAGTTATTAGTTATTCACGTTTTAACAAATAATATATAAGGGATGTAGATTTACGTCCCTGAATAAATGTACATTCGAATGACTCGCAATATAACCCCACCGTGAACCCACTGAGCAGACATTCACTGGCTATAAAATATGATTTATATCCTGTCGCAGCAGCATAATATCCTTAAGATATCTCATGAGATGTATCCTGATGAACGCAGATATCCATCAGAAATACTTACAGAGATGCATTCAATGAGGGCGAGGTGTCTTGTCGTTATTGCAGTAAATGGTTGGCATATCTGATGTTTTTATTTGGTATAAAGTCTAGGCAGATATTGTTCTCTGTATATATAAATTCTGTTTATAGAACCAGGTGATCGTTTAACGTAAAGTAAAGTGTATACATTAGAACAGTGTGAGTGTCGTATATCATGGGTAATGGTTAACTTTATTCATACACTGGGTAACTATCGGCTGATCTTCACATGTAGAAATCTAAAGCATAATTAAACCCCTTTATCCTTTGTTGACTTTGAATACACTCATATATTACAGGATAGTATTTAACTGACTTGGACCTTTATGCTAATGTGTATATTATAAGAACTTGCAAGTATTTTCATCAGAACTTAAATTGTTTTATGCAGAAGCAAATGGTGGGATAGATTGCACATTGTTTAAGCTTGATGACAAAACGCGTAAATCATAATACTATTTATATCGGCTCAAGGGTCAGTTCAGGTTGATAGTAACGAGTAATACTTAAATCAGATAAACGATATGCTAATTGAAATGCCTTTTCATAATATTGACTAGTTTACGAACAAAAGTCTTAAATTTGAGATGACATAGAATATAAGCGGAGCAAGGAGAGACATCCGAGATTGGACACAGTTAGAAAGAAAGAATACTTCGTAGGGCGGGTTAGACATGACATGGGACACAGTTAGAAAGAAAGAATACTTCGTAGGGCGGGTTAGACATGACATGGGGCATATGGTAATATTTTCATACCGAAACATGTTTCGTCCGTAGAGTCTAAATCATTTAAAAACGAACATGGTGTGAATAAAGCTCACTTTACGTCCATTTTGTATACAACATTTCACAGCATATTTAATTAAAATAACTGCAACATTATGTCCATATTGGGTACAGCATTTTAATGCAAATCTGATTAGAATAACTGCAACATTATGTTCATATTGTAAACAACATTTCACAGCATGTTTGATATTAAAATAACTGCAACGTTGTGGCTATAGTGTGTCAAACATTTTACAGCATGTTTGATAAGAATAACAGTCACATTACGTCTAAAATGTGTACAGCAATTTAAAGCATATTTGATTAGAATTAATTGTCACACTAGCTATGTCTAAAAAGTGATCATTAGTTTCAACATGTTTGATAGAATAACTTTCACATTATGTCCAAAATTTGTTCAATATCTTACAGCATATTTGGTTAGAATAAATGTCACACTACGTCTAAAGTGGGTACAGCAGTTATCAGTGCTTGATAAGTGTAACCGTCTTACTACGTCTCAAGTGTGTACAGCATGTATCAGTGTTTGATAAGATTAACTGTCACACTACGTCCAAATGGTGTACTGCATGTATCAGTGTTTGATAAGAAAATCCGTCACACTACGTCTAAATGGTGTACTGCATGTATCGGTGTTTGATAAGAATAACCGTCACACTACGTCCAAATGGTGTACTGCATGTATCGGTGTTTCATAAGAATATCCGTCACACTACGTCCAAATGGTGTACTGCATGTATCGGTGTTTGATAAGAAAATCCGTCACACTACGTCCAAATGGTGTACTGCATGTATCGGTGTTTGATAAGAATAACCGTCACACTACGTCTAAATGGTGTACTGCATGTATCAGTGTTTGATAAGATAACCGTCACACTACGTCTAAATGGTGTACTGCATGTATCAGTGTTTGATAAGAATAACTGTTACACTACGCCCAAATGGTGTACTGCATGTATCAGTGTTTGATAAGAATAACCGTCACACTACGTCTAAATGGTGTACTGCATGTATCAGTGTTTGATAAGAATAACCGTCACACTACGTCTAAATGGTGTACTGCATGTATCAGTGTTTGATAAGAATAACCGTCACACTACGTCTAAATGGTGTACTGCATGTATCGGTGTTTGGTAAGAATAACCGTCACACTACGTCTAAATGGTGTACTGCATGTATCAGTGTTTGATAAGAATATCCGTCGCACAACGTCTAAATGGTGTACAGCATGTATCAGTGTTTGATAAGAAAAACCGTCACACTACGTCTAAATGGTGTACTGCATGTATCAGTGTTTGATAAGAATAACCGTCACACAACGTCTAAATGGTGTACTGCATGTATCAGTGTTTGATAAGAATAACCGTCACACTACGTCTAAATGGTGTACTGCATGTATCAGTGTGTGATAAGAATAACCGTCACACTACGTCTAAATGGTGTACTGCATGTATCAGTGTTTGATAAGAAAAACCGTCACACTACGTCTAAATGGTGTACTGCATGTATCAGTGTTTGATAAGAATAACCGTCACACAACGTCTAAATGGTGTACTGCATGTATCAGTGTTTGATAAGAATAACCGTCACACAACGTCTAAATAGTGTACTGCATGTATCGGTGTTTGATAAGAATAACCGTCACACTACGTCTAAGGGTACTGCATGTATCAGTGTTTGATAAGAATAACCGTCACACTACGTCTAAAGTGTTTGATCAGAATACTTGCACCATTATGTCTATAGTGTGTAAAACCTTTAACAGTATGTGTCATTGGAATACATGCAACATTATGTCTATAGTATGTAAAACCGTTAACAGTATGTGTCATTGGAATACATGCAACATTATGACCATAGCGTGAATAATTTTGTTAAGCATGTTTGGTTAGAATAACGCCACGTTATGTTCATTAGTGTAAAATGTTTTACATTATGCATGTTTAGAATAACTGTCACTTTACGTATATAGTGCAGCATGTTTGATTATAATACATGTCACATTATGTCTATAGTGTGTAAAACCTTTAACAGTGTGTGTAATTAGAATACATGTCACATTATGTCTATAGTGTGTAAAACCTTTAACAGTATGTGTAATTAGAATACATGTCACATTATGTATATAGTGTGTAAAACCTTTAACAGTATGTGTAATTGGAATACATGTCACATTATGAACATATAGTGAATAATATTGTTAATATTAATGGTTGGAATAACGCCACGTTATGTTTTCAGAAAAGTGTAAAACTTTTTACATTATCCATGCTTAGAATAAATGTCACATTGCGTATATAGTGTGTACATGATTTTACAGAATACTGTCACATTTTGTCTTAAGTGTGTAAAACATTTGACAACATACATAATGGGAATTACTGTCATAATATGTCTATAGTATATGAAAGGTTGTACAACATGCATGATTGGATTAAGTGTCACATTACGTATATAGTGTATAAAAGATTTAGCAACATGCATGATGGGAATAACTGTCTCAGTATGTCGACAGTGTGAACAACATTTGAAGACGTGCACGTTTGGAATAACTGTCACTTGTTGTATTTATTGTATAAAACATTTAGCAACTTGCATGCCTGAAAGAACTTTCACATTATGTCGATAGTATGTACAGTAATGTACAACATGCAACTGTAACATTGCGTATATAGTGTATGAAATATTTTACAATATAAATGATGGGAATAACTGTCACATTATGTCTATAGTTTGTACATCCAGGCGCGTAGCTGGGTCGAAATTGAGACTACGCACTATTCTAGGGGGGTCCGAGGATGCCCCCCCCCCCCCCCCCCCCTGATTTTTATTTTCGTCTATATCGCCTCAGATGACTTTTGGCGCATATTTCACAATATCTAATTGACCCTAATTAATACCAAAATGAACGGCATAACAACACGAAATACCCTTAAAACATTTGTAAAATTTGGAATTTATTTTTTCTAATATTGACTGTCACTTCAACAAAGTGAAACCTCGAAGACGAAGAGTCCACAGTTAATAGTTCGACCTATCGGTAGTTCGATGTATTAAATTTCGGTCATAATGACGACGAAGAAGAATCTTATCCTCTAAAAATACATGTAGTAAGCTTTATCGAAATAAAAACGCAAGTAATCATTGTGACACTTTCATTGCGAAGAAAATGGCGTACTTACGCAGACAGAAGAGTACTCCACAGCTTTATTCTATATTTGTATTATTCCTATCCAACAAACAGATGTTTTCTGAAGCATCTGCAGCAGTTTTTTAGAACAAGCAATTTCTCCTTCACGACAATCTTTTCAACGCTTTTCAGAAACTATACGTTCATTTTTGGCGAGTTTCCATACATGTACATAGACGCTTTCAAAGATGTTTTCTGAAAACTGGGCCACGTTTATGTGGTCCCAGCTGCAAATATGTTGTAAGTGTGAAAGTGTTCTTTCTATACATGGCCAATATAAAATGATATGGCAATCGTTTACATGTATCCTTACAAGTACAATAAAACGCGCTTACATCATATAAAACAAGAGGCCCATGAGGGCCTATGCTCTACTGGCATTGATCTAGCTTGTTTCAAAAGGAACCAATATGTCATCAATATTCAAATACCATCTAAGTTTGGTGAAGATCTGGCCGTTTTTTAGAAATGAACCAAACTCTCATGGATATCTAACTACTGTATAAGTTTGATTGAGATACAATCAAAAATAAGGACTGTATCATGTTAACAAGCCCTATTATAGCAATTTTGACAATTTCAAGGGCCATAATTCAGTCATGCATGGTGCGGATCTGGCTTGTTTTCGAAATGAATCAAGCTCTCATGGATATCTAACTTCTGTATAAGTTTGGTTGAGATACAATAAAAAATAAAGACTGTATCGTATTAACAAGCTCTATTATAGCAATTTTGACCATTTCAAGGGCCATAATCCAGTCATGCATGTGCAGATCTGGCTGGTTTTCGAAAGGAACCGAGCTCTCATGGATATCTAACTACTGTATAAGTTTAATTGAGATACAATCAAAAGTGAACACTGTATTGTGTTAACAAGCTCTTTTATAGCAGTTTTGACCATTTCAAGGGCAATAATCCAGTCATGCATGGGCGGATCTGGCTGGTTTTCGAAAGGAACCGAGCTCTCATAGATATCTAACTACTGTATAAGCACGCTCGGACGACGGACGAATCGCCACGACATAAGCCCTTCTGGCCTTTGGCCAGTAGAGCTAACGAGTGATTGATTTATTGGGGTTTAACGCCGTTTTTAACAATTTCTCAGTCATATCAGGGCGGACAGTTCACCTACTCATGCATTTCCTGGTTTTCTCACACCAGTACTCCACACAACAATCTTTCCATGCAATTAAAAACGAGTGAAAAATACGCACTGTCTTTTAAAATCAACTAAACAAACAAGTTACGAGATGATTAATAATAAAGATTTGAAAATAGTCGACTGAATTGATTGATTGATTGATTGGGGTTTAACGCCGTTTTTAACAATTTCATATCACGGCGGCCAGTTAACCTACTCATGTGTTTCCTGGTTTTCTCACACCAGTAAAACACACAACAATCTTCCCAAGCAACTGGCTGCTTTTCCACATAGACTCAGCCCATTGGTGAAAGACAAATGACGCATGTCGCATTGACTTTTGTCAAACGTCGGAAAGAGTGTTGGCCGAGTCGGGATTCGAACTCACAACCCCTGGATTGACAGCCCTCGTCGCTACCGACTGAGCTAGCGGACTCCATTGTCGACTGAAAGATGACATATTATTCGTTGGAGCTATACATGTGTTCTTTGAGCTTTTAAATGAAGTCAAAGGAACCGTGTTTTAGTTCGAGAATTCGAGTCTTTCAGAAATTCTTTTAAGCCTACTAGCGAGATAGAAGGGCCAGTCGTCGCTCCTTTCTACTTGCAAATACATCCATCACTAAGTCATTGCGTATGTTTCGATTACGGTGAATGTTCATCATTGTTTTTCTGTTTTTGCCACAATGTTTTCAAGTTTATTCAATAATTAATTTAGGGATGGTTCGAAAAACTGACGAATATTCGAATATTCGAAAAACGGACGAATATTCGAATACTGTATTCGAATAAGAATATTCGTTTTCAGTTTACGACTTTTTTAAGATATAAAGAAAAAATGAACAAACATTATTAGTAAATTTCTGACAGAGGTCGCGAGTTGGAGCTAATAATGATTAAGGGTGAAGTGATAAAGATTGTGTATGTGTATATGTTTATATGTGAGTGTGTGTGTGTGTGTGTGTGTGTTTGTGTGTGTGTGCGAGCGAGCGAGCGAGCGAGCTATTGCGCGAATGTGTCATGTGCATGCAATTTATTTATTAATACTTATATTGTATGATGAAAAACTGTATAGTTTAAGTCAATAAAATATTTATCTATCTATCTATCTATCTGTGTCTTTACGGTTTGTTCCCGATACGTCGAGTCGATTTAATCCCTAGCCGGTCGGTAGAGCGGATCGAGGGGACCATTAGAGGGTAATTAGTTGACAGGTAAATATGCATACCTGTTGCTTTAGACTCATGATTTATTGAGACGGGTGTGTTTTTATATATATTATACATACATGATACAGTTCCCATCTTCTTTAATGTCTTTAAGATGTTTTGACCCATTGTCTTGTGTAGACATAAATAGTTCATTAATATACGATTTTCTGATGCGTTAGTAGCAAATAGTAAATTACCGAAGAGCTTTGATTTCTTTATTTCCCTAAATGTTTTCTGCTTATTTTAGTGAATCCTTACTAGTGTAGTCGAAGAATATTTAACGGTTCATTGTACAGTACATAATTCTTAATGATCGGAAATTACATGAAACAAACTCATTTTGTTATTTATTTTTTATTTATGCATAAACAATTATGATCAAGAAAATATATACATACAGAATTTCCCTAAGAATGCGAAATTTAAAACATTTGAGAAAAGTGTAACCTAGGATTACCCTGCACATACATGCAAGTTGATCTTTTGCTGCATTATCGTGTTTTTTCATTCCATTAATTGTCTCTAAGTTTGGTCAGCTCTTCTGTAAAAAATGTGGGAATTGGTCGAACTTCTTCTGCGCAGCGCTGAGATATCTTGCTCATGATCTGTTTGGCAATGATTATGACTAAGTGATTGTTAGATTTTTTCATCTCTTTACATATACATAAGTTATTCGTATGTTTCTAACGGTTTGAACTTAATTAAAATCAATGAAGAGACAGAACAGTTTATTTTTTCTTTAAAAGAAAATAGATTAAAAGGCACTGTTTTGCATTTAATTTGTTCAACAGATACCTTGACAGTTTGAACTTAATTACTTATGACTAGAAAATAATACTTTAAGAATAGGTATGATAGATGCTGGAGCATCTATTTGACTGGAAAAACGTTGACGTTCTTACACTTACTGTAAGACACCCACTTCAAAGTGGACAAAAAGAGATTAGGAACTTTGTGACCGGCTTAGAGATAATAACATCGATTATGACATCAAAACGTATGTATTTGCGACAATGATAGTGTGGTTAAAGAAATCGCCATCACGATTTGAAGTGCTATTCGGATCAAATTGACGGCAGAAAGCAGCGAATAGTATATATTACCTGCGTGCTTATATCAATTACATACATCTGCTATGACACATAATATAACTTAATGCGAATTAAAACGAAAGTTTCGCAAAAAATAGTTTAACAGTTACAAGATTATTTTTAGTTCATTTAATATTCGATCGAGAAATATTTATCGAAAAGATATATAGTTTAGGCTCCCGTTTGTCTACCATTTGCCAACATTTCAAGACTATCTATTGAGCAGATCTTAAATCACAATTAATGTCGTTAAACGTATATTTATATATTATTACGCATCCAGGGTAATAACATGAACACTTATATTTTCATTATCATCTGATGGTCAATTTCAATATTTTAAGTAATCTACTCCCTTACACATAATGGTAGGTTGTATTAATGTGCTTCGCTTTAAAGATTTAAAGTAGTTTTAAAATACATTAAAACTACAATAAAATGTATTTTGATTTTCATAGTATATTTACTGTCTTGTTTACTTCAATGTTTTACTGATTTGCATTTTTGTCACGTATTTCAGATAACTTTTCAAAGAATATCATTTCACCCCTGAAAATGAATCTGCAAGTATGAAACGTCACGTAATTATAAGTCGCTGGCAACTACATTTTTAAAAGAAATTCGTTTTTCCAATGTTTTAAGTTTGTGATTCATTAACCTCCTATTTCATTTTATTACATGCTCTTTGCGAGTATTTACTCGTCCCTGATTAGACATGTAGCAAACGTTTATAAATCACAGAAGGTCCTTTAAGCAGCCAGCGAACAAGCAGTCAATTGACTCCAACAAACATCTTGTCATACATACCAAATGGACAAAGCTTGGGGCGCGTAAGTAATTGGAAGCTCCAGAAATGGAGGTAATAAGAAGTCAATGTTTCTTAAATAATGTTGTAATATGTAGTTTTATGTATTGAGTAATGTCAAAGTTTAACGTATTTATATAATCGTTACTTGTTTTTGCTGAATGTATTTTACCACAATTCATTACCTCCAAATACAAGACACGGGAAAGTTTATGCAGAATGAGTACAGCATAGCTTCGGATGTTTTACACAAATGAGCCACGTCACACACAAATCGCAATTCGGAGGTCAATTGTGAATTGCAAATAAGATCAAATTGCATATTAGTATGGTCGGTTTTTCGTCCGGATGCGTCTGCAGAGGCTTACTGTACCGCTCAAAAGCCAAAACAATTTTCGGCCATGCCTATTAAGGCTTTCTTACACCGGCACTCCACACAACACTACAATCTCTATGACAGCAAATACATATATAAATTAAGTTGTAAACGTTGTGACAAAAGGCGTAATTCACAGATTAATCGAAAATGAATACATTGTACCGTTCTTTATTGAAAACCAATTAAAGGTTATAAAACCCAATCATATTTCCGGTAGCAATCAGACACTACTTATGATCTACTAACAAAGCACCGCCGAGGCTGTGATGCACTGATCAGAAGCAGCAGCCGACTAGGGGTAATAAACAGCAAGTCAACTAATTAGTAATTGGCGCCTTTTGACACATTGTTTCCTTCTTAATTTCTATATGATGCCATACAGGTTGTACTGTTGTAATAAAGACATTATACACATGGGAAGGTAACACGGCCGCCGTGACATCATTGAAAATTGTTGAAATAGTGTCAAAATCTAATCAACTATAGCAGTTTTGTACACAGTTTTGTTGTGTAAAGGATTTGTGCCACACCCTACGAAAGGGGGAAGAAACCTTGTGAGGCAGAGATCAGACTGTAAGTTTCTTAGGAAGATTCATGACCAAAAAAATACCACACAAATATGCAATTTGATCTTATTATGAAATTAACACTGAAACCATCCAAATGCGGACTTTGTGCTGACGCGGTTCATTTGAGTAAAATCATCACGCGCTATGACGTAAGCATTTCCAAAAATTCGGTGGTAAAATCTGTGACCTTTTTTGTTTCTGAAATTGGACGATTATAAGGGATTTTTATGCAGGTTTGTGAGAAATTATTTTACAATTCATTCTTTAACAAACAAATAAATCTTTTGAAAGTTTGGTCAAATATAAAAAAATGAATTTACCATTTTATTGAACACGTCGACCATTTTCCTGTTGAAGACGCGTTTGTAGCAGACGACTTTTGAAAAACATCGTGAATAAAGGAGACATTGCTCAAAATTAGCAGTTTCTCCTTTTACCGTAATGTTTTCAACATTACCATTATGCTTCAAATATTTGCAATGATTATACTTTATAGAATGTCTTTACACATGCCAATGTCGTGTTTTTGTTTACCTTCCATCGCCTTTTTTTTTTTACCTGATAACTTAAATTAACGGCAATTACGTTCTCAACAAACTTCTCTATTATCTTATTCAATAAATAAACGGCAATTACGTTCTCAAACTTCTCAAATTATCTAATTAAGGAAGTTAAAATAAACATTCAAAGCAAACTGTAATCAATTATAACACGGATAAATTTACCGCCCGCCCCACTATGATGAATTAATAATCTAAAACAAACATACATGTATACAATATTTACACCATTAAACTTCAAAAAGTGGTCCTTCCTCATAATCGGCCTTTTTGTACCAGACATTTTGGGAAATTGGCCTTTCTTTCTGGACCTATAATATGCCTTTTTGGACTGGCCTTTTACGCATTCGGCCAATTTTGACCTATACCTAAGATAAGATAGCGATCTGAACATTTAGTAATCCATACGGTGCTAATCGGAACTGTGTAACTGACGTCACAGGAAGTTGATTATAAGCAAAGATGGCGGCGCCCATAGGCGATCGATACCGACGTGAAAACACAAACTTTAAAAGCATATATCTTGGTAGTGCAAGCATGTAAAAAAAAGGTAATTACATCAAAATGATACATTACTGTAGTGCTATTTAGTCATATAGTTTAAATTTCAGCCGAGCGTATTCCTTTAAGTATCAATTATAAAATCGAGAATTGTCACGCGTACGTTTACCCGAGTTTGTATCGTGTGTATATAACCAGACATTACCTTAACGACCGGTTTGTTCGATATTTTTTAATCAACACACATGTATAAAGTGTATAAACGGTGACAGTCTGCATATCATTACGATCATAACCAAAACATAGTCGACGTTTACATCATAGATAGCTATTGCAATACTTAAAAAAAATCATATTTAACATTGCATTACGTCTCAAAAGTATGCAGCTTTCCACTTTGTTACCTCTTTAAAATCAAATTCACATCAGCAAACAAATTGAATCGTCCGCAATTTCTTCTAACACGCCGGTAAATTGACTAGGCGAAATCGGTAAAAAAAAAAGTAAACGAAATATCACCCAATTCCCTATGCTTTCTGTATGAATAAGATATATAATTATTTCTTTAATTATTTGATTCGGTTAAATATCAAATTCGGTAAACAAGCGACACCTGAATAAATATACAGCTCCGAAAATGTTGCGATTAGGTTTATCGTTTTGAGGGGATTTTCTTTCTTGATTTACATCAACTTGAAATTCAAATATATCTGTTGAGAAAGTAAGAGAGTGTAAGTACAGTTGAAAACATGCAATATATACGTAAACAATAGCTTATACTTTTACTTGGAAAATCGTCATTATTTGAAAAAGGAAATGGAAAAGTACCAGTAGTCGGATAAACCTGAAATCGGATACCGATTTTTGATTCGAAAAACGAATATTCGAATATCGTTTTCAGTATTCGTTCCCATCCCTAATAATTATACATTCAAATGGTGAAATAAGTATTACAAATCCAAATATAAGTTATAAATCTTACCATTTCAAATTGATATCGTTTCTTTAAAATAAAAATATAATATATAAGATGGCATAGTCTGTCGGCTATATAACTGATCTAAAATGCAGCAGAAAACCCTCTACAGTTGCTACCAGATGACGGTCAGAAATTAATTGGTGGCATGCATGCTTTGAAATAGCCATGCAGACCCCTTATCTTCATGGTAATTTGGAGATTTAAGATAATAGCTCTGCTAATTATTGTGAGGGATTTTCTGGGCAGGTGGAGCTAAGTTAAAGACTTTGTATACATATAATATTATCAATACATTTAGGTGCTTTATGTGACAATTTTGTATGTCTGAATTGTTCTGATTTACTCGTTTTCATCCTTATCCCCCTTAGACTTTAGTTTTTATTGCTTTTTTCGCATTTATTTAATTTTTATTTTTTGGAACTCTCAAACTATTTCTTACGCACGTGCGTAAGCCTAGATACGCGCCTGAGTCATCAGTTTACAACATGTAAGGTGGGAATAACTGTCACATTATGTCTATAGTAAAATTAGTTTGTACATCAGTTTACAACATGTAAGGTGGGAATAACTGTCACATTATGTCTATAGTTTGTACATCAGTTTACAACATGTAAGGTGGGAATAACTGTCACATTATGTCGATAGTTTGTACATCAGTTTACAACATGTAAGGTGGGAATAACTGTCACATTATGTCTATAGTTTGTACATCAGTTTACAACATGGAAGGTGGGAATAACTGTCACATTATGTCTATAGTTTGTACATCAGTTTACAACATGTAAGGTGGGAATAACTGTCACATTATGTCTATAGTTTGTACATCAGTTTACAACATGTAAGGTGGGAATAACTGTCACATTATGTCGATAGTTTGTACCTTACTCTAAACAACAATCACGATGGGGAATTACCGTCACATTATGTCAATAGTTTGTACATTATTTTACAACATGTAAGATGGAAATAACATTCACATTTTGTCGATAGTTTGTACATCATTTTACAACATGTAAGATGAAAATAACTGTCACATTTTGTCGATAGTTTGTACATCAGTTTACAACATGCATGGAGATCAGATTACGTCCAGAGTATAAACATCATTAAGCAACTTGAATGATTGGAATAACTGTCACATTACGTCCATATTTTGTACATCAGTTTACAACATGCATGGAGATCAGATTACGTCCAGAGTATAAACATCATTAAGCAACTTGAATGATTGGAATAACTGTCACATTACGTCCATATTGTGTACAGCATATTACATACAACATGGATGATTGGAATAATTGTCACATTATTTTCATATTGTGTACAGCATATTACAACATGGATGATTGGAATAATTGTCACATTACGTCCATATTGTGTACAGCATATTACACCATGGATGATTGGAATAACTGACAAATTACGTCCGTATTGTTTACAGCATTTTACAACATGGATGATTGGAATAACTGTCATATAATTTCAATAGTTTGTACATCAGTTTACAACATGCATGGAGATCACATTACGTACAGATAATAAACAACATTAAGCAACTTGAATGATTGGAATAACTGTCACAGTACGTCCATATTGTGTACAGCATATTACAACATGGATGATTGGAATTACTGACAAATTACGTACGTATTGTATATAGCATTTTACAACATGCTTGATTGGAATAACTGACACATTGTGTCCGTGTTGTGTATAGCATACTACAACATGGATGATTGGAATAACTGACACATTATGTCCGTATTATATATAGCATTTTACATTACGTCCGTATTGTGTATAGCATTTTACAACATGCTTGATTGAAAATAATTGACACATAACGTCCGTATTATTTATTGCATTTTACAACATCCTTGAAGGAAATTACTGTAGAATAACGTCTGTATTGTGTACAGCATTTACAACATGTCCATAACGTTAATAACATTTAACATATGTTTGACTGGAATATCTGACACATTACAGTCGTATTGTGCATATCATTTTGACGTCATTTTTGATATACTTGCCTGAGATATCTGTCACATTACGTCCGTAATGTGTATTTCAAATTGTTCAACATGCATAATGGAAATAACTGTCGCATAACGTCATTTCAGCCGAGTGTGTTGAGAGATTCCAGATTTTAACCACATTTTCAAGGGAATCGATCCTCATACTCGACCAGACATCGCGATTGTAGGGCGACCATTTTGTCAATGGAATCGATCATCATACTCGACCAGTACTCGCACTGAATGTGTTTGGAGGATTCCGGCTTTTAACACCAATTGTCAAGGGAACTCGAGCATCTTACCCGACATGTACATGTACTCGTGCCGGGTCTGTAGAGATACTCGGATCGAGTAGGTTGGGAGATTCTATAGTTTAATCCCCTTGTCATGGGAGATGATCCTCATACTAGACCACTCCATCCGAGTAGGATGGGAGATTCCATATGTTAACCCCCATTGCAACGGGAGATGATCCTCATACTTGACCAGCACTCGCGCCGAGTAGGATGGGAGATTCTATATGTTAACCCCATTGCCACGGGAGATGATCCTCATACTCGACCAGCACTCGCGCCGAGCAGGATGGGAGATTCCATATATTAACCCCATTGCCACGGGAGATAATCCTCATACTCGACCAGCATTCGCACCGAGTGGGTTGGGAGATTCCAAATGTTAACCCCATTGTCAGGAGAGAAGATCCTCATACTCGACCAGCACTCGCGCCGAGTGGGTTGGGAGATTCCAAATGTTAACCCCATTGTCAGGAGAGATGATCCTCATACTCGACCAGCACTCGCGCCGAGTGGGTTGGGAGATTCTATATGTTAACCCCATTGTCAGGAGAGAAGATCCTCATACTCGACCAGCATTCGCACCGAGTGGGTTGGGAGATTCCAAATGTTAACCCCATTGTCAGGAGAGATGATCCTCATACTCGACCAGCACTCGCGCCGAGTGGGTTGGGAGATTCCAAATGTTAACCCCATTGTCAGGAGAGATGATCCTCATACTCGACCAGCACTCGCGCCGAGTGGGTTGGGAGATTCCAAATGTTAACCCCATTGTCAGGAGAGATGATCCTCATACTCGACTAGCACTCGCGCCGAGTGGGTTGGGAGATTGCCAATTTTTACCTCATTTTCAAGGCAATCGATCAACCTTACTCGAGCAGTACTCGCTTGAGTGTGTAGGAGGGTTTCAGATTTAAATCCTATTTTCCGGGGAATCTGTTCTCACACATTATATCTATAGTGTATGGAACATTTTACAACATGCCTGATGGGAATAACTGACACATTATATATTTAGTGTATGAAACATTTTACAACATGCCTGATGGGAATAACTGACACATTATATATTTAGTGTATGAACAATTTTACAACATGCCTGATGGGAATAACTGACACATTATATATTTAGTGTATGAAACATTTTACAACATGCCTGATGGGAATAACGGACACATTATATATGTAGTGTATGAACAATTTTACAACATGCCTGATTGGAATAACTGACACATTATATATTTAGTGTATGAAACATTTTACAACATGCCTGATGGGAATAACGGACACATTATATATGTACTACAAGCCGGTAGGCGAAGTGGGATTCGCCTTTGTGATTTTCGCCTTCGCATATTTTGCAAACTTCCGACTCTAGCTCGGAAACCCGAGGTCGGAGGTCAATCACGTAAAAAAACCTTTTTGCAGCTCTTGAATAGCTCCATCAGATGGTGCAATAAAGTAGCTATCGAATACGATCACTGTAGCGCCAGGGGCGATTGAAGTGAAAACCAACTGTAAAAAGATACCCTATCGTTGAAAGGTTACCATTTGGAAACAGAAACCTAAATCAAAAATCGTTACGGATACGTTTTTTTTCTAAATATCTCGAAGTATCTATGACCGAAGTTTCAGCTCTCCACTATCAAAACTGTAGGAGAAGATAGAAAAATGGTTTGGATTCTTAAAACGCGTTTGTTTGCTAGCTGCATAGCAACGGCTTTTAAAGGCTACCTTTTGAAAACAAAGGCCTAAATCAAAAATCGTAACAAATACGTTTTTCCTAAATATATCGAAGTATCTATAACTGAAGTTTTATCTCTCCACATTCAAAACTGTAGGAGAAGATAGAAAAATGGTTAATGTTCTTAAAACGCGCTTTTTTGCTAGTTGCAACGAGTGGGTCCTTTGCAACTAAAGTCAAACGCGCTCATCCTGAGCTCCATTGGCACTTGTTCGCCAAGTTACATCGGATTCGGTTTGGGCTGTGGAGTATCGCTAAAAAAAACCTGGGCAGACAGACACACACAAACGCAGACAAACGGAAAGTCTGACAATAAGGGATACCTAGCGAATCTCAACAAGCCGGTAGAGCAAAAACTTCCGGCTTTAGCTTCGAAACTCGAGGTAGGAGGTCAATCACGAACAAAACCTTTGTGTAGCTCTTGAATAGCTCTATGAGATGGTGGTGCAATCAAATCTCAATCGAATACTACCTCTGCAGCGCTAGTGGCGATTGAAGTAAAAAAACGACTGTAAAAAGACCCTATCTATCAAAGGCTAAGATTTTGAAACAAAGGCCTAAATCAACAAGAGGGCCAAGATGGCCCTAAATCGATCCCCTGAATATTTTAAAAGTGTTTACCTAAACGAGTCTATGTAAAACAAGTGATCCCTAGGGTGGGGCCATTTTTGACACTAGGGCTATAATTTGACCAATCTTGGTAGAGGTCCACTTGATGAAGTTAGATTTCAAATATCAACTTTTAGACAAGATTTTTTTAAAAGTTTTTCTCTATACAAGTATAATATTATGTTAAACAAGTGACCCGGGATGGGGCCATTTTTTACCCCATGGCTATAAGCTACATACCAAATATCAAAAGCCTGGACATTCTACCTTCAGAAAAGAAGATTTTTAAAGTTTCTCCCTATACGAATCTTTGCAAAACAAGTGACCCTCGAGATGGGGCCATTTTGACCCCGGGGCTATTATTTAAACAAGATTAGTAGAGGTCCAATAGATGAAGCTACGTACCAAATATCAAAGGCCTGCGTCTTCTCCTTTTAGACAAAAAGATTTTTTAAAAGAATCCCTATATGAGTCTATGTAAAACAAGTGACCCCCGGGAAGGAGTCATCTTTGACCCCAGGGCTTTAATTTGAGCAAGATTGGTAGAAGTCCAATAGATGAAGCTACATACCAAATATCAAAGGCCTGGGCCTTCTCCTTTTAGACAAGAAGATTTTTAAGTTTTTTTCGCTATATGAGTCGATGTAAAACAAGTGACCCCCGGTGAGGAGTCATTTTTGACCCCAGGGCATACACTGAACAATCTTGGTAGAGGTACACTAGATGAAACTACATACAAAATATCAAAGGCCTGGGCCTTCTACTTTCAGACAAGAAGATTTTTAAAGTGTTTTCCCTATACAAGTCTATGTTAAACAAGTGACCTCCGGGGAGGGGTAATTTTTTACCCCAGGGCTATTATTTGAAGATTGGTAGAGGTCCACTAGATGAAGCTACATACCAAATTTCAAAGGCCTGGGCCTTCTACTTTTAGACAAGAAGTTTTTTAAAGTTTTTTCCCTATACGAGTCTGCGTAAAACAATTTGAAAGAGGGCCACCAAAGGAACATTCCTGTGAAGTTTGGTTGAAATTAGTCCTGAGGTTAAGGAGGAGATGATGTTTAAATCTAAAAGTTAACGCCGGACGCCGGACGACGGACACAACGTAATCAGAATAGCTCACCTTGAGCCTTTGGCTCTAGGTGATCTAAAAATCGTTACGGATACGTTTTTAGCTCTACTGGCCAAAGGTCAGAAGAGCTTATGTCGTGGCGTGGTGTCCGTCGTCCGTGCGTGCGTTCGTAAACAATTGCTTGTGAACGCGATACAATCTTTAGTTTTGATTGTATCTCAATCAAACTTATACAGTAGTTAGATATCCATAAGAGCTCGGTTCCTTTCGCAAACCAGCCAGAATAGCCCTTGCATGACTGGATTATGGCCCTTGAAATTGTCAAAATTGCTATAATACAGCTTGTGAACACAATAGAGCCTCCTTTTACTACCCGATATTCACCATACATACATGCTCTGGATTGAAAATGACCAAAGAACCACCCCAATAGAGCATAGGCCCTCATGGGCCTCTTGTTTCTAAATATCTCGAAGTATCTATAACCAAAGTTTCAGTCCTTAAGACGCGTTTTTTTGCTAGCTGCATAGCAACGGCTATCTTTGAAAAGCTACTATTTAGAAACAAAGGTCTAAATCAAAATTAGTAACGGATACAATTTTAGCTCACCGGAGCACGTAGTGCTCAATGTGAGTTATTGTGATCGCCTTTTGTCCGGCGTCCGTCGTTTGTCGTTCGTCGTCCGTCGTCCGTCGACCGTCGTCAACATTTGCTTGTTAACACTCTAGAGGCAACATCTTGCATCCAATCTTTATGAAAGTTTATCAGAACATATATCTCCATCAACACTCGGCCAAATTCGAAACTGGGTCATGTGGTGTCAAAAACTAGGTCACTAGGTCAAATTTAAAGAAAATCTTGTTAACACTCTGGAAGCCATATTTTTAGCTTGAGAATGTTGAAACTTTGTTATAATGTTTGTTCTACGTAATATCTAGGCCAAGTTCGACACTGGGTCATGTGGGGTTAAAACCTAGTTCACTAGGTCAAATTTGAGGAAAATATTGTTAACACTTTGTCATAATGTTTGTTTAAGTAATATCTAAGCCAAGTTCGAAACTGGGTCATGTGGGGTTAAAAGCTAGGTCACTCTGGAAGCCACATTTTTGGCTTAAGCATGTTGAAACTTTGTCAGAATGTTTGTCTCAGTGATATCTAAGCCAAAGTTGAAACTGGGTCATGTCCGGTTAAAAATTAGGTCACTAGGTCAAATTTATGAAAGGTCTTGTAAACACTCTGGAAGTCACATTTCCGGTCAAAAACTTGGTCACTAGGTCAAATTTAAGTAAAATCTTGTTAACACTCTGGAAGCTACATTTTTGGCTTGAGCATGTTGAAACTTTGTCAGAATGTTTGTCTTAGTGATATCTAGGCCAAGTTCGAAACTGTCTGGTTAAAAACTAGGTCACTAGGTCAAATTTAAGTAAAATCTTGTTAACACTCTGGAAGCTACATTTTTAGGCATGAGCATGTTGAAACTTTGTCAGAATGTTTGTCTTAGTGATTTTTAGTCCAAGTTCGAAACTGGGTCATGTCAGGTCCAAAAATAGGTCACTAGGTCAAATTCATGAAAGGTCTTGTAAACACTCCGGAAGCCACATTTTTGGAATATAGGTCATGTTTGGTCAAAAACTAGGTTACTAGACTTAATTTAAGGAAAATCTTGTTAACACTCTAAAAGCCGCATTTTAAATACATGAATATATATCAGTTTTCCGAACATTTTGAAATCTCAATCGGTCTGATGATTTTTTTTTCTATTAATAGGATTCTTGTCATCTGACTAACCAATTTGGCTTACTTGGTCATATATCGAATTATTTGCATTTATTATTAAATAAGCTATCGATTGGTATGTTTGCTTTGCCATGCGGTTGTAAAATGATGTATAAATCGGCCGTTAAAAGTGCGCACGAAATCAATGCGAAAATGTCTCAAATTTGTTTTTATAAAGAACCGCTCGAAACCAATCGACACTTATTATAATCATTAAAGACATTCCCCCTTGCTACAATCAATTCGAGATTAAATAATTAGAGAGCAATTTCATAAATCTTGCCTCTGAATACATATCAACAGGTTGTGTAAATCGCTAATCTATCAATCACTTCAGGCTTTATTTTACACGCGACAAACAGTTTGAGGGCTTGATAAAAGACGGTTGTAATTTCAAATTGTTCAAGATGTAGTTACAACCGTTTGCATACAACTATCGAGTTGAAGGTACCCCACTGTACATCGTGTACACACACACAGCCACTATTGGTTTTTATGCGGGGGATTCAGCTATGCTGAATATCTCCGTATATTGTCATGCCAAGATTTCAAGAAGTGTAAATTTGTAAAAAAATTGTACTGCCCTCTGGTTTTTTTCAAAATGGACAATTTGTCTTGATTGTCCAGGGATCAGTTACATACGTTTCACAACTAGCTAAACAGTATGCACATTATACAAAGTAAACGTACACAATGTAAAGTTTTAATCCATCAAGTTGTACACAAAATTTAGAAATTGGACGTAAGGATCTTAAAATATTTCTTTTAAATATATGGAAAACGAATAGCTTGAAACCTTTTGAGAAAATCCCTGCAATGAAACATACGGCTGTCGTGCATCGTCAACATTTCCCATTGTTAACACTCTACAGGCTACATTTTGCATCGGATCTTCATTAAAGTTTATCAGAACATTCATCTCCATCAAATCTTGGACAAGTTCGAAACTGGTCCATTTAATGTCAACAACTAGGTCACTAGGTCAAATTGAAGGAAAATCTTGTTAACCCTCTATAGGCCACATTTTCAACTTGAGCATGTTGAAACTTTATCTGAATGTTTGTCTTGATGATGTAAGTCAAGTTCGAACATGAGTCAAAAAGTAGGTCACTAGGTCAAATTGAAGGAAAAGCTTGTTAACAATCTAGAGGTCGCAATTTTTGCTTCAGCAGTTTGAAATTTTGTCAGGATGTTTGTATTGATGATGTAAGTCAAGTTCGAACATGGGTCATGTCGGGTCAAAAAGTAGGTCACTAGGCAAAATTGAATGAAAATCTTGTTAACACTGTAGAAGGCAGCTTGAAATGTGGTCAGAATGTTTATCTAAATGATATTTAGGCCGAGTTCAAATATGGGTCCAGCCGGGTCGAAAACTAGGTCACTAAGCCAAATTGAATAGTAATCGTGTTAACACTCTAGAGGCCTGTCGTGCATCGTCAGCATTTTCCTTTGTTAACATTCTACAGGCTAGATTTTGCATCGGATGTTCATGAAAGTTTATCAGAACATTCATCTCCATCAAATCTTGGACAAGTTCGAAACTGGGCTATTTGAGGTCAAAAACTAGGTCACTAGGTCAAATTGAAGGAAAATCTTGTTAACACTTTGGAGGCATTATTTTCAACTTGAGCATGTTGAAACTTTATCAGAATGTTTGTCTTGATGATATGTAGGTCAAGTTCGAACATGGGTCATGATAGGTCAGAAACTAGGTAACTAGGCCAAATTGAAGGAAAATCTTGTTAATACTGTAGAAGGCAGCTTGAAATTTGGACAAAATGTTTATTTATATGATATCTAGGCCAAGTTACAATATGGGTCAAGCCGGGTCAAAAACTAGGTCACTAAGCTAAATAGAATGGAAATCTTGTTAACACTCTAGAGGCCTTATTTTCAACTTGAGCATGTTGAAACTTTATCAGAATGTTTGCTTCAGGAGTTTAACATTTTGTCAGAATGGTTGTATTAATGATATCTAGGACAGGTTTGAATAAGGGTCACATTGGGTCAGAAACTAGTTCTCTAGGTCAAATTGAAGGACAATCTTGTTAACATCTTTTTTGGCTACAGCTGCTTGAAATGGTGTCAGAATTATATCTAAATGATATGTAGGTCAAGTTTGAATACGGGTCATGCCGGGTTAAAAACTAGGTCACTAGGCCAAATTGAAGGAAAATCTTGTTAACACTCTGGATACTGCATTCTTAGCTTGAGCATGTTGAAACTTTATCAGAATGTTTTTCTTGATGATATCTAGGTCAAGTTACAACAAGGGTCATGTTGGGTCAAAAAGTAGGTCACTAGGTAAAATTGAAGGAAAATCTTGTTAACACTCTAGAGCCAACATCCCCCGCATTTCAGTACTTTCTGTTCTTTGATTTAAACAGACACGCTGTGTAGCTTTACAGGTAAAAGCTATTTCCTGTTGGGAATATTTTGATATTTGTGGTTAGCAATTGAGAAAAAGGGCAAAAATGGTACTGTCGCCAAAGCCATTTTCTTCTGAGCCACTTTGAGCCAGTTAATTGTAAAGTTTCCGTCACACTTATTCAGAATCAGCAGGAATAAAGCAGAACCAGCCGGAAAGAAAAAGGAAAATTCGCGCCACTTTCTGGATGGGAAAGTAAAATTGGCCTAAATTCTTACAGCTTTGTAAAAATGCCGTACGAATACTTAGAATGCACTTCGAACCGCTCGTGAATGCAGCTCGAATGTAGTTGGAATATATAGTATGAATATTTAGAATGCTGTTAGAATCCAGTCAAACTATTTAGAATGCACTTCAACTGCCGTACGAATACGGTTGGATTGTTGCCCGAATACCACCCAAAGTCATGCGACTTCTAAATACCAACTAATAACTTTCTAGCAGCTGGCCGCGCTTTTATACGAATGTATACAGAGGAGAACCGTTTGGGTTCTCCTTCGAGTGCGATCAAAATGTTTCGAATGCTGTCAGAATGCCGTAAGACTATTTAGAATGTAGTCAGAATGCAGTTAGAATACACTTCAAATTATGTTCGATATTTCTCCACTACTAATTCACCTCGAAAGTTTTAAGCATGAACAAACATTCGGACTGGCCACAAGAATGGACCAAATGATTTGGGATGCCCTCAGAATGCAGGCAATTTTTTACACTTCGAATATCCAGGAATATACCACAAATTTTCATTCCGACGACATTCCGGCTCATTCGGTCTCTAGTGTGACTAGGCCTTAAGTCTTTATACATTACGTCATACATTCTCTGTATATATTTTGTTGAATACGACTGAATGATTTTAAGCCAGAATTTGATTACATTATTCGATCTTTTAGTTCTGAGACTAGTTCTTCTAAGTTCACCATATATGAAATCGTTTTAAGTTTGGTAACGTACACCTAATAATTTTTGTTTTTATTAGTTTTAAAGATTAAAATGTAGTCATAGACTTTCAATAAAGCGTGGTACATACCCAGTCGCAATAACATAATATCACATAACTCTCATGTAATACTATTCGGATGTAGACAGTGCACATGTCTAGTAGCTATTGCAGTGCATGATGACAAACTCTATCCTTTATTTGATAATTGGTTGATAGTTAACGAGGATAATGTTTACCAGTTTATTTTCATATGAGTATCGTTCAATTGTTAAATAAATGTTCAAAACATATTTTGATTTAACAATTGTTAACCGTTACATAAATGTTGATTGTCTACACGTATAACTGAAGGAAACTATCAGATGGTCGTTTGACGTATGATAACGTGTATACATGTGGATATTGTAAGTGTCAAATATCCTAAGTAAGGGTAAACCCTATTCATACCGTTGGTAAAATCTGATACGGCCTTTTCAAATATTTGAAGACGGTATTGAAGATTTTCACAAACAAAGGGCTAACATTACAGACGATATAGAACATAAGCGGAGCGATAAGAAAGATCTCAAACTCTGCACGGTGAATAAAAGAATACTTAATTATGCGTATGGTTAGTTGTAGTCATTTGTGCTATTTACAGTCAGTCACCTGGAAGCAAACAACCTTAAATATAATGGTAATCAAATTAAACTACACTTCTGTGCCTAAATACTGTACCAATAGGTGAAGCAGTAACAATAAGGGTCCTTCGTATATGCATATTAAAGGTTTGCCTTTGTTCTACTAAAATGAGTTTCCCGAAAACCCTAGATTGTTTAGTGTTGTTTATTTGCCGTGAGAACCAACTTCGTTTCGCTAAAAATAAGTGTTTGTCTTGAATAACGATACGTCTGATATAGGTTATGATAAGTTGGTGTCGGACGCAGTGCAGATATTCTGCATTTCATAAATACTGGTAAAAGAAAAAGGGAGTACACGTTAGGTGACTGAAATATCGTTGAAAACGACGTTACAATCCAACCAATTAAACAACTTATTCATTATTTCCGTTACAGCGTTTATAACAACCGAAATCCTTTCCAACATACAATTAATTCGCAGTAGACGACCTTGAGACCATAATCACAAAAAACATGACTAATTTCTAGTAATAATGGTATACTTATTAAAGCGATGAGTGTATAGTGGCAAAAGGAGAATTCATAACGTGTTAAACTTTTGCACAAGAAAACTCATTTCAGATTGCAAACGTTGGGGTTGAAATCTAAGTGACGTTACCAACTGAGCAGTTTGGTATTAGTGGTTTAGTTAGGTAGCCTACCCAACAGATAACTACTTGTTTTTGATTGCCCTTAACGAAGATGACAACATTAAAGAAATAAGTCTGAACTTTGACATTTCTCATTTCTATTAATCGAATTTTAACACGTTATTTAACTATAACGTTCGCTTAAATATTTATATTATTTTTTTCAGAGCATACGATGGAAAATTACCGATATAGTGTAAAAAGTTAAATCTGTTTATATCACGGTTTCTATGGTGCATTATACCTTATAAGGAAATGTACCACGTGACTTCTGAATCACATGAGCATAATCATTAAGGCCCGCCAGTCGACTTTAAACTTCCACAAAGGCCTGACGTATATTTTAAAGAGTAAAAAGAAAGCGTGAATGAGACAGGAAATATATATTTATTTATCAACAGCAGGAATTTTGGTAAGTTGCCTTAAAATACGTATTACATTTTACTTGATTAGGTAATTTTGCGACCCTAACATGATTTTTAAAGTCATGTTTTAATTATATTGATTCAATTTAAATATTATCTTAGACGTGGCGTAACATGATTTTATAAGTTATGTTTTAATTTTGATTGATTCAATGTAACCATGCACTTAAACGTGGCGTGCTTAACATGTAAAAAAGTCTATGTAATTCTGTTGACAACTTTAAGCCGGAGTTAGTCTGCGGACCTGCTTCACATCCCATACTATACTTTTGAGGACGGTCACTGTGAAAAGTAATTGATCTCGTACATCTGAATTCATCATTTAGCCTACTGTATTTTTAAATATGCAGACACGGTACCGACGGTAATGCTTGTATTATCTAATTCGCGAAAGTATTTTGTTCAACTTGTTGCGAGTGCATTGGACTGAACGATGTATTCACCCCTTACGCTTCCGCATTTTGATGAAACGGCACAGTGTGCAACTAGAAGCCGACATGGAATACTTGCATCTAGCAAGTGACAGGTTGCCTGAAAATTCTCAAACAGGGCGGGTGCATAATCGCTCCATGTATAATTCGACGGACCGGCACCTAATGCCAAACGAAGCCAATTTAGCGCGCTTACGGACATATATTGCATAATATGATATATATTTTACGGCAGCTGAGGTTACATTTAGGCTGTTCAGACATAACATTGACTTCTGGCTACGCCGGCTAACACAAACAGATAAGTTCCGGGTATACCGGCTGGTCTATAAGGTCATCTGCAGTTCCTGTTTGTCAATCCGCGATCGGGATTGTGATTTTAAATATTTCAACAGACCTGCATTAGCAAAAGTTCGGAAATGTAGGATATTCGGCCGTTCTGACTGGCCTATAATTGATGGATATCCTGACATTCTTACTGACTTAAAACATCTTAAAAGATATCACGCAATTCTGGTTAGACTATACAATGCAAAATATCCATCCATTCTGACTGGCCAATACTATGTAGGATATCCATCTAGTCGCACTAGCCCATAAACTACAGGATATCTTGCCTTATATGGCTGGCCAATACTATGTACGATATCCATCTAGTCGCACTAGCTCATAAACTACAGGATATCTTGCCTTATATGACTGGCCAATACTATGTAGGATATCCATCTAGGCGCACTAGCCAATAAACTACAGGATATCTTGCCTTATATGACTGGCCAATACTATGTAGGATATCCATCTAGTCGCACTAGCCCATACAATACAGGATATCCTGCCTTATATGACTGACCTTTTAAAAATAAGAATATCTAGCCAGTCTGATTGGCCTATAAAAGGGAGGATATCCTACCATTCCAATTGGTTAATACAATACAAGTTATGCTTCCATTCTGACTAGACTAAACAATGTAGGAAATCCAGCCATATTTGTTGACCTATAAAATGTAGGATGCCAAATTTTCGATTTCAAAAATATAGTTGGTTTGCTGGCCGATCTCTATATTGGCCAGCACAAAAATGATATTTTTAAAAAGTGTGAGATCGACCGCACATCTACGGTGGCATAGACATGACATTTTTTTTTTTTTTTTTACCCTTTTATCTTGTGGGAACGAGAAACTATCTTGTGGGAACGAGAAACTTTCTTGTGGGAACGAGAAAACTTCTTGTGGGAACGAGAACTTATCTTGTGGGAACGAGAAACTATCTTGTGGGAACGAGAACTTATCTTGTGGGAACGAGAAACTATCTTGTGGGAACGAGAAACTTTCTTGTGGGAACGAGAAAACTTCTTGTGGGAACGAGAACTTATCTTGTGGGAAAATGTCATGTCTATGTACGGTGGCATAGACATGACATTTTTTTTTTTTTTTTTTACCCTTTTATCTTGTGGGAACGAGAAACTATCTTGTGGGAACGAGAAACTTTCTTGTGGGAACGAGAAAACTTCTTGTGGGAACGAGAACTTATCTTGTGGGAACGAGAAACTATCTTGTGGGAACGAGAACTTATCTTGTGGGAACGAGAAACTATCTTGTGGGAACGAGAAACTTTCTTGTGGGAACGAGAAAACTTCTTGTGGGAACGAGAACTTATCTTGTGGGAAAATGTCATGTCTATGTACGGTGGCATAGACATGACATTTTTTTTTTTTTTTTTTTTACCCTTTTATCTTGTGGGAACGAGAAACTATCTTGTGGGAACGAGAAACTTTCTTGTGGGAACGAGAAAACTTCTTGTGGGAACGAGAACTTATCTTGTGGGAACGAGAAACTATCTTGTGGGAACGAGAACTTATCTTGTGGGAACGAGAAACTATCTTGTGGGAACGAGAAACTTTCTTGTGGGAACGAGAACACTTCTTGTGGGAACGAGAACTTATCTTGTGGGAACGAGAAACTATCTTGTGGGAACGAGAACTTATCTTGTGGGAACGAGAAACTATCTTGTGGGAACGAGAACTTATCTTGTGGGAACGAGAACTTATCTTGTGGGAACGAGAAAAAAAAAAAGAAAATGTCATGTCTATGCCACCGTATCTATGCCACCGTACACATCAATGATAATTTTGAAATGAAGTGTTTGGCCAGCACGGCAATGGACCAAAATGTTAAGATCGGCCCGCACACCAACGATATTTTGAAATGTAAAGATCAGCCGTCACATCAATGATATTATCAAAATATTAAGATCTGACCGCACATCAATGATATTTTTTAATTGTAGCGATCGGCCCTCACACTATTTGAATGTTAAGATCGGTCCGCACACCAATGATACTTTTGAAATTTTAACATAAGCCAACACCAATGATATTTTAAAAATGTTAAGATCGGCTCGAACACCAATATTTTTTAAATGTAAACATTGCCCCGCGCACCGATGCTATTTCCATTATGTCAAGATCGGCCAGAACACCAATGATATTTTTAAAATGTTAAGAAGGGCCCGAATACCAATGATATTTTTAAAATTTTAAAGATCGGCCAGCACACCAATGATATTTTCAAAATATTAAGATTAGCTCTGACAGGAATGATATTTTTTAAATGTTGAGATCGGCCGCTAACCAATAGTATTTTTTAAATGTAAAGATCGGCTCGTATATCAATGATTGTTTGAAATGTAAATTTCAAGATGTACCAGCACATCAATGATATTGTGTTGATGTAAAGATCGGCCTGTACACCTCTGATAGTTTTGAAATGTATAAATCGGTTAGCACACTAATGATATTTTTAAAATGTAAAATTTGGCATCCTCCATTTTAAACGCAAACAAATGTGGCCAGTACATCACTGATTTATAAGGTTTAAGATAAGCCAGCACATCAATGATTTTTTGAAATGTAAATTTTCAAGATCTGCCAGCTCATCAAAGATATTTTTTTAATGTGAAGATCGACCCACACACCAATGCTATTTTAGAAAAGGTAAGATTGGCCTGCACACCACCAATGATATATTTGATGTGCGGCCAATCTTTACATTTCAAATCATTATTGATGTGCGTGCTGATCTTAAATTGTTCTTAAACTTAAAAAATTTGATATGCAAGCCAAGCTTAACATCTTTTAAATATCATTGATGTTTGGGCAGATCTTTCCATTTCATAAATATCATTGACGTGCTGGCAGATCCTTAACTTTACATTACAAATATATCATTGACTGCAGGCAGATATTAAGCTTTTAAAAATATCATTGATTTTCAAGCCGATCTTTACATTTTTTTGTCATTTATATGCATCCCATCTTAACCTGTATACTTCAAAAATAGTATTGATGTTCATGCCGATCTTAAAATTTAAACTTAAGAAATACTTTTGGTGTGCATACCAATCTATTTATTTACATCAAAATATATTATTGTTATGTAGGCTGATCTCTCTCTTTATACCTTCAACAAAGATCATTGATTTTTGCAGGGAGATCTTATACTTTTCACTTCAAAAATATAATTTATGTGCATGCCTATCTTAATAATTACATTAAAATAATATCATTGCCTAGTGTTTTCATTAATAAATTCCTATCTTTAACTGTCTGTTTCAAAAATATCATTGATTTATGGAAAGATCTATCAAAAATATCATTGATGTATGGACAGATCTATTAAAAACATCATTGATGTATGTACAGATCTATAAAAAAAATCATTGATGTATGGACAGATCTATCAAAAATATCATTGATATAAGGCCTATCTTTAACTGTCTGTTTCAAAAATATCATTGATGTATGGACAGATCTATCAACAATATCATTGATGTATGGACAGATCTATCAAAAATGTCATTGATGTATGGACAGATCTATCAAAAATATCATTGATGTATGGACAGATCTATCAAAAAATATCAATGATATGCAGGCCTATCTTTAATGTCTGTTTCAAAAATATCATTGATGTATGAACAGATCTATCAAAAATATCATTGATGTATGGACAGATCTATCAAAAATATAAATGATATGCAGGCCTATCTTTAACTGTCTGTTTCAAAAATAGTAGGCTGATCTTTACATTTCAAATTATCATTCATGTGTTTAAAATATTAACTTTTCAAAATATGTTTAGTGTGAAGGCCGATCTTTACATTTCAAAAAATACCATGGTTTGCGGGACGATCTTAACATTTCAAAAATAGTATTGATATGCAACCCTATGTTAATAAACTGTATATCTAAATATATCATTCATTGTGTTGGCCGTTCTTAAACTTTACATTTCAAAAATATCATTGATATGCACTTATGCACACCTATCTTAAACTGAACTTTTCAAAAATATCACACATATGCAGGCCGATCTTAACATTTAAAAAATATTATTAGTTTCCGAGCTAATCTTTCGATTTACAAAATACCATTGAATTGCGGGCCGATCTTCATATTTACTATTTAAATATACCTTTAATGTTCGGGCTGTTCGTTATATTTACATTTTCAAAATACTATTCAATACCAAGTTAACAAGAATACATACTGTCTCAACCTTGTATGTAATATCATGAACGTAAACTGTTTGTTTAAAACAAGTTACCTACACATACTGTGACCGACTTTAAGTTACGCATATTCCAAAGGATCTAACCAGGGACTAAGTCCCTGATCTAACTTAATGCATTTCATTCTACAGGATGATGTAGAATTACATTTTATTTGTTATAAATCATCAAATATTTCTACTTGAGAATAAAATTGATAAAGAAAGAATTATTCGTGATTCACAGAAGATGACGTTTTTGAAACTATATAAATGTATATGCTGCATAATTTGCACTTTTGAATTTTTAAGATTTGAAATGGACCTTATGTTTGAAGGTATGGCATTCCATATTATGTACTCCAAAATAGTAAAGGGCTCTATCTTTCTGAATAGTTCTCTAGATAAGGTTTAGGACATAAAAGGTCATTATTTAAAACCGAGGGTAAATGGTAAAAATTGAGTGTCTTTGAAGAAGACATGTTGGTTATATATCCAGGTGTGTTTGTCCATTCATAAGTTTGTATATATCAATATGGATTTGTTCTATTCTAGTCTTTCATAAATGTCCAACCATGCCCATTCCTCGAATTATGATTTGGATGGGGATTCATAGGGTGTATCGAGAACTACTTTTGCAGCAATGAAATAACATTGATGTGTGGGCCGATCTTCATATTTACATTTTATTATACCATTGATGTGCGGGTCGAACTTCATATTTACATTTTAAAATATCATTGACGTGCAGGCCAATCTTCATTTTAAATTCTAAAAAATACCATAAACTGATCTTCGTATTGACATTTAAAGAAACCATTGATGTGCATGCTCATCTTCGTATTTACATATACTATGGACGTGCATTCTGATCTTAGTATTTGTATTTAAAAAATACCATTGATGTGCTTGTCGAGCTGCATATTTACATTTTAAAAATACCATATATATGTGCGGGCTGATCTTCATTATTTTCATTTTGAAATACCATTGATGTGCTGGCTGATCTTCGTATTTACATTTAAAAAATACCATTGATGTGCATGTCAATCTTCATATTTACATTTTAAAATATCATTGACGTGAGGTCCGATCTTCATATTTACATTTAAAAAATATCATTGACGGTTGGGCTGATCTTCATATTTACATTTAAAAAATATCATTGATGTGCATGTCAATCTTCATATTTACATTTTAAAATATCATTGACGTGAGGTCCGATCTTCATATTTACATTTAAAAAATATCATTGACGGTTGGGCTGATCTTCATATTTACATTTAAAAAATACCATTGATGTGCATGTCAATCTTCATATTTACATTTTAAAATATCATTGACGTGAGGTCCGATCTTCATATTTACATTTAAAAAATATCATTGACGGTTGGGCTGATCTTCATTTTTACATTTAAAAAATATCATTGATGTGCATGTCAATCTTCATATTTACATTTTAAAATATCATTGACGTGAGGTCCGATCTTCATATTTACATTTAAAAAATATCATTGACCGTTGGGCTGATCTTCGTATTTACATTTAAAAAATACCATTGATGTGCATGTCAATCTTCATATTTACATTTTAAAATATCATTGACGTGAGGTCCGATCTTCATATTTACATTTAAAAAATATCATTGACGGTTGGGCTGATCTTCATATTTACATTTTTAAATATTGTTGATGTTCGGGATGATCTTCATTTGTACATTTTAAAATATAATTTACCTGCGAGCCTATCTTCATATTTACATTTAAAAAATGTCATTAACGTGAGGACTGATCTTCATTTTTACATTTTGAAATTGATGTGCATGTCAATCTTCATATTTACATTTTAAAATATCATCGATATGCGGGCTGATCTTCATTTTAACATTTTGAAATACGTGCAGGCTGATCTTCATTTTTAAATTTAAAAAATAGCATTGATGTGCTGGCTGATCTTTGTATTTACATTTAAATAATACTGTTGATGTGCATGTCAATCAGCATATTTACATTTTAAAAATACCATAGAAGTGTGTGTTGATCTTCATATTTACATTTTAAAAATACCATAGAAGTGCGTGTCTATCTTCCTATTTACATTTTAAAAATACCATTGATGTTCATGTTGATCTGACTATTTACATTTTGAAATACCATAGATGTGCAGGCTGATCTTCGTATTGACATTAAAAATTACCGTTGATGTGCATGTCGACCTACATATTTACATTTTTAAAAACCATTGATGTGCGGGCGGATCTTCATATTTACATTTTATAATACCATTGATGTGCGGGTGGATATTAATATATACATTTTAAAATTTCTTTGACATGCAAGCTGATCTATATATTTACATTTTAATATATCATTGACGTGTGGGCTGATCTTCATTTTTAAATTCCAAAAAATACCATACATGTGCATGCTAATCTTCATATCAACTGTGAAAAATTCCATTAATGTGCATGCTGATCTTCGTATTTACATTTTAAAAAAAAGCATTGATTTGAATGCTGATCTTCATATTTACATTTAGAAAATACCATTGACGTGCATGCTGATCTTAGTATTTATATTTAAAAATTACAATTGATGTGCATGCTGATCTTCATATTTACATCTAAACAAAGAACATTGATGTGCATGCTGATCTTCATATTTACAATTAACAAACACCATTGATGTGCATGATGATCTTCGTATTTACATTTAAAAGATACCATTGAGCTTTATGCGGGGTTTCCATGAAGCCTACTATTTCGCGCCAAGTACGCGCTGAAAACCTGTTTCCATGAAGCCGAAACACGAAGCAGTTTTCGGATAAAAACGCAAAAGCGTTTAAGTTTTATCGACCTTTTACATCCATTTTACACACATATAGACCATAAAGACATATATAATTATATGTACCGGTAGATCTATATATTATTACATCTATTGCAGAACAAGTTATTACAAATCCTCTCGAGCAGGTGCATTGAAATAATTAGTACATACTTTCCAGAGAAGAAAACAGCCATGCTACTTACAACTGATGGATTCTTGTACATTAAACTTCATCTTTCAATTTGTGTTGACAGTTGATAGTCACTGTTGTTGAAATGACGAGGAAATGACGTCATTTTTCATATCTATGACACCTAACTACGTCATTTCGACGCAGACACGCGGAATATTATCGCTACCAGACGCGTTTTCTTTCCGCGCCCACAATCTTCAGCGCTAAAAAACGCTTCAATGGAAATTTCATCATGCAATATAGACTGAAGCAAATTATATTTAATCTGCGCAAGTTCGGTGCCGAATAAAGCCACGACAAAAACATATAGGTTTTCCGCTTCATGGAAACCGGGCTTTACACTTAAAAAATACCATTGACGTGCGGGATGATATTTAGTTTTACACTTCAAAAATATCATTGATGTGCAGGATGATCTTAAGCTTTACACTTAAAAATTATCATTGATGTGCAGGATGATCTTTAGCTTTACACTTAAAAAATATCATTGACGTGCAGGATGATCTTAAGCTTTACACTTAAAAAATATCATTGACATGCAGGATGATCTTAAGCTTTACATTTAAAAAATATCATTGACATGCGGGATGATCTTAAGCTTTATACTTAAAAAATATCATTGACGTTCAGGATGATTTTCAGCTTTACACTTAAAAAATATCATTGACGTGCAGGATGATCTTTAGCTTTACACTTAAAAAATATCATTGACGTGCAGGATGATCTTATGCTTATCACTTCAAAAATATCATTGACGTGCGGGATGATCTTATGCTTTACACTTAAAAAAAAAAATCATTGACATGCAGGATGATCTTTAGCTTTACACTTCGAAAATATCATTGACGTTCTGGCCGATATGAATATTTACATTTAAAAAAGCCAACATGTCGATCTGCATAATTACATTTGAAAAAATACATTCATCTATGGAGCCATCTGCATATTTACATATTGAAAAACACATTGATGAGCAGGCCGATCTTCATATTGACATTTAAACTAAAAAACACTGATGTGTATGCCGATCTGCAAATTTACATTTTAAAAATACCATTGATGTGCAAGCCGATCTTCGTATTCACAATTAAAAAAAACCATTGATGTGCAGGCAGATTTTCATATTTATATTTTAAAAATACCATTGATGTGTATGCAAATCTTCGTATTTACATTAAATAAAAACATTGAAGTGCAGGCGAATATTAATCTTTTACATTTTAAAAATACCATAGACGTGCAGGCCGATCTTTAGCTTGAAGCTTCAAATAATACCATTGATGTCCGGGCCTATCTTCATATCTACCTTTTAACTATACCACTGATGTGCATGCCGATCTTTAGCTTTACACTACACAAATTGCAACGACGTCCGGGCAGATCTTAATCTTTTCACTTCAAAATAACATTGATGTGCATTTCAATCTTCATATTAACATTTTAATAATACCATTGACAAGCTGCCCGATCTTTATGTTTACACTTTAAAACATCACGGATGTGCAGTCCGATCGTTATCTTAACACTACAGCAATACCATCGATATGCATGATAATCTTTACCTTCACAAATATCGATGTGAACGGCGATTTTTGTCTTTGTATTCCAAAACACAGAATGATGATTGATGTTCTATTACTAAAATACTAAAAATAATGTCATTGATATATCATGGCGATTTTAATGTTTTGACCATTGATCATCCTCGGTACCCAGGCTATTCATAAAATATATCTTTTATGAATAGTCTGGGTACCGAGGATGACCATTGATGTGCGGGCAGATCTTTATATTTACACTTTAAAAATACCACGTATGTGCAGTCCGAGGTTTATCTTTACATTTAAAAAATACCACCGATGTGCGTGCCGATCTATATCTTCACACTTTAATAATACCATTGATGTGATCTCCGATCTTTATTTTCACACTTTAAAAGTAACATTGATGTGATCTCCGATCTTTATTTTCACACTTTAAAAGTAACATTGATATGCGGACCAATATTAATCTTTACACCTTTAAAAAAAACTATTCTAGCGAATGCCGATCTTAGCTTTACACTTCAAAAAACCATTGATAGGCGGACTTATATTAAATTGTAGTTCTCCGATTAGAGCACTGACCACATAATAATACTATGTGTGTAAAGTCATCTTAAAGTAACCTCATCTCTTGATAAGGGTTCGTACGTGTTGCCTTTATAAATACAGAGTCAACACAGATGAGCATTCTTTATCCTCCTCCATGTGAACTATGACTAGATGTAGTTTCTGATAAAGATCTGTAAGTGTAGCCCTATAATTATCAACTTCGTTCGCCTTCAAGATATAGTGACCGCGCCCTAGTTAAGAGTATCAGTTAAACATTCATTTACACGTCATTATTTACGTCAGCAAATAATGATTACGTCATCTTCAACTTGTGTCTGAGCGTTCTGTACACATTGTGTAACACTCTGTCACGCAATACAGGCCTGTATGAAATGTGCTAGAATCGCAGGACTACTCGGCGAATAGAGTTTCAGATAGTATTTCGTATTATAGTTTCTATTGTCATTTTGAATTAATTGTTATGATACATAATTATAGATAATCTGAATTGTGACACAGACATATCTAGTCGTTATAACGTGTTATTTGTATAGAGATTATCTCATACTTTTTGTTATGAAGCTCTGATGAATGATCGTTTTAATTTTGATAACTAAAACAAACAATGCCTAATTGATATTAAATGAAAGAGTTTAAAGTTAGGGTTCATTAAATTCAGTTATTAGTCTTTAATATGGATCTTTTTATATTTCAGATTGTGTCTCGTTTGGTATATATATATATACAGAAAGGAATCGGGTATGTGCACATTTGTTTTGTTTTTCTTTGTCGTTTATGTTAAATATATGTTGATGAACGCGTTTTATAATCATTATTATGTCTCATAATTATGTTAATCCAGGGACTACTAATTATGATACGTATAAGTAGTCCCTGGTTAATATAATGGGTAAGAATGATTAATGGATAAGACGACCACAATTTTCAAAGATCGATTGATTTACTCCTACAAACAATGGACGTAGATAAGACCTCAGGACCGTTCCCGTATAAACTTACAATCAGTAGACATTGGCGAGGCAATATGTCTCAATAATATAGAAGTGTTTTCACTTCAACAATCAGTGCTCAATGCTGTACATAATGTACTAGTACTAGAACGTTTACTAATAATTATAATAAGAAAGTTAAACCCTTTCCAACATTCAGTACTCAGTGCTGTACATAATGTACTATTACTAGAACGTTTACTAATACTTATAATAAGAAAGTTAAACCCTTTCCAAGATGCAAACGCATTCTGACGTAACTTCAGTAGACGACTTTTAAAAACATACATTATGACCAATTTCTCCTTTTGCTTTTACAACAATGTTTTTAACTCCATTCACTTACTATATCTTCATGTGTCTGCTAAAATGTACTGTGTGCTGGAAAGGGGTTGTTTAAATAATAAACCTTTTGTTTTCTCATTATTTTCAGGTAGCCATCAGTGAAGTGACATCGTGACTGTTTGGGCGCTGTGTTTGGTGTTTAAGTGATATCGACATTCAAAGGAAACTATAACGTAAGACTGGTTTCATACTTTTCCTGTAGAATTTCAGTAATGAGCATGGGTGCTATATCTGACATAGACGGTATAAGCTAGCTATCTTTCCACGTCGTTTTCAAACCGTATTCATACATGTACATGTCGAACAAATTATAATATATCCTAATAATGATATACAAGCTGATCTGAATCTACACAGTTCTTAAATATCCAAGGTTCTACGTTCCTATGTCAGGTCAATATTGCGAATACAGCGTCACCGTATTAAGGCTAATTTGTTCATAGTTCAACCAAGCGACATTATCGCTCTATTAGAATAAGCCACGTTTCAGCCAATCGTGAGTATACTATATAGTGTCTTGGACTATTGGTGTCGCTCAATGAATCAAATGGTCTGTTTCGCCTGATTAATGTTTACTGAATCTTAGTCATAGTCTAAACCAATATACTAAAAGTATTATTTATATAATAAGTATTTTATCACTTCATAACTCCTCATAGAGTGCTAGTCTAAAGCTGAATCACCTAGCAGAGTGCTCGAAGTGCTGTGACAATCTGAACACGCCAAAGGTTTCCCTTGGTCATTACAACGTGATTTTCCATTCCGAAAGGTCCCGTCACCATTCTCATAAAACTCACAGATATGTACGGTACGGTATATAGCCTTAATACAAAATAATTCATTCATATCTTTTACAGGACCTTGTGAAAATGGCAGTAAGAGATGGAGAAAGAAACCAGACGAAATTGGCCTTTGACGAAATAAGGGAGGAACTCATACAAGTTGAAGAGGGAAATGGAAATCTCAATGCAATTTGTGACGTTTGTTTTATTAGAAGTTTAGGTGCAAATAGAACTTTAACTAGTTTGGGTGTAAATATCGCGATATATTTGTGTTATATGTGTAACACATATTTATGTCAGGATTGTTTTGAAGGACACGAATCGCATCGATTCATTAAGAAAAGTGAGAAAGAAAGAATGAAGAAATGTTTTCGTGATGAAATGATGAATGAGAGTGAGAGTGAGAGAAAGGAAATGTTTGTTAGAGAGGATGTTTCTGTGGTCGATAGAGTTAATGTTAAACATGTATTGGATAAAAGTGAGGATTGTTGGATAACTGGATTATGTGGACTGGATGACACAAGGTGGGTTGTTTGTGATAATTATAATAATTTTTGTATTAAAGTATTCAGTATTGGTTCGCACATATTACAACGCTATATACGGTTAGGGTCTAGACCTTGGGATGTTACAGAAATAAAGGTTGAACGAGAACCCACTGAGCAGGTCGTAATGGCTGCCACGTCCGATAATAAAGTAAAAAAGGTTAAACCGTTAAAACGCTTACGTGCTGCCATTACCACCCTTTTTTCTGTAAAACGGGAACCCACTGAGCAGGTCGTAATGACCACCAATGATATGTCCGTAACGAAACAAACAGATTTGGATAAACAATGTCTGCTTGCTGTTACGTTACCTTGGGAACGTAGAATACTGTTTATTAATTTAACACAAAATCCTGCCGTAATCATTAAATCTATAAACACGGATAAACCCTGTTGGTCTATAGCGTTTAGTGAAGCTAAGATTTATATCGTCTGTTGTGATAAGTACGGTGGTCATAGTCCCTGGTTTGTAACCGTTATGTCTACAGACGGAGTCACGATAAAAACCATAAAAACTCCTTTACACAAGTCTTGGTCTGATCTCGCTGTTTGTGCCGGAAGAGTCTATTTAACTGACTGGCTTAACCACAAAGTACTTTGTATGAACGATAAGGGAAAAGTAGTCTCTCACAAAACAATAAAAGGGTCACTGCCTAAAGGGATCAGTGTAGACCCAGACACGAATAACATTTATATTTGTGCCCGGGGTCACGACAAAGTTTACCGACTCGATTCTCGTTTAGAGAGTTTCGAGTCTCTCTTAGATTTAAAGTCGGTAGATTCGGAGTGGCCCGACGCTCTTTGTGTATACAGAAATAGACTCTATTTCGGTCATTACCTGGGGTCTACTCATGTAACTGTAGTCAGAGTTTTATAATATCCCATCCTTGTTTAATGTATACACTGTTACATAGTAACACTTATCTCACATGAACGTGTTCCATGATGAATGTTCTTTTGTAACCATGGTTACCTAGTCACGAGATTACCTTCTCTCTTCAGTCTACCGTGTTGTTTCGTACGCTCAGTCGATACAACTTTTTGGGTTCCAACATTATTTTTTTTAAATTAGTTAATTCATTTATTTATTTTTCTTATTAGAGCGATCTGTCTATATTTCTTTTTATAATTTTATTAAATAATTCAGGAATTGATCTATATTTAGCTCATGTATGATGACCCTTTTTATAAATTGATATATCAGTGTTTATCCTGCAAGTGTTTCCATGCAACTTTCAAATCAATGATTTTATTCTATTTGTTTACTGTTTGAGCTGGATAACTACTTATTAGCAAGCCTAATATAACTACCCTACCTTGTGTTCAGTAAATATAATCTAGTATAAACATAATAATTTATAATTTATATTTTATAATTCAATCCGTGTTTAACACTTGAATGAGAGAGAGAGAGAGAGCGCGCGTGCGGAGAGAGAAAGCGCGTGCGGAGAGAGAGAGAGAGAGAGAGAGAGAGAGAGAGAGAGAGAGAGAGAGACTGAGAGACAGAGAAAGAGATTTACTTTCCCGTATTTTATATCTGCATTATTCATATTATTAAGTAATGTTTTAATGACCAATAAAATTATTAAATGTTTGATATTAGTTTTGACTTAGTGCTTTTATTTATGAATATCGCATTGATCAGCTGAAAAAAGAGATCTACTGCTTGGGCATCACATGAAGATTTACTGACGTAAATCATAGTTTGAAAACATTTTTCGAAAAGTAGCCCAACTTATCACCATCATTGAGTTATTGTTATAAAAATGTCTTCGTCCTTTTGAAAACATTGATAAACCGAGAAACGTCGATGATGTCACGGCGACAGTCCAGTTATTCTTGACTGCTTAGTGTCAGTTCTAGTCTATACAATGGCAATGTGTCTGCACTCAACCAAAATCGCCGGGCGGGAATCGAACCCAGAGCCCTGATCTTCAATCCCACATACTACCAAACGGTGTTCCAGGAATAAAACATAAGCGCTATTATCACAGAGTGACAATTATAGACGAAATTCTGTCAAAAATGGAACTGTTAATTTCGGAAGTTTCTAGATTAGCGAAAAGTGCAGAGACGGAGTTAGGTCTAGATCTACACGGGTCGCAAGTGCCCAAAGATTGGTAGTCCCTGGGTGCCTCAATCAATATGCAGAATATGACGTTGGAAACATATTGAGAAAAGTATAGAGTCTTTAGATGTGAAAGTATAAATATCGAATCATTAAGTCTAAAACATTGTGGCAAATCGAGACATAGCTCATTATGAACAGTGCTTCCCTTTTTCACAATATTTTCAAAATATATATTTGGACACGGGCGAAGGTTATCCTTGAGAACAACACAAGTTGTAACAACCAGCGTTTTTAAAACCTTTAGTATGACCTGACAGGGAACGAACGTTACTCCCCCTTTTCGATTGGAAAACATAACAAGTATTTCTTTATAGATTGATTTCTTGAAAACTATTGTATTGTCATACATCGTCATAGTTACCATGTCTTAATCATTATTAGAAATTGGTCCGGTGTAATCAATAAGAACCTTTTTTTTTTCAAAGATCAGACTATATTATATGAATGCCGATCATTGTCTACAATGTATGCACATTGTGTTTTAATGTTTAATATCACAATGTAGCGGTTAAGGCGTTAAAAAGTAATGTTTTAAAAGCGTTATATTACATTATGCAAGGAGCGCTGCAGTATGCAGACTCTGCACTATTACTATAAATAACCCAAGTTTACCCTTAACAAGCGTCATTCGTCTTTCACCAATGGGCTAAAAGTCTATGTGGAAAAACATCCAGTTGTTTGGAAAGTATGTTGTGTGGAGTACTGGTGTGAGAAAGCTAGGAGACACATGAGTAGGTGAACTGGCCGCCGTGATATGACTGTATATTTTTTTAAAATGGCGTTAAACCTCAATCAATCAATCAATCAGTCTGCCGAATCCCTTCCAAGCATATCACCATCCCAAATTATTGAAAAGTTATGTCACATTTATAGAGATGTCTTAGCTTAGAATAATAGATATTAAAGAAGCGAACAGTGAATACCAAGATTAGACTTCAAAAGTGTACAAACTGATCTTGGTCTGCATTGTTCTCAATTGTAAGTTATTGTTGTGCATAACATAATAGGCAGACATTCTTTAATGTTGCGACTAGCAGGGTAAGGGCTTGAAAAAGCCCTCATACTGACATAATAGGCAGGCATTCTTTAATGTCGCGACAAGCAGGGGAAAGGGTTTGAAAAAGCCCTCTTAACATAATAGGCAGACATTCTGTAATGTCGCGACGAGCAAGGTAAGGGTTTGAAAAAAAAACTTATAACATAATAGGCAGACATTCTTTAATGTCGTGACAAGCAGGATAAGGGTTTGAAAAAGCCCTTATACCGTAATAGGCAGACATTCTTTAATGTCGCGATGAGCATGATAAGGGTTTGAAAAAGTCCTTATACCATAATAGGCAGTCATTCTTTAATGTCGCGGCAAGCAGGATAAGGGTTTGAAAAAGTCCTTATACCATAATAGGCGGTCATTCTTTAATGTCGCGACGAGCATGGTAAGGGTTTGAAAAAGTCCTTATACCATAATAGGCAGTCATTCTTTAATGTCGCAACGAGCAGGGTAAGGGTTTGAAAAAAATCCTCATAACATGATAGGCAGACATTCTTTAATGTCCCGAAAAGCAGGGTAAGGGTTTGAAAAAGCCCTTATACCATAATAGGCAGTCATTCTTTAATGGCGCGACGAGCAGGGTAAGGGTTTGAAAAAGCACTCATAACATGATAGGCAATCATTCTTTAATAGCCCGACGAGCCGGGTTAGGATTTGAAAAAGTCCTCATAACATAATAGGCAGACATTCTTTAATGTCGCGACGAGCAGGGTAAGGGTTTGAAAAGCACTCATAACATAATAGGCAGTCATTCTTTCATGTCGCGACGAGCAGGGTAAGGGTTTGAAAAAGTCCTTATACCATAATAGGCAGTCATTCTTTAATGTCGCGGCAAGCAGGGTAAGGGTTTGAAAAAGTCCTTATACCATAATAGGCGGTCATTCTTTAATGTCGCGACGAGCATGGTAAGGGTTTGAAAAAGTCCTTATACCATAATAGGCGGTCATTCTTTAATGTCGCGACGAGCATGGTAAGGGTTTGAAAAAGTCCTTATACCATAATAGGCGGTCATTCTTTAATGTCGCGACGAGCATGGTAAGAGTTTGAAAAAGTCCTTATACCATAAAAGGCAGTCATTCTTTAATGTCGCGACGAGCGTGGTAAGGGTTTGAAAAAGTCCTTATACCATAATAGGCAGACATTCTTTAATGTCGCGACAAGCAGGGTAAGGGTTTGAAAAAGTCCTTATACCATAATAGGCAGACATTCTTTAATGTCGCGACAAGCGTGGTAAGGGTTTGAAAAAGTCCTTATACCATAATAGGCAGACATTCTTTATTATTATACCTCACGTGACCTTGTAATGTTAAATCTCATGCTAACAGTACGTTTTTGGCCGGTTAACAGTATACTGTTACATGGCACGCGCGTATAAAATGTTGGTCATACACGTGCATGACGTCATTTAAAACAATAACGTCACCGTTTAGACGCGCGTGTCATGTAAACTGTTTATGTGTGTTATATTGTAGTAAATCTACCCATGTTCACCTCCCCCAAAAAGGTACAGAATAAATTGAATAAACTTGTAATTTTGTTCAGTATAATAAAATAAATATTGCATGGCTTCTAGTGTGACAGTACATATTGTTAACATTCGGGTAAATACTGTTAACTTCAACTTCGCCTCGAGTAACAGTATTTTCCTCATGTTGACAATATATAAGTAACACATTGCTTTGAATTGCACAGTAATATTGTCAGCCTGAGGAGAATACTCAATTCTCCGAAGTATGACAATATTACTGTCCAATTCAAAGCAATTTGTTATTTATTTTATTACACCAAAACATAATAAGTAATAAATAATAAAATATAAATTCACCCTCGAAGCCATGAAAGTATATGAGAATTTAACATTACAAAATCACGTGAGGTATAATAATATGTACTGTCACACTAGAAGCCATGCAATATTGATATACTGTCACACTCGAAGCCATGAAAGATTTATATATAATGCTATAATTCTCGTCTATGGAAAAGGAATTGCTTCCCTTTGACCAAACAATTGTCCGTCCCGCAAGCCGATCCGAATTACTTCCCTTTGACCATTGGCTGCGTTTAATCCTCTAAACAAACTAGCCTCGAGTGGAGTTTGTACATACGGCCAGGATTCTTCATTTCCTGCACACTTTGTAAATATTACACATTAAAAGAGTAATGAATATAAACATGTTGTTTCATATTTGGGTTATTGTAAGGACTGCTGGTGCAATAAATACAACAAGTTCACATGATCGAGAGATGAAACTGTCACTTCGTAATTAATACCATCACCAATACCAGTACTAGATATTACGACGGGAAACTGAAGTTTGAATGTGCCCAACGTGACCGCTACACATGTTCGTGCATGTCTACGGTAAATGTAGGAGACGGGTTTGGACCCTGTTTGTGTAACGGTAACTAGTAAGATTCAAATATGTTACGCACACCGGCTTCAAACCTGTTTCCTACATATACATAGCAATGGACTTTATCTCAGGACATCAAAACTCGACTTAAGACAAGTTTCATTATTCAATCTATTGTTTACCACATTTGCAGGAAGGAGACATAAATGAAATAGTTTCCATAGTTTTGTCTAAATGGTTTTCAAAATGTTTGCGTGTGAAAACATGTTAAACCATTGAACAATTACGACGATAATACTCATATGTATCGCTTGTTAATTATAATATAATATAATGTAAGTAAGAAGATATATCTTTGCAAATATATTTGTTGTCATGATACCCGAAATTAATAATGTTTCCAATAAAGGGTTTATATATTTGATGTTTCTAACCAACCCTTCCTCACATACAACAACAACTAGAAATAAACAGCAGACGCCTTTGAAAACATTTAGAAATTAAACATTTTAAAAAAAGGATGAATTTTCAATTGCTCTTTTTCTACAATAATGTAATAAGTGTCTGCATCTGGAAAATGTTTCTAAAGGTTTCAAATGTTATTTTTGGAACATTTTTTGGGGCTAATCAAAAGAGTGTGTTTAACCTTTTTCTACCTGCAAACTAAAGTATATGTAGCTGGTCACTTTTGAAATCATTAGGGCAAAAGGAGAAATAAGTCTTAATGAACAATTTTTTGCATTTCCATGTTTTCAAAGCTATCAAATAATGATATTATTTCATCTATGGATGACCGACCAACCGACAGAAATCATGATTCAGGAATCATGAGAGTAAATACCATACGATGGTCAAATATGTCTATTCTCTGATATCTGCATTATCAAATCGGCAACAGAAATCTTAACCTCATACAGACACATATGACGCCTCTGCAGCAGACGACGTTTGAAAACACTGAAATTTCTCCTTTTGCCACACCGCTTTCAACTCTATTCAATAATTAAACTTCCATATACCTATGTTTGCCAATATATTAATCCTTTCCCACATTCAGCAACTATGTAGCAAATGTCTCAAAATATGTCTTTGAATAATATCTATAAATGAAAGTGGATTTATTAAAAACAATGTGGGGAATTGTGTCATTTCTCATGCTGCACATGTATCAAAATGTGTTTTCTGTGGTAACAGAATAAAATTCCGATCATAGCAATTTTCTCTTTTGTCCATAAATTATTATTCTTGTGCTCATATCCGTGATTAAATATGTTATGCATGTATGATTATAATTTCCATTCTTGTCTTAAATGTATTTATTGTGCAAAGGAAGAGTCAGTTTCACCCATTCCAACATACAACAGATCTGCAGCCTATGACTTTGAAAATATCAAGGGACTATATGGAAAACAATGTAATTATTGAAGTCGATAACGGTATGGGAAATGGAGATGTTGAGCATTTATCAGGTTGCCAGTATACTCAATATTTATCTTCTGCAGGTGTACAATAATGTGTCTGAATGTGGGAAAAGTTTAACTGATCAAAAGTCACAGATCTTCAATCCTGCAAGTTGATGAGAACCTTTTGGGTTTCTTTGCTACATACATATTTGTATATCAGTGTGTCTTAATTCCTTTGGGTGGAGCCGGAATAGACCAGTCATTAACGATGAGTGTTTAAAGTCATAGGGTCATGAATTTGAACCTCAGTTATTTCATTTATTCTTTTTGGTGATTGACAAAGCGTCATTTGTTTTCCACCAATTCGCTAACGTTTTAGAGGAACGGTCGCCTATTACCTGGGAATAATATTGTGTACCGGTGCAACTGTTACATATCAGAAATACCGTTTGAAATTATGTGTTAGTGTTTTAAGTTCTTATTTAATCTTAAGTTTAAAACCTCATCTTCTCTATTACTACTGGATCAATTCCCACTTAACCTCACAGGAATGTTTATTTTGTGTAATTCTATTAAAAGTGTGCAAAGATGAACCTGGGTGGCTATGGCTTCAGATAATGCAAAACTTTAAAAAAAAAATAACCTCTGAATCTGCTTGCCTGATTTCAAGATAATCTGAACGAAATGTTCCAGGGATAACCCTCTAACAAAATTCTTCAAGCCATTTTGATTAGTTAAAAAACTTGGCGACCATACAGCATCAGTAAAGGGATAAAATGACAAACCCTTTAAATTCCATTCCTATGACAGTACTTGGCTGTTTCAATATTAATTAGCAGAAATGTTTCTTATGTGAACCTCTGCACCATGTTTTCAATCCAAGTTGATTCGTTAATAAAAACAAGGCTGCATCTGAAAACAACTTTTATATTCTTCATTCTTCACCTTTGAATCTTCTTATCTGATTCCAAGTTAACTTGACAGACATGTGCCTTTACATTTGGTGTTGTCCGTCCGGAGAATGGAATGGAAATTTTAACCATCAAAGTGAATAAAGTTGAACAAAATTTGGCAAAAGGAGAAATAGTTTGTTTTTATCAATTTTTCGGTTTGTCAAAAGTTGTCTGCTGCAGAGGCCTTTGTAAGTTTGAAAGAGTTAAACAACCTGGCAAAGATAGCTTTTTCACAAACAAGAGGACCATGATGGTCCAAAATCGCTCACATGAGTTCATATAAATTAAATAGTTTTTCAATGTTCTTAAATCTTTCTGACGCAAGGGAATGAACCAACATTCACTATTGCCATATAATGCAAAACAGCACAGTCCCCTGTCTGCCATGCATTGGGACTAAAAACCTGTCACTAAAGTAGTATTGTTGAACCACAAAGAAACAAATGAGTGGCGCTCTATGAAAACCAGAGCTGTGTCAGTGTATGGAAGACAGGTGTACAAAATCCACAGGAGGCGAAAAGTATCTGTCCGGATTAGCCTGCACAGCATGCTTATGCTGGTCCAGCTCCATACTTTACGCATACAGATTCTGATGTAAATGGACACAATTAGTTGTTTCTAGAAAGCTTCTGTTAACTTTGATCAACCTATTTGAATGTGTAGGATATTCACTGGTCAGACAAATGCTTTGGGCCGAGCCCCGGTAGCTCAGTCGGTAGCGACACGGGCTGTCAATCCAGGGGTTGTGAGTTCGAAGCCCGGCTCGGCCAACTTTCTTTCCGACGATTGAAAACGGTCAATGCGACATGCGTCATTCGTCTTCCACCAATGGGCTAAGTCTATGTGGAAAAGCAGCCAGTTGCTTGGGAAGATTGTTGTGTGGAGTACTGGTGTGAGAAAACCAGGAAATGCACGAGTAGGTGAACTGGCCGCCGTGATATAACTGAGAAATTGTTGAAAACGGCGTTAAACCCCAATCAATCAATCAATCAATCAATCAAATGCTTTGGTTGGTAATTGTTGAGCAAAGCTCAAACTAGATTGAGATCAACTACATTATTTATGGAACACTTTTTTTAGTAAAGGTATTTTGTAAATACCAATTTTAGAATTCTGTAACACCAAGTGCAAGAACACCAATGTCAACATCATCTAGGAGAGCTAAAACTATAACATTATTTCTGTTCAACCTGAAGTACAGTTCACAAATACAAATCACTCAGAATAATGAAAATGGAAAAAAGAAGTCTTAATGAAAACAAATAATGAGGAGTTTTCTTCCATAAATACATACAAAGCATTTACACCTATTTACAAATCCAGTCAACACAATCAGGGTTGTCCTAGCATTAATACAGAGTTAACCCTTTTCTACTTGCAGATACATTTTGATGCAAACTCCATTGGAACATCTAAACAAAAGAGATATATTTCTTTAAATGAGAAAACAAAAGAAATATTTCTTTAAATGAGAATCTTATTAACCCTTTCCCTCATATAGACGCTTTCTAACGCCTCTGCAGCAGACGGCTTTTTGAAAACATAGTGACAAAAGAAGAAATTGCACAAAACGTGCAATTTCTCCGTTTGACACAATGTTTTCCACTTTTTGTCATAGGTTATCCATTCAATTATAGAGATTTTCCATATTTTGACAAAATAAGTTCAAAGTCGTCTGCTGCAGAACTGTCGTATGAGGGAAAGGGTTAAAGAGTCGAGTTAAAAACTTGGTGGCAAAAGGAGAAATAGCTCATCATGAATAATTGAACCTTAGGCCACAATGTTTTCAAAAGTCGTCTGCTGCAAATTTGTCCGCAGGTGGGAAAACGTTAATCTTGTCAAGTAATATACAAAATTCCACAACTTATTTCTAATATCCTTAATTAACTCAGCAAAAGAAAAGGCAAGTGTTCAAAGGAACACATTTATTATGTCGGCTGCCAATAACCAGTCTTTATGACAAAGAGTGACAGACGGGTAGTGATTCCTGTGTCAGCTTGACAAGGCAACACATTTATTATGTTGGCTGCCAATAACCAGTCTTTATGACAAAGAGTGACACACAGATAGTGTTCCCTGTGTCAGCTTGACCAGGCAACACATTTATTATGTTGGCTGCCAATAACCAGTCTGTATGACAAAGAGTGACACACAGAGTGATCCCCGTGTCAGCTTGACCAAGCAACACATTTATTATGCTGGCTGCCAATAACCAGTCTGTATGACAAAGAGTGACACACAGATAGTGATTCCTGTGTCATCTTGACCAAGTTAGCTGCCAATAACCAGTCTGTATGACAAAGAGTTACACACGGATAGTGTTCCCTGTGTCAGCTTGACCAGGCAACACATTTATTATGTTGGCTGCCAATAACCAGTCTGTATGACAAAGAGTGACACACGGATAGTGATTCCTGTGTCATCTTGACCAAGTTGGCTGCCAATAACCAGTCTGTATGACAAAGAGTGACACACGGATAGTGTTCCCTGTGTCAGCTTGACCAGGCAACACATTTATTATGCTGGCTGCCAATAACCAGTCTGTATGACAAAGAGTGACACACGGATAGTGATTCCTGTGTCATCTTGACCAAGTTGGCTGCCAATGACCAGTCTGTATGACAAAGAGTGACACACGGATAGTGTTCCCTGTGTCAGCTTGACCTGGCAACACATTTATTATGCTGGCTGCCAATAACCAGTCTGTATGACAAAGAGTGACCACGGATAGTGATTCCTGTGTCATCTTGACCAAGTTGGCTGCCAATAACCAGTCTGTATGACAAAGAGTGACACACGGATAGTGTTCCCTGTGTCAGCTTGACCAGGCAACACATTTATTATGTTGGCTGCCAATAACCAGTCTTTATGACAAAGAGTGACACATGGAGTGATCCCTGTGTCAGGTTGACCAGGCAACACATTTATTATGTTGGCTGCCAATAACCAGTCTGTATGACAAAGAGTGACACACGGATAGTGACTCCTGTGTCATCTTGACCAAGTTGGCTGCCAATAACCAGTCTGTATGACAAAGAGTGACACACGGATAGTATTCCCTGTGTCAGCTTGACCAGGCAACACATTTATTATGTTGGCTGCCAATAACCAGTCTGTATGACAAAGAGTGACACACGGATAGTGATTCCTGTGTCATCTTGACCAAGTTGGCTGCCAATAACCAGTCTGTATGACAAAGAGTGACACACGGATAGTGATCCCTGTGTCAGCTTGACCAGGCAACACATTTATTATGTTGGCTGCCAATAACCAGTCTGTATGACAAAGAGTGACACACGGATAGTGATTCCTGTGTCAATTTGACTAAGTTGGCTGCCAATAACCAGTCTGTATGACAAAGAGTGACACACGGATAGTGTTCCCTGTGTCAGCTTGACCTGGCAACACATTTATTATGCTGGCTGCCAATAACCAGTCTGTATGACAAAGAGTGACCACGGATAGTGATTCCTGTGTCATCTTGACCAAGTTGGCTGCCAATAACCAGTCTGTATGACAAAGAGTGACACACGGATAGTGTTCCCTGTGTCAGCTTGACCAGGCAACACATTTATTATGTTGGCTGCCAATAACCAGTCTTTATGACAAAGAGTGACACATGGAGTGATCCCTGTGTCAGGTTGACCAGGCAACACATTTATTATGTTGGCTGCCAATAACCAGTCTGTATGACAAAGAGTGACACACGGATAGTGACTCCTGTGTCATCTTGACCAAGTTGGCTGCCAATAACCAGTCTGTATGACAAAGAGTGACACACGGATAGTATTCCCTGTGTCAGCTTGACCAGGCAACACATTTATTATGTTGGCTGCCAATAACCAGTCTGTATGACAAAGAGTGACACACGGATAGTGATTCCTGTGTCATCTTGACCAAGTTGGCTGCCAATAACCAGTCTGTATGACAAAGAGTGACACACGGATAGTGATCCCTGTGTCAGCTTGACCAGGCAACACATTTATTATGTTGGCTGCCAATAACCAGTCTGTATGACAAAGAGTGACACACGGATAGTGATTCCTGTGTCAATTTGACTAAGTTGGCTGCCAATAACCAGTCTGTATGACAAAGAGTGACACACGGATAGTGATCCCTGTGTCAGCTTGACCAGGCAACACATTTATTATGTTGGCTGCCAATAACCAGTCTGTATGACAAAGAGTGACACACAGATAGTGATCCCTGTGTCAGCTTGACCAGGCAACACATTTATTATGTTGGCTGCCAATAACCAGTATGTATGACAAAGAGTGACACACGGATAGTGATTCCTGTGTCAGCTTGACCAGGCAACACATTTATTATGTTGGCTGCCAATAACCAGTCTTTATGACAAAGAGTGACACATTGATAGTGATTCCTGTGTCATCTTGACCAAGCAACACATTTATTATGTCGGTTGCCAATAACCAGTCTTTATGACCAGGTGACACTTTAATAAAACTTCTTCATTGGAGCAAAACAGAAATGAGTATACAGAGCAATTATTCTTTTTGCCCAAATGTTTCAATAAATATACCTTCATCTATTGAGATTTTGAATTGTTTTGCCTTTTTATTTTCAAAGTTGTCTGCTGCAAATATGCTGTTTGTGGGACAGGGTTAATAATAGCACATTAGAAATGTTGAATTGCTAAATCATAATCAGGATATAAAAACTGGTATAAGTAAACATTGAATTATTCTTAACCCCCTTTTTCCACATACAGACATATTTCAAGGCCTCTGCAGCAGACAGCATTTGAAAACATTCTAGCCACTATATTTTCAACTCTATTCAATAATCAAACTTGGTTTATACACATCATATGTATGTATAAGTTGCATCTTTGCATGTTTGCCTGTGTTACATATTTGTTGTAGTAAAGAAAATGGTTAAATAGTTAATCTGTTGTAATCCACTGACAGTTCTCAATATCCAAAAAAAAACAAAAAAAGTTATTTTTGATAATCATAACAGGAACAATTAACCCTTTCCCACATACAGACGCTTGCTGACAACTTTTAAAAACACTGCTCCTAATAAGTTATTTTTGATAATTATTACAGTAACAACAAGACATTGTAACTGTGTCAACAGTTATGAACAATTCCCCATCCTCAAGGGGAGATAACTTTGCAACAAAGTGGACCACAGTTATAATTCTTGTAAGGTGCACAACTTCACATTCCCATCTATCTATGTTTCAAGTTTCAATATTATCTGACCATTCGTTCAAAAGATATCGCTCGGACAACGATTGATTAACATATTGAATAAGGGGAGATAACTTTGCAACAAAGTGGCCCAGAGTTATAATTCTTGCAAGGTGCACAACTTCACATTGCTATCTATCTATGTTCCAAGTATCATTATTATCTGACCATTCGTTCACAAGATAACGATTTGGATAGGAGAAAAAAAAGAAAGAAAGAAAGAATAATAATAAACAAGAGGGCCATGAGGCCCTGGAATCGCTCACCTGAGAATGGGCTATTTAAGACTTAACTCTTTCAGCGCCAATGGCAATATCATCAAGAAAATTTCAACCTGCTCATGTCAACAAGATTTTCCTTAAATTTGGCCTTGTGACGTAGTTTTTGACCCAACATGACCCATATTCGAACTTGACCTAGATATCACTAAGACAAATTTTCCACAACATAGTTTCAACATGCTCAAGCCAAAAATGTGGCTTCCAAAGTGTTAACAAGATTTTCCTTAAATTTGGCCTAGTGACCTAGTTTTTGACCGGACATGACCAATATTCAAACTTGGCCTAGATATCACTTAGACAAAGATTCAACATGCTCAAGTTTAAAATGTGGCTTCCAGAGTGTTAACAAGATTTTCCTTCAATTTGGCCTAGTGACCTAGTTTTTGACCCGACATGACACATATTCGAAATTGGCCTAGATATCATCAAGACAAACTTTCTGACAAAGTTTCAACATGCTCAAGTTTAAAATGTTCGAACTTGGCCAAGATATCACCAAGACAAAGATTCTGACAAAGTTTCAACATGCTCAAGACAAAAATATGGCTTCCAGAGTGTTAACAAGATTTTCATTAAATTTGGCCTAGTGACCTAGTTTTTGACCCAACATGACCCATATTCGAACTTGGCCTAGATAAAATGCGGTTTCCAGAGTGTTAACAAGATTTTCATTTGATGGAGATATATGTTCTGATAAAGTTTCATGAAGATTGGATGCAAAATGTTGCCTCTAGAGTGTTAACAAGCAAATGTTGACGACGAACGACAGACGACGGACAAAAGGCAATCACAAAAACTCACCTTGAGCACTTTGTGCTCTGGTGAGCTAAAAACAGTAGAAAAACAATACGATTCCCAACCAAATGTTGGGGAATTGTAACTAGAACTATCACTGAAGATGATAAATACCCCCTTGACCGACACCATAACTTAATAAGTAAAAGGGCCATAACTCTGTAAAATAACATGCAATTGTAACCCCTTTAGGATATGCACATCTCCTCTTGGTATGGTATAGAAGCTTCATGTAAAATGTTATTGAATTCCACCCAGTGGTTTGTAAGAAATAGGCAGGACAAAATATGGCTTCCGGCCGACCAACCGACCGACAGACAGCCAGACACAGTGAATCCTATTTACCCCCTCTTCTTCGAAGGGGGTATAATTAATCCTTTTCCACAAACAGATGCCTCGGCGGCAGACAAACTTTTAAAAACACTGTGGCACAATGTTCTCGACTATTAAAACTTAAACTTTCATTAATTGAGATTTTCAATAATCTTTGCTCCTGGATTTCGGTTGTCTGATGCAGATTTGTTGTATTAGGGAAAGGGTTAAACACAGAGAGTAAGGCAATTTACAAATCTACAAATATTTATCCTTAATATATGTAATATAAACAATCCTATTAACTGGACATGGACAAAAATGACTACTTTTAACCCTTTCCCACATAAAGACGCTTTCTGACGCCTCTGCAGCAGATGACTTTAGAAAACATTGCCACAAAAGAAGAAATTGCTCATGATGAGCAATTTCTAATTTTGCCACAATGCTTTTTTAACTCTATTTAATAATTAAATATAACTCTCATTTATAAAGTTTTTTCACTTTTTTGTCAATTTGTTTTCGAAGTCTTCTGATGCAGATTTGTTGTATTTGGGAAAGGGTTGACAATAATTTCACCTGTACAATGTCTTTGAAAGGGGTTTCATCAAACAAATCCTGCATGTACAATTGCAACAACAACAACAGTCAATTTCTAAAACTGACCTCCGGCATAAGTCATGCAGGGTTCCCACTCAATTTTCAAGATAAAAGTCAAGAACTTTTGAATGATATTTACAGGGTATTTTTTTTTATTTTTAAGGACCAAATATAATCTATCATTTAACATCTATACTGCTTTATACAACTCAAAAAATTCTTTTAAGCAATACAGACAGAAAATCCTGTACTTAACATCCATTCTTGGTCCATATGTTTGAATTCTCTTAAATTCACATTTAGCACAATAATCTTACAACATTAGTATATTCCCAGGTTATATGCATGTTCTTTCCAGGCTTTGAAAATATTTCTGAAGTTCAAGCACTTTTTCAAGCGTTCATGGCAGAGAGGGAACCTCGCTATATGACACAGCCATGGTTAAGATGAGCATGTGTATCCACAGACTTGCACAGATCATCACATCTGTGCAAATAAGTACGTCCAATCTTAATGCAAAACTCAGAACATTCACAAATGATGGATGAACAGTTGATGCTTCAAAGGCTTTTATAAGCAGTCTCTTATTTATTACAGTTTATTTCTCATCAAACAGTGGTGTGGCATCACCTGCAGGAGACTGTTATGGGTGTCTGGGTGAGAGGTCGTGGTGAGGGTCGCGGTGAGGGTCGTAGTGAGGGTCATGGTGAAGGTCAGGGTGAAGGTCGTGGTGAGGGTCGCGGTGAGGGTCGCGGTGAGGGTCGTGGTGAGGGTCGTGGTGAGGGTCCAGGAGCGGGTTTTATTTGTTTTGCCCACAGTTCTGCAGCTTTAGCCCAGTCTGTAGCTACACTACTAGTTCCAGCTTTTGCAGCTGCTGTAAAAAAAAAAAAAAAAAACAATTAGTAGAAAATATTTCAAATCAGTAAAATTATTTTTTCAATATTGGAAAAAGATGTTTATGTGAAACACCATTGCCTATATATAGGTGGCATAAAAAATAAGCGTCAAATGATAAAACTTGATGATACCCTTAAAGGTTAGTCAACAGATATGCTAAATAAAGAGTTTTTATTTTGTCATTAGGCTACCCCCACACAAATAAATTTGGTCTATTCAAACTCTTCTCGAGAAAAGAGTTAAATACATAAGGCATGAAAACTGTATTTCTCTTCATCAGTATGGATGCTTACAGCCAGATCAGTCGACCAACACAATGATTAAAGTATAGCCCCCTTCAAACTTCACGGGATATAACAAGTCATACACTAGGATAACCAACCATAGGGTATTTGTTAACCCTTTCCCACTTACAACAAATCTGCAGCAGACGACTTTGAAAACAATCATGAAAAAACATGGGAATTCTCTATAAATGAAAGTATAATTACTGAATAAAGTTTTGAGCAATTTCTCCTTTTGTCACAATGTTTTCAGAAGTCGTCTGCTGCAGATGCGTTTATATGTGGAAAAATGTTAATAGGGGTATACGAAAGATAAGTAAATCTATAGTATTTAACAAAATATCAAACATCAGAAGCTTCTAGAAAGTGTAGCAAGTTTAGGAACAGCACAAATCCAACCTGAACTTCTTTGATGTGGAGGTTAACCTGAATCTACACATGATGCAAATGCCCTGTGCTAAACCTTACCCACATACAGACTCATTTTGAAGCTTTTGAAGAAGAAATTTTTATGTGGCCCATCTCAAATTTATTTGGCAAATGTTTTACTTAATCCTATCTAACCTGCAAATGATCTTTGACATATATGCAGCAAGCAACATTTGGAAAACTTGTGACAAAAGGATGAATAACTCATAATGAGCAATTTCTCCTATTGTCACAATGTTTTCAACTTTATTCACTTATTATATGTTCATTTATACTATAAAGATTTTCCATATTTTTGCCTTAATTATTTCAAAGTTGTCTGCTGCAGATTTTATGTATGTGGAAAAGGGTTAATCATAGATCTTTCTACAAAGATTATTTTTCTTCTGACTACTTGGGTAATTGGGGAGACACTCAGTGAAAGAGATTATGATAAAAAGATCCCAGGTTGGATTGCATTGAGAGCAGGGTAAACATTGGGACCTGGTTTAGTTTGTTTGTTGTAAGTTTGTTTTATTGGGTTTTTACGTTGTTTTCAACATTATTTAAGTTATATCACAGCAACAGTTCATTTATTCATGATTCCTTGATAAACAAACAAAGGTCACTCCACCCTGAATGGGATTCGCACCACAGATGCCCGTTTCTAAATCCACAACACAAAACACTCTGCAAATGTAGACTCCTATCTGTTTTAGTACTCTTCATGATCAATGTTAGTCTACTAGTCATATATACAATACAATACAATACAATTGTTTATTTCGGTAATTAGGCCTCCGGCCCACAATACATACATATTACAAAATACATACAAATTGAAATGTACCCTCGAAATATACACTATATACATGTATTTTAATAATGAGGCAAGTTTGAACATTTGTCTTACAGATTCGAATAAGGATTATAAATTATGACTATATATTTTCGAGTAGTTTTGACACATAGATAGCCAAGTTTTTTAAAGTAGTAGGGTTATCTGATTGAAAAATATTGTACATATTATCTAAGCTTGGTAGCCCTTTATACCAGCTATTTAAATAGATATGTCGAATTTCTTCGAACTTTTCACAAATAAAAAATGCGTGATATTCATCCTCAATAACTAAAATATCTGTTTGCAAAAAACATCTTTTTGTAACAATTATAATCCCTTGGCAACTGATTGAAGTCTTCCTTTATAAAAAGTATTAAGTTTTTCTAACATACCTGACTGCCCACTACTTCTGGGTGTTCTAGGGGTAGCACCAGGCCAGTTGAAAGATCTGGGGGTGGGCTAGTATGATGGTGTAGCTGGGGCTATCATAGGGGTGCCTTGTGGCTGTAACAAAAAGGTTAATGTAATATAGATAACTAGTCATTCTATGTGCCCACTCAACTCATGACATGACAAGTAAATAGAAATATTTTATGTGTAGCCTGTCATTAGCCAGTTCATTTAAGAAATCCTAAATTAGGAGTGTTTTTCATGCTCTAAAAACCTTATTTTGACCTCCAAAACAATTGTCTCAGTGAAACCATATTATTGAGAACCCACAACAAAGGTTTTAATGAGTGCTAAGAGTTATCATATATAGTTATCATATAACAAGAGCTGTCGGAGGACAGCGCGCTCGACTATTTCACTGCTTATTTAAGTTACTGAGATAATGGACTGTAATGAAGTTGCATGCAAATCATTAACTACAATTTCTTAAAGTTGGGAAGGGTTGTATAACGTTTCAATGGAATGCATCAAGTAGTTAATAAGATATGGACACTTAATGTAGTTGCATGCAAACCTTTAACCATAATTTCTAAGTAAAAAAGGGCAACAATTTGCACCATATGCAGGATAGAGTTATTTTAATTGGTTGTGTATATAGTTGTGAAATTGGCAAAGGTTGTATAAAGTTTCAAGACAATGCTTCAAGTTATTACTGAGATTACACTCTAAATGTAGTTGCAAAACTTTAACCAGAATTTTGAAGTTCAAATAGGGCCATAACTTGCATAAAATGCTGGATAGAGTTATCATACTTGATTGTTTACATAGGTGTGATGGTTGGAAAGGCCTGTATAAAGTTTCAATGCAATGCATCAATGAGTTACTAAGATATGGGCTCTTAATGTAGTTGCATGCAACACTTTAACCAGAATTTATAATTCCAAAAAGGGCCATAACTTGCATAAAATGCAGGATAGAGTTATTTAACTTGAAATTCAACATAGGTGTGATAGTTGGGAAGGGTTGTATAAAGTTTTAAAGCAATGCATCAAGAACATACTAGGATATCGACTCTTAATGAAGTTGCATGCAAAACTTTAACCAAATTTCTAGTTAAACAAGAGGCCCATGAGGGCCTATGCTCTACTGGTATGGTTCTTTAGACATTTTCAATCCAGAGCATGTATGTATGGTGAAGATCGGATAGTAAATGGAGGCTCTTTTGTGTTCACAAGCTGTATTATAGCAATTTTTACAAATTCATGGGCCATAATCCAGTCTTGCATGGGCGGATCTGGCTGGTTTTCAAAAGGAACCAAGCTCTCATAAATATTTAACTACTATCTAAGTTTGGTGAAGATCAGATAGTAAATAGAGCCTCTATTGTGTTCACATGCTCAATTATAGCAATTTGGACAATTTCAAGGGCCATAATCCAGTCTTGCATGGGTGGATCTGACTGGTTTACGAAAGGAACCGAGCTCTCATGGATATCTAACTCTGTTTAAGTTTGGTTGAGATACAATCAAAAGTGAAGACTGTATCGTGTTAACAAGCTCTTTTATAACAATTTTGACCATTTCAAGGGCCATAATCCAGTCATGCATGTGCGGATCTGGCTGGTTTTCGAAAGGAACCGAGCTCTCATGGATATCTAACTACTGTATAAGTTTGGTTGAGATACAATCAAAAGTGAAGACTATCGTGTTAACAAGAAATTGTTTATGGATAGAGTTATCTAACTTGATAATCTACAGAGGTGTGATAGTTGGGTAGAGTTGTAGAAAGTTTCAATGCAATGCATCAAGTAAAAACTGAGATATGGACTCTTAATTTAGTTGCACGCAAAACTTTAACCAGAATTTCTATGTTAAAAAAGGGCCATAACTTGCATAAAATGCAGGATAGAAATATCTAACTTGATAATCTACATAGGTGTGATATTAGGGTAGGGTTGCAGAAAGTTTCAATGCAATGCATCAAGTAAATACTGAGGTATGGAACATTAATTTAATTGCACGCCAAACTTTAACCAGAATTTCTAAGTAAACAAGAGGGCCATGATGGCCCTGGATTGCTCACCTGATGTTTTTCACTTTAGCTATATAAGCCCCGTCCCCTGGCGGCCATAGTTTCCGACCAATCAACTTGGCTTGAAGGAATCTGATAGAGGGTCACCCTAGGAACATTTCTACAAAATTATTTGAAACCCTGACACTTTTGGAGGAGAAGATTTTTTAAGTTTTCACTGTAGCCATATAATGCAAAATAGCCCTGCCCACTGGCGGCCATGTTTTTCGACCAATCAACATGGCCTGAAGGCATCTGAAAGTGGGTCACTTTAGGAACATTTCTACAAAATTATTTGAAAAATCGGCCTGACACTTTCGGAGAAAAAGATTTTTTAAGTTTTCACTATAGCCATATAAGGCAAAATAGCCCCGCCCCCCCCTGGCGGCCATGTTTTTGACCAATCAACATGGCTTGAAGGAATCTGATAGAGGGTCATCCAATTGAGCATTTCTACAAAATTATTTGAAAATCTGCCAACCAGTTTGGGAGAAGAAGATTTTTTAAGTTTTCACTATAGCCATATAAGGCAAAATAGCCCTGCCCACTGGCGGCCATGTTTTTCGACCAATCAACATGGCTTGAAGGAATCTGATAGTGGGTCACTTAAGGAACATTTCTACAAAATTATTTGAAAATTGGCCTGACACTTTCGGAGGAGAAGATTTTTTAAGTTTTCACTATAGCCATATAAGGCAAAATAGCCTCGCCCCCCTGGCGGCCATGTTTTTCGACCAATCAACATGGCTTGAAGGAATCAGAGTTTAATGAGGAGTTTGGTAACTTAACATGTAGTTTAATGAGTTGGGTAATGTAGCATGTAGTTAAATGAGGAGTTGGGTAATATAACATGTAGTTTAATGAAGAGTTGGGTAATGTAGCATGTAGTTTAATGAAGAGTTGGGTAATTTTACATGTAGTTTAATGAGTTGGGTAATGTAACATGTAGTTTAATGAATTGGGTAATGTTACATGTAGTTTAATGAGTTGGGTAATGGTACAATTAGTGTACAGTCGAACCTCGTTAATCCGGACACTTTGGTTCCCAGAGAAAAAAGTCCGGATTACGAATCTTCCGGATGAACGATTTCTTATTTTGCCTACGCCAAATTTTCGTCTTAGCATAACAATAGGAGTCAAACAAAAAATGGGACCCAATATTTCCCCAGATATTGCGCGGATACATGATTATAATTGAGGGAAATTCATTCAAAATAGCTTTACAAACTGTCAGCGATATTGTATTTACCATTTACCTCTAGATACTGTTTGTCGTAAGCAAAGCTTTATCATGATATTTACAACACATAGATAACCAGTACGTAAACGTGTACGTTTTTGAAAAAATGAACGTCAAAATATAAAAATATGGAACAACTTATTATTTTTGTCAGATCTACACTTGTCTCTGGGTCAAAATATCGAAATTTTAGTCTCAAAATCAGTTTAGATCTGTTTGACAATTTGGCTGCTATTTTATGGCTGCTAATCAAAGTAAACAATGACACACGCTTGCAGATTATTGAACAGCCTTAGGCTATTACATTGTATACAGCTTTAACACCTTTTAGGACAAACGGACACGACAGAAAACAATGACACAGACTAATTGAGTAAAAACATATATACTGTCTATGTTTTCTGTACAGTCATGTACATTACTGTTTGGACTTCCGGACTAACGAAACGGATTATATGTGTAAATGGTCAGTCCGTTCCCGATTTTTTTTGTCCGGTTCTGGAACGCGAATTTCTGTATTAACGGAGAATAACTAAGCATAAAAAATCCGTTCCCTGAATTTTTTGTCCGGATCGCGAATTTTCCGGATTAACGGCGTCCGGTTTAACGAGGTTCGACTTTAATGAGTTGGGTAATGTAACATGTAGTTTAATGATGAGTTGGGTAATGTTACATGTAGTTTAATGATGAGTTGGGAAACATAACATGTTTAATGAAGAGTTAGGTAATGTAACATGTAGTTTAATAAGGAGTTGGGAAACGTAACATGTAGTTTAATGAAGAGTTGGGTAATGTAACATGTAGTTTAATGAAGAGTTGGGTAATGTAACATGTAGTTTAATGAAGAGTTGGGTAATGTAGCATGTAGTTTAATGAAGAGTTGGGAAACGTAACATGTAGTTTAATGAAGAGTTAGGTATTAATGTAACATGTAGTTTAATGAGGAGTTGGTAACTGTAACATGTAGTTTAATGAAGAGTTGGGTAATGTAGCATGTAGTTTAATGAGGAGTTTGGTAACGTAACATGTAGTTCAATGAAGAGTTGGTTAATGTAACATGTAGTTTAATGAGGAGTTGGGAAACGTAACATGTAGTTTAATGGGGAGTTGGGTAATGTAGCATGTAGTTTAATGAATTGGGTAACGTAGCATGTAGTTTAATGAGGAGTTGGGAAACGTAACATGTAGTTTAATGAAGAGTTGAGTAACGTAACATGTAGTTTAATGAAGAGTCGGGTAATGTAGCATGCAGTTTAATGAGGAGTTGGGAAACGTAACATGTACCCAACTGTAACATGTAGTTTAATGAAGAGTTGGGTAATGTAGCATGTAGTTTAATGAGGAGTTGGGTAACGTAACATGTAGTTCAATGAAGAGTTGGTTAATGTAACATGGCTGAGTTGGGTAATGTAACATGTAGTTTAATGAAGAGTTGAGTAACATAACATGTAGTTTAATGAAGAGTCGGGTAATGTAGCATGCAGTTTAATGAGGAGTTGGGAAACGTAACATGTAGTTTAATGAGTTGGGTAATGTAACATGTAGTTTAATGAAGAGTTAGGTATTGTAACATGTAGTTCAATGAGTTGGGTAATGTAACATGTAGTTTAATGAGGAGTTGGGTAATGTAACATGTAGTTCAATAAAGAGTTGGTTAATGTAACATGTAGTTCAATGAGTTGGGTAATGTAACATGTAGTTTAATGAGGAGTTGGGTAACGTAACATGTAGTTCAATAAAGAGTTGGTTAATGTAACATGTAGTTTAATGAGTTGAGTAATGTTACATGTAGTTTAATTTGTTGAGTAATGTTACATGTAGTTTAATATGTTGGGTAATGTTACATGTAGTTTAATATGTTGGGTAATGTAGCAGTTAGTTTAATGAGTTGGGTAATGTAACATGTAGTTTAATGAGTTGGATAACATAACATGTAGTTTAATGAGTTGAGTAATGTTACATGTAGTTTAATGAGTTGAGTAATGTTACATGTAGTTGAATGAGTTGGAAAACGTAACATGTAGTTTAATGAGCTGGGTAATGTTACATGTAGTTGAATGAGTTGGGTAATGTAACATATAGTTTACTGAGTTATGTAATGAAGCATAAAGTGTATTGAGGAGTTTGGAAACGTAACATGTAGTTTAAAGAGTTGGGTAATGTAACATGTAGTTTAATGAGTTGGGTAATGTAACATGTAGTTTAATGAGTTGAGTAATGTTACATGTAGTTTAATGAGTAAGGTAACGTAGCATGTAGTTTAATGAGTTGGGTAACGTAGCATGTAGTTTAATGATTAAGGTAACGTAGCATGTAGTTTAATGAGTTGGGTAACGTAGCATGTAGTTTAATGAAGAGTTGGGTAACGTAACATGTAGTTTAATGAGTTGAGTAATGTTACATGTAGTTTAATGAGTTGGGTAATATAACATGCAGTTTAATGAGTTAGGTAATGTTACATGTAGATGAATGAAGAGTTATGTAATGAAGCATGTAGTTTAATGAGGAGTTGGAAAACGTAACATGTAGTTTATTGAAAAGTTGGGTAATGTTACGTGTAGTTTAATGAGTTGGGTAATGTAGCATGTATTTTAATGAGTTGCGTAATGCTACATGTAGTTTAATGAGTTGGGTAATGTAACATGTATTTTAATGAGTTGGGTTATGTTACATGTAGTTTAATGATGAGTTGGGAAACGTAACATGTAGTTTAATGAGTTGGGTAACGTAGCATGTAGTTTAATTTTTTCATGTAGTTTAATGACTTGGGTAATGTTACATGTAGTTTAATGAGTTGGGTACCGTAATATGTATTTTAATGAGTTGGGTAATGTAACCTGTATTTTAATGAGCTGGGTTATGTTAAGTGTAGTTTAATGATGAGTTGGGAAACGTAACATGTAGTTTAATGAGTTGGGTAATGTAACATGTAGTTTAATGAGGAGTTGGGTAACATAGCATGTAGTTTAAGAAAGAGTTGGGTAATTTTACATGTAGTTTAATGAGTTGGGTAATGTTACATGTAGTTTAATGAGTTGGGTACCGTAACATGTAGTTTAATGAGTTGGGTACAGTTACATGTAGTTTGAAGAGTTGGGTAATGTCACATGTAGTTTAATGAGTTGGGTAATGTTACATGTAGTTTGAAGTGTTAGGTAATGTAACATGTAGTTTGATGAGTTGGGTAATGTTACATGTATTTTGATGAGTTGAGTAATGTAGCATGTAGTTTAATGAGTTGGGTAATGTAGCATGTTGTTTAATGAGGAGTTGGGTAATGTAACATGTAGTATAATGAGTTGGGTAATGTAGCATGTAGTTTAATGAGTTGGGTAATGTAGCATGTAGTTTGACATGTTAGGTAATGTAACATGTAGTGTAATGAGTTGGGTAATGCTACATGTAGTTTAATGAGGAGTTGGGTAATGTTACATGTAGTTTAATGAGTTAGGTAATGTAGCATGTTGTTTAATGAGGAGTTGGGTAATGTAACATGTAGTTTAATGAGGAGTTGGGTAATGTAACATGTAGTTTGACATGTTAGGTAATGTAACATGTAGTGTAATGAGTTGGGTAATGTTACATGTAGTTTAATGAGGAGTTGGGTAATGTTACATGTAGTTTGAAGTGTTAGGTAATGTAACATGTAGTTTAATGAGGAGTTGGGTAATGTAACATGTAGTTTAATGAGTTGGGTAATGTAGCATGTTGTTTAATGAGGAGTTGGGTAATGTAACATGTAGTTTGAAGTGTTAGGTAATGTAACATGTAGTTTAATGAGTTGGGTAATGTAGCATGTTGTTTAATGAGGAGTTGGGTAATGTTACATGTAGTTTAATGAGTTGGGGAATGTAGCATGTAGTTTAATAGGTTGGGTAATGTAGCATGTAGTTTAATGAGGAGTTGGGTAATGTAGTTTTATGAGGATTTGGGGAAACATAACATGTAGTTTAATGAAGAGTTGTGTCATGTAACATGTAGTTTAATGAGGAGTTGGGTAACGTAGCATGTAGTTTAATGAAGAGTTGGGTAATGTAACATGTAGTTTAATAATGAGTTGGGAAATGTAACATGTAGTTTAATGAAGAGTTGGGTTATGTAACATGTAGTTTAATGAGGAGTTGGGTAACTTAGCATGTAGTTTAATGAAGAGTTTGGTAATGTAACATGTAGTTTAATGATGATTTGGTAATATAGCATGTAGTTTAATGATGAGTTGGGTAACAAAACATGTAGTTTAATGAAGAGTTGGTTGGTAATGTAACATGTAGTTTAATGAGGAGTTGGGTAACATAACATGTAGTTTAATGAATTGGGTAATGTAGCTTGTAGTTTAATGAGGAGTTGGTTAACATAACATGTAGTTTAATGAATTGGGTAACGTAACATGTAGTTTAATGAGGATTTGGGTAACATTACATCTAGTTTAATGATAAGTAATCTGGACTCCACCTTGCTTTTGATAGACTTTTAACTTTTTACCACATATACACTTTCTGACACCTCTACAGCAGACAGCTTTTGGAATTCATAATGAGCAATTTCTCGATTTACAACAATGTTTTCAACTTTATTCAATAATCATCCAATCATTTAGAAAGTTTCTATATTTTGGACTTAATAATTTCAAAGTTGTCTGCTGCAGATTACTTGTATGTGGGAATATTTAACATTTATTAAGGATTAATTATTTGGATGTTCATCTTTCATAGACCTCTTGACCACTGGATGCAGAGTCCCAACTAATACTTTATGAGCCTACTGGCACTAAGCAGAACACAATGAGTCTTTCTACTTTCTTTTGAAGAGATTTTCTCAATTTTTGCATAGATTCATCGGATGCAGATTTGTTGTATGTGGTAAAGGGTAAAGAACCTAACATATAGCGACTATCTGAAGCTCTGGATGTCAGGGCTCGCGCTGTAGGTCGCCATTGTCGCCAAATGGCGATTATTTTGTTAATTTGGCGACGGAAAATGGCAATTATTCTATTTTGCAACTGGATAAAAAAAAGCGTCTGCTTATTGCGTATGAGAGCATGAAAACACGTGTCAATGAAGCGTGAACGACCTTGTTTATCTCAAGTGTCATACCCGGGTGTTAATTACAAGATTGATTGGCTGCGGGTCATCGCCTTATCAGTTAATCCTTGAGTGTGTGTAATACACTTCGAAGACTGTGCAACTTATCACCTTTCATTGTACATTTTAATCGCCCCAATTTAGAATGATAACACCTTAAATTAATTCATTGCCGATAAAATTTTCGATGCATCCAATTTTTAAAAAAGACGGACATGTTTATTAAATCTAACAGATTTGTTTACTTTGCAAACAAAATGGCGGACGATTAAAATTTATTGCTGATCAATGTGGTTTCAATTTTCATGTATCATTGAAGTGGTTTTTAGACATCGGTAGCAAAACAAATACGAGCAAATACTTGTCTGAATGATTTGGACTTTTTAAACACAGACTTCGTTTTTGTTTAACTGGAAGGGTTTTCCGGAAATTAACTTTCACTTTGGTAATTATATGCAGACTGTTTCGTACCCTTTATGTTTCGTAACAGAAATAAATTGACTTGGACAAAGACAGTGATCATGATAGGGACTGAGTGTTTAGATTTCCAAGATGAACTTATGAATTTCAATAGCCTTATAATGTATAGTTGAGATTAAAAGTATCCCTGTGAATCATATTTATAAAAAAAAAATTGTTTTACTTTTTTCTTGTTAAATATGTTTCGGTCTTACAGATCTTTATGTTTTGTCAGAACCAATTGTCTGACACTTTTTCATTCAACTTTTGCAAATCTGAACAGGATTCACTAATGACTAAACATTTTGGAAGGTGTGTCAGATTTAACTAAGCAATTAAACAAGTGTATGTACCTTATTGCTATTTTGACTAACTGATAATGTCATATGAAAAGGGGTAATAAATATATATGAAATAATGCTGACAAAGCATTATCATGCGTTTATTTTATTGTACCACATTCACGCACTTCACACGTTAGCTTTGGCTTTGGCTATTCATTTTTTTCATGAAAAAATAATGGCTATTATTTTGTCTAGGCCAGAGCCAGCCCTGGGATGTGTATATTATACCTTGTAGATTAAAATTAGGAGTGTGTCCAATAGCTGGGGTTCTGGCTGGAGTCCTGCTAGGAGTCCTGCCAGGAGTGCCGGAGATAGCATCTCTGAAGTGTTCCTTAAAGTACCTCATCATCGAGTTCAGTGAATGAAAGTTTTTGTTTCTGTATTTAAATCCATCTGGAGTTAGGGGTCACATATTCATGTCTTGGTTTTGTCCTGGGCATGTATGACAGAAAAATATCCCAGGGTATTGCCTGGCCGCTGACAGGATGTATGGAATTCTGAAAATGAACAATTTGATCGAGTTTTAACCCTAAACCTGCTGAAATCCTGTAACTGGTATCATCATCCTTGGCTTTTGATAATATTCTCCATATTTATGGATAGCTGTACTTAGAATTAACCCTTTGCCACTTGCAAACACATCTGCAGCAGACTACTTTTGAAAACATTGTGGCAAAAAGGGAATTTGCTTATAATGAGTAACACTCCTCCTGACACAATGTTTCCAACTCTTTAAATAAATTATACTTTCACCATATTTTAGCAAAGGATTTTTCAGTCATCTGCTGCAGATTTGTTGTACGAGGGAAAGGGTTAATCAATATGCAGCGAACGAATAGTTTTAACCATTTTACTAGCAACAAAAGACTTAGAATTCCAACAAGCAAATGTATTTTGTTAATGTTGTCGTAAAATGAGAATATGAAATTGTTTTCTAATCTTTTCAGCATTAACCCTTATCCTGCTTGACTGGATTGGAGACAACATTTTAGAACAAAGACGACCAAGATCAGCCTTCACATCCATGTCTACATTGATTACTTAGTATTCTCTAATTCTAAGCAAAGACTCAGACAAACAAGAGAACCACAATGGTCCTTTATTGCTAACCACATTTGGTAAAATTAAAATAGTTTTTAATTGTCTTACTCTATGCATACTAGGAAAGGCAAGCAACGACCCCTGGTGGCAATGTTTATTAATGGATCAAAATAATTTCAACATTTTTGGTAGAGGGTCACCCAAGGATCACCGAAGTGTGCCAAATCATTTAAAAATCATGATTACACTCTTCAAGACTTGATACCTTTTCCTGGATAATCAACCAGTATTCATGACAAATGTGTGGGGATGTTCAAAATTTTTAACCCTCCCTGTCCAAATGGAAATTGAGCCTAGACTGTTTAGACCACACAGCCTGCTCTCTATCCTTCGAGTCACTTTCTCCCGTGAGACACAGTTATATTATAGAGAAGTGCTATTATGTGGAATTACCTTGATGGGGCTTTCTTTTTGTCCTCAAACAGCATTTTTTCAAGGATATCCTTCTTGCCTCTGTTACTATCCTTGTAGTTCTTGGAAGTTAAACATGTCTCGCGCTAGAGATGCCATTGGCTGTATGTGTCGGGCAATAACTTCATCCAGATCTTCAAATTCCTATTGGGAGGATGATAAATAATATTTTACTAAATAAATTACTCAATGTTACTTTTTGACCTTATTTAAAATATTCAAGAAAAGAAATGAGTTTAAACTATAAAATTAACAAATTTTAATACAAGGGTTTAACTAAATTATTGTGAGAAAAAAAGTCCTTATGATGATCAATTTATGTTTCCCTCTAGTTGCTGTCTATATCCACAGGCGTCCGAATTTCCATTACAGCAAAAAATGCGGAAAATCACACAATACCTCGTTAAAATACTCAAAAAGTCTCTCTATATTGTCTATATGCTTTGATAAAAATGATCGTAATGGTAATTTGGGGAATCCCGCACGTGTTACTATAAATAGCCCCTCTATACGTCCATATAGTGTAATAATAATGACAAGGTGTGCAACGGCATTTTACCCCCTCGCTCGATTCGGGCTATAATTTCCGCAGAAAAACGTCTAAAACGACCTGGTCCCAGGTAGACATAGGTTCATAAATGATTTTTCTCGTGATCCACCACATCAATATTTGCCAACCGACAAATACGCCGGCGTTTTTAAGCTTAATGTTCATTATATTTGGAAATTTGCAGTTGTCCTTACCGCCATGCGCTGACGTCACAGCTTGCAACATTCCGCAGCGACAGATTAATAAAACGACGATTTAAAACACGGTCTAAAAATTATTTGTTATACTTCTTTCGAAAACATAGAAATAAATACCGTATCTTTTATGAATAATATTATTTTTGGAAGAAAATTGATTAAATGCCAACCCCAACAAACATTGCTCAGGTACAATATTCTAAAAAAGCGCGTCATTTCGGAAATTCGGACGCCTGTGCTATATCATAGGATGAAATAAATGAATTTAATGGAGAAACGGTGTTATTGAACTGTCGGATCAGAGACATAGATAAGGTTTTTTTGCACTATATCTCTCTTATTACAAAACCAAACCCTATGTTGTGGGTACTCAAAAGAACTAGCTCACTTAGACAATACTTTTGAGTATCTTCAAAATAGGGTAGTGTCAAATAATTAATTAAGAACCTAAAATATGCCCCTTATAGTGGGTTCTGTAGATACTGATAACAAATTATTTCTAATTTAAGGATTTCTGTGTTGTAGTTTCCAATCAGACTAGGGAAGTTACCCATAACAGTATGTTTTATTTGGACATAGTATATAAGTGTATAAGAAGTGTAAGTGTATCTTTTACCTCCCCGTTAATCAGAAGAGTTCTTCCCAAACTGAAATCATTCTCTTTCCCTTCCTCTCTGATATCTATGTGAGACATAATCCCGTCCGCCACCTTCCATGTTACAGTGAGATGATCTGCACCCTGTAATGTACAATCAAACTTTAATTTGTATCCCCTGCCACAAGTGATGATGGTTAAAAAAAAAAGAACCAAAATAGTTCTTGTATCAATCCAAAAGGAGAAATTGCTCATCATTACCAATTTCTTATTTTGCCATATTTTTTATGCGTTCAACCCTATTTAAAAAATACACATAACTAACCTTTTTCCCACTTGATGACGCATTCTGACGTATCTGCAACAGATGATCTTGTAAACATTGTGGCAAAAGGAGAAATTGATCATGATGAGCAATTTCTCCATTTACTACATTGTTTTCAACTCTATTTAATAATTAAACCCTCATTTATGGATTAGGGCTGTTCCAGAAAAAAATGTCTGGGGGGGGAGGAACGACAAGCTATTTAAATTCTGTGGGTGGGGGGTATTTTTTAAATAAAATTCTCTAGGTAGTGGGCAAAAGATTTATTTTAATTCTGTGGGTGGTCGGTTTTTTTAATGTATAAAAAACCCGTAATAAATTCGGCGGGAATTCAATGTCGAGCGTTTTCTAATTTTTAATTGTTGGATACGAGATCGCATTTACTGTATCAGCTCGCTAATAAATATTGGTGATAATGACGGTTCAGTGATTTTTACGACACCGGACACCGGTTACAATACATGTTCATTATTTCATCTAGTCCAAATTACATTTTGTGGATTTCTCCATACTAGACCAGTTTGCCACACTATTATTTAGCATTGGCATATCCGTTACAAACTTGGCCTCATATTTCAGCCAATTGTATTATAAATATGATTGATTCAAGTTTAACGCCGTTTATCAGTTATATCACGACAGCCAGTTACCTACTACACTGGAATGTGGATAATTCGCGCACGGGTACAACGCGATATTCAGTAGAACGCAATGGCGACTTGGCTCGGGTTGCAATCTTGAAAAAAGAGCCTATTTTCCTATTTAATTTGAAAATTGAACCCCTCAAAAATACAATTTCGAATAAAAAAAATGTCCACAAAAAAATGACATAATTCTGTAAAACATGGTACTCATTGCAAAACTGGAGAAAGAAACCATTTAGATAAATAAAGCACAAACCTGATTTTATAAATCCAAAAATAAGCAAAAACAAATGATTATTCCAAATTCAAAAAAATATTGCTCCTTAATATTTTCTTATAAAAATAAAAGCGCGAAAATCGAACAAAGGGTTTAGTGGGGTGTCGGTGTTGTTTTTCTAAACCACGTGCCAGTATCAACCATGCAATAAACCCTTGAGTCAAATTTGTCCGATTTCACACTGATGCATGCATGAAATAGGCCATTACAGTCATGTTTCTCCTTTTCTGAAAATGTTTTCAAAAGCTTTCTGCTGCAACTGAGTCAAAAGTAATTGCATTGTTGAAGCCTATTAAAATTGTGTGTAATTTACACAGAAGTAAAGATATGTTACGTGGACTGGTCCAGATGTAAATGTTTGGGAAAATCCATTAAGATTACATAAGCATAAGGTCACGGTCACCTTATAATCACATGGCAAGATCTCAGTAAAATTACGTCATACCTAAGGACCCTTTTGTTCTATTTACTGGACGTATGACATAGCTCATTTGTGGGGGGGGGGGGGGGGGGGGGGGGAAATAGTTCTACCGGGGTCAATGATTTACGGAAAATTGATTTAATCCTTACCAATTTGCACACGCATTTTGACGCACATGCAGCAGAATTCTTTTTATAGCATTGTGACAAAAAGAGATATTACATCATTTTGTTTGAAATTGGATAAATTAACTTTGAATTGGAAAGGATTTTAAAGGGTATGGAATTTTATTTTCCCTTGTTTAACAACTTTGAAACTAGAACAAAAAATGTAGGGAAAGGATGCATCGCTAATAATAAGCAGTTTCTCTTTTTCTCACAATGTTTTCAAACGCTGTCTGCTATATATGCATTTAAAGCTATTAATAATGGTTTGTGAATTGTTTTTTCTTTTAAATAAGAAAAAAAGAAAAAAATGTAAGGAAAGGAGACATTGCAAATGGCGGTTAGAAAGAGTTTGTTTTACATCCCTCAATATTAGCCAATTTGGAATGTGTTAAAAAGTATAAAACATGAATAAAATTGCTATGAATGTGATAATTTAAATTCTCTAGGTGGGGGGTAAAATTGAAATTTTATTCTATGGGGGGTGCCCAAAAAATAATTAAAATTCTATGGGGGGTACCCTCAAAATTGCTGGTCGTTCCTCCCCCCCCCCCCAGACTTTTTTTTCTGGAACAGCCCTTATCTGCTGCAGATTTGTTCTATGTGGGAAAGGTTAATTAATAAAGACTTTCAACATTTTGCCTTGATATTTCAAAGAAGAAAGCTACAGATTTGTTATATGTCGGAAAGGGTTCAACCTAAAAAAAAACAGTTTGAATATTGCCATGAACACCCGCCTCTGATGTGGGAGGTTGCGGGTTCGAACCCTGGCTGGGTCATACCAAAGACTTTAAAAATGGTAGTTTTGGCTGCCCTCCTTGGTGGTTGCGGGTTTAGTATTACGACTGACAGGCTGGTGTCAGGATAAACAAACCAGTAGTGTACGGTGACTAACCCAGGAAACGCAGTGATATAACTTAAAAATTATTGAAAACGATGAACACCTTACTTTACTGCCGGGTCTGATGCAGTCACCCTGGTCCATCTTATCTAATATCTTATGTCATTCCTTATAGTCGATATTGAGGAAGGAGGGATGAGCTATAACTCTCTTGATGTATGCTGTTAAAAAACAAAGAATGAGTTGTTACTGGTTGACCATTCATCTCTTACAGCCCTCATTTTCATACACATAAAGCATTTTTGAATAAATTGTGAGAAAAGAGGCTTGCCAGAAAGCATTTTCCCATATTGTACTGTCAAAACATATACACATTTATTCTATCAACACAATCTGGTTTTTTTTTCCATCTGATATATTTAAATTGGAGGAGTCCAAAGTTCCAGTTCTGGTCCATTTATTCTGACACCAGCCAGTCAGCGTAATGCAAACCCTGCAACCCTGAGCGCCAAGGAGGGGGAGGGCAACCATTACTTCCATTTTTAAAGTCTTTGATATGACCCGGCTGGGGATCAAACCAACGACCTCCTACACCCAATGCTCTACCACTACACCACCGAGGCAGTTATCACAATTTCAAACCAGTCTTCAACCAGTGACAGGTTCTCATTGTTTTAGCGTAAAATAAGTGTATAGCTTATTACAATACTAAACCTGTTGTGCATAAGTTTTGCCAATAGAGAAATGCCCCTTAATCTTAGTTATAAAAAACATGTTAGAAATTGCAAGATCCCTTGGAAGGATTCAATCTTCATACAAAAGAAGGGTCCACTTCTGATTTATCCCCTGATCGATATAATAATATTATACACTCTGATCATAGGTGACCTAAAATTTTAATCAGCTGGTACTAAAGTTTGATGCTTGCCAACAACATCATCATCATTCTTATAACAAAGTTTCAACTCTGGTAAAAAACATTTGCTTATTTTGTCTTGCTTTCAATTTCTTCTTCTCTTCCTCTTTCTCCGTTTCTTTTGTTTCCCTTTCATAGTCGTAGTACATATCTTTTTGTGGTCTGAAATCAAATTGCAGAGGACATGAACTTATAAATTAATTTTGGAACATATTATTTATTAACCAAGAGTGCTGTTGAAAACGTTATCACATTAAAATATTTCCGTTATATCAAGCGGCCAGTTCACCCAATGTGTGTTTCCTTGCACATGTACTTCACACATCATTTTACCATTATTTTAAGGCAACTCGTTACTTTTCCACATAGAATATTTAGTCCATTGGTGGTAGATGAATGACAGTAGTTACTATTACTTTGCAACAAGCCAAGACCAGCTGGGGGAAGGTTATGGCAAGAGTCAAACTATCAAGCTGTTTAATTTGATTTGTTATTGCAATTAATTTCAAAACATCCAAGATTTTCTTGTGGCTTGGCCCATTTTACTCTTTCAGCGCCAATGGCAATATTGAATATTTTTGAAAACAATACAGATTCAGCTCGTAATGAGCTGTCTCACCTGAGATCAGCATTGTTTGCCGTTTCGTTATCAAAATTATCCAAAACGATTATTGGTGAGAAACAATTTGGCGCTGTAAGAGTAAATAAATTCAGAGTTGCAGGTCCGTATAATATCTAATTGAAATCTATCAATATCTATTTTCACAATTCTGGCTTGTATTGTCATATTAATCTGAAAACAAAACACATAAAATATCATAAAGACAATGTCACCCAAATTCCCGTGGTTGTGTTATTCATGGCATATTACATACTTGTATACAGTCAAACTTGTGTGAGCGGTCACATGCGATCAGCAGTCACCGGCGTTAAACGGTCACTTGAACTCCCTCCCAACCAATTATACTCTATAAACTGCCTTGATCAGCGGTCCCCTTTGAAACGCGGCCAGCGGCCACACTTATTGGTTGAGATTAACTGTTATCTTATTGTGTTCAACGGTCAATCAACACACAACTTGGATTCGCAAGGTGTTAAATTATCGGTGTTTAATACATACAGGTAATAACGCATACTGTGATGATCACATTATCGTCTTTTCATACACGTAAGCTGTTTACATGTTAGACCTAGGGTACCGAAAACAGCCGACGTATCCGAATGAAAGTTGCATGATTCATCAACAAGAAGTTGCGATTTTGGATCCTTTTGTTTACGATGTTGGGCAGAATTGAAAAATATATTTATGAGCGTTTTAGACCGAAAGACAGTACATTTATATGTTAAAATGAAAGTTAATGTCCACTTTGAAACCCCAAGTCAATTTATATTCCCATTTCATTTCAAATCTAAAGATAATCGAGTTAAATTTTGTGCAAGATGTAGACGTAGATCCGGACGCTTTTCTTTCCGGATACTTTATTCGGCGAATTTCAAAATGAAGTAAAAGATATTTGATAGTCAAGTTAGTTGTAAACGTCGGTTTAAACTAAAGAATATATAGAACATTGAAATATTTGATAGAAACTAAAATAGAGTGCTCCCCGGAGCACGTGTGTCACCTGCCGGGGCCTTGTCAGAAAATTTTAATTTTTGACAGAAAAAGGGGAATAACTCTAGATATATAAAAATATTTGGATTATCCCCCTTTTGTGAACCCATCACAAAGATCGATATAAACATTTGTCAGAAGTTTCAATCCAATCCTTTGAGTAGAAAAAAAGTTATTTGAAAACGTGACGAAAAAGTGTGACGACAGACAGACGCCGGCCAAAAAAAAAGTAATCCCTAAGTGCCTACCATAACAATGTTTAAATACAAGCTTTATAAAGATAATTTACTATTTGTAATGTAATGGCTATTCCCAACAGTAACATGTAATATTATGTGAACTGTTGGATTTAAGCCCAAAGTGTTCACCTGGGTCTTTCAGGATACTCATTTTATTAGATTACAAACAGCGGGAATTCTGAACAGACAACATGGAGGGAGACTAAGCCTGATCTGGATCTTCACTGGTTTCAAAGTCTCAAGGTGGGTTTTCGCATGGTATGGCCACCTACACACATTAATTGATAATTAATTTCTTAGCAAGTCGGCCGCTGTAGATTTTTTGAAAGTGGGAAAGGGTTAAGAATACATCTCACTTACTTCTCCCTCTTACCTATGTCCCTCATTCTGAGAGAGAGAATCATGTTTTTTTTGTAGGGAAAGAAGAAGGAAGAGATGTTCATTGTGACTTACATTGCCTTTTCCAATATTAAGGTTCAAGGCTGTTGCATTTGCAACATAAGGTGTTTCTATAAGGAAAAATTATGGAAAAATTATTTAAATTAAAGATTAGTTATCGAATCCAGTTGAAGACATTGTGGCAAAAGGAGGAACTGGTCATCATAAGCAATTTCTACATTTGAGATAATAATTTCATAAGTTGTCTGCTGCAGGTGTCAATAATAAGTCAACATATTCGTAAACTATGTACTTTAACCCTCTCAATGGGGTCTATATCTTTTTAGCTCACCTGAGCTTTGCTCAAGGTGAGTTATTGTGATCGCCTTTTGTCCGGCGTCCGTCGTCCGTCGTGCGTCAACTTCTTCTCCTCAGTAACCAGTGGGTCAATTTGGATGAAACTTCACAGAAAGCATCCTCTCAATGACCTCACCAGAATTCCTTCAAATTTTTGGGATCCATGCAAAATTCTGGTTTCCATGGCAACGAAACCGAAAAAACTTCAAAATTCTTCTTCTCCCAAATTGGTTGGCAGATTTTCAAATAATTTTGTAGAAATGTTTCTTGGATGACCCTCTATGAGATTCCTTCAAGCCGTGTTGATTGGTCGAAAAACATGGCCGCCAGGGGGGGGCGGGGCTATTTTGCCTTATATGGCTATAGTGAAAACTTAAAAAATCTTCTCCTTCGAAAGTGTAAGGCCGATTTTCGAACAATTTTGTAGAAATGTTCCTTGGGTGACCCTCTATCAGATTCCTTCAAGCCATGTTGATTGGTCGAAAAACATGGCCGCCAGGGGGGGCGGGGCTATTTTGCCTTATATGGCTATAGTGCAAACTTAAAAAATCTTCTCCTCCAAAAGTGCCAGGCTGATTTTCAAATAATTTTGTAGAAATGTTCTTTGGGTGATCCTCTATCAGATTCCTTCAAGCCATGTTGATTGGTCAAAAAACATGGCCGCCAGGGGGGCGGGGCTATTTTGCCTTTTATGGCTATAATGGAAACTTAAAAAATCTTCTCCTCCATAAGTGTCAGGCCGATTTTCAAATAATTTTGTAGAAATGTTCCTTGGGTGACCCTATATCAGATTCCTACAAGCAATGTTGATTGGTCAAAAAACATGGCCGCCAGGGGGCGGGGGCTATTTTGCCTTATATGGCCAAAGTGAAACTTCAACATCTTCTCCTCAGTAACCGGTGGGTCAATTGGGATGAAACTTCACAGAAAGCATCCTCTCAATGACCTCACCAGAATTCCTTCAAATTTTTGGGATCCATGCAGAATTCTGGTTTCCATGGCAATGAAACAAAAAAAACTTCAAAATTCTACTTCTCCCTAACTGGTTGGCAGATTTTGAACTTATTTTGTAGAAATGTGCCTTGGGTGACTCTCTATCAGATTCCTTGAAGCCATGTTGATTGGTCGAAAAACATGGCCGCCAGGGGGCGGGGCTTTTTTGCCTTATATGGCTATAGTGAAAACTTAAAAAATCTTCTCCTCCAAAAGTGTCAGGCCGATTTTCAAATAATTTTGTAGAAATATTCCTTGGATGACCCGCTATCAGATTCCTTTAAGCCATGTTGATTGGTCGAAAATCATGGCCGCCAGGGGGGGGGCGGGCTTTTTTGCCTTATATAGCTATAGTGCAAACTTAAAAAATCTTCTCCTCCAAAAGTGTCAGGCCGATTTTCAAATAATTTTGTATAAATGTTCCTTGGGTGACCCTCTATCAGATTCCTTCAAGCCATGTTGATTGGTCGAAAAACATGGCCGCCAGGGGGGGCGGGGCTATTTTGCCTTATATGGCTATAGTGCAAACTTAAAAAATCTTCTCCTTCAAAAGTGTCCGGCTGATTTTCAAATAATTTTGTAGAAATGTTCCTAGGGTGACCCTCTATCAGATTCCTTAAAGCCAAGTTGATTGGTTGGAAACTATGCCCGCCAGATGGCGGGGCTTATATAGCTAAAGTGAAAAAAAAATCAGGTGAGCGATTCCAGGGCCATCATGGCCCTCTTGTTTGATAAGTGTCTACATTATCCTCTTCTATTCCACCTGCACATTGACCTGTCGAAGCGATGAGGCTAATAGGTCAGTGTATATCTAATCCGACCTTCACACAGGTCAGTTGAATATGCAGAAGGAATACCTACCTTCACTCTCTCCATTGGGTCTGTAACTTTTTTATCACTGAGATTTTTGATGTGTATAAACCCGGTGCACCCATTATCTAACCTACAGTGAACACATGGCCGAGCCGGGACAGCTACCGGCATCAAAATGACTCCATACCTACAATTAAAAGACAGTGGACTAGATAAGGAGGATTTGTTTTATTGGGGTTTTACGCCAATTTCAACATTATTTCAGTTATATCACGGCGACAGTTCACTTATTCATGCTCCCTGGGTAACCAGTACTAGGCTAGAAAATGTGCCCTGCACAAGGGCACTCCACCGTGACCGTAGTACCATGGTTAGGAATCGAACCCGGGACACCCGGATTCAAATCCCCGACGCTAACCACTCGACCACAGCGGATTCCAGATAAGGAGGAGTAACTTCTCTTGTCCCAACAATATCTCTCATACGACTCAACTAAACCCTATGTTGTGTGTTCTCAAAAGGATCGTCTCAATAAGTTTTGAGGGTCATTTGGGGATGTGGAATACTCTTCACATCTAGAGCTCTGACAAAATTTACATCTGCTGTGTAAGTTCCATGATGTTATTCTTTTCTGATGCCTGTAAGGCAGAACACATTTACAAAATTCATTCTACTACTCTTTCAATACTTACATTAATTAATTCTGAATCTGCATTCTTTAACCCTTTCCAAAATACAGACGCTTTCTAACGGTTTTCTGACTTGAAATTATTTTGGTAAATGGAGAAAATTTCCATTTGCCAGTGTTTTCAATTCTATTCAATAATTACACTTTCATTTATAGATATTTTACCTATTTTTGCTTTGATGTTTTCAAAGTTGTCTGCTACAGATTCTTTGTATGTGGGAAAGGTTTAATTGAGTTGTATTCAATTTAATAAAATATACATGTCACATACAGGATTCAACCTTACATGTTTATGCAGCAGCACCTTTACCAACTGGTGAGAATATCCAAAACATTACTAAATGTTAAATCAAAATTTTACAGAGATTATTCTACCTCTCAAAATTTGTTAATGCTGATTCTAGAAACTCCTATAAACTCGGTTTCACAGAGTGACATGGCTCTCCAGTTGAGGACCTCATTGTTAACCCTTTCCCACATACAACAAATTTACAGCAGAAAACTAGAATGGAGTGCTCCGCGGAGCACATGTGTCACCTGCACCTGCTCATTGAAAGTGTCACGAAAAACTGTGACGGACAGACAGACGCCAGACAAAAAAAAAGTAATCCCTAAGTGCCTACCATGCTACGCAGGGTGACACATAATAAGTAAATTCTCTATTAACGAAAGTATCAAGTGTTAAAGTTGAAAAAATTGTGGCAAAAGGATCAATTGCTCATCATGAGCAATTCCTCCTTTTGCCACAATGTTTTCTAAAGTTGTCTGCTGCAGAGACATCAGAAAGCGTCTGTAAGTGGGAAAGCGTTAACTTAAATAGTTTGGTATGTCAACAACAGGGTGACAACAAAAGCTCTCCCAAAACACAGCCGATGTGAGCAACAAATTATAAACATTCCAATGCAGACCAACATGGAACCAGGACATTTGAAATAGGGTTAGTATATAGAAAAGGGGCATGTTTCATGTTCTAAAATCATTATTTGACACTCAAACCCTATAAACCCTAAGATATGGGTACTCAAAACAATTGTCTCATTGAGACGATTCTTTTAAATACCCACACCATAAGATTAAAGGGTCATATATAAGGAGTTTAGAACATGCAAAATTCCCCTTATCTAGAGCTCTGAGGATAGATCATGTAATCACTTTTACCTGTATCCGAGATAGTTTGTATCTATTTTGATAAAACCAGCACAGTTAATGAACACCTTGGGACTCATTCTACACAGTGTGACCAGCTGCGTTCTGTTTTCTTATCTACTACTGTTTTGTCTCAACACCTACATGTTAACAACAGTTTAACAAATTTATTTGATGAAGAGCTTCAGGGATAATTCTACCATTTCCTCTAAGTCATATTGTACAAGTCACTTTATTTAACCCTTTCCCAATAGACGGATTTTGACGCACCTGCAGTAGACAACTCATGAAAAGATTGTGGCAAAAGGAGAAATTGCTCAAAACTAGCAATTTCTTCGTTTGCCACAATGTTTTCAACTATTTTCAGTAATTATAGCTTCATTTACAGAGATTTTCCATATTGTTTACTAAATGTCTTCAAAGTTGTCTGCTGCAGAATTTGTGTAAGTGGGAACGGGTTAAAACAAGAGCTATTCCAGAACGGATTACTCTCTTGGTGGAGGGTTAAATGTATAACTTGAACACAAAATTTAACAAGAGTGCCAGTGCCGCCACAAAATATAAAGATCAAGATTGGTCCTTTTAATGGTTGCCTGGGTAGTAGGTTCAATCCCTGCAGGGGCAGCCGGGTGTTTCCTTGAGCAAAACAGTTTATCAACACTTGTTCAGAGTTGAAAGTCTTACTCTGCTAACCAGCCTAGCTGACTTTGGTATTAACTAAAAATCACTCTACTGGATAATCCCTGCTTTATGCACTTCTACCTGTTTGGAAACTTGAGTTGCGTTCTCAAGTGAATATGCTATAGAGACCAAGTTTCGAAAGGCATAACTATTGCAAAAATTGCTGAACCGGAAAATCCCTGCTTCATGCACATCTACCCATTATAGTTATGATATTGACCAAGTTTTGAAAAGATTCAGTCAGAAACGTAGGAAGAGTTGCATTCACAAGCCGCAATATCAATCAGCTACAGAGACTAAGTTACAATAGGGACATAAATCTTGCAAAAATCAATGAACCGGAAAATCGCTGCTTCATGCACATCTACCTATTATAGTTATGTCATTGACCAAGTTTTGAAAAGATTCAGTCAGAAACATAGGAGGAGTTGCGTTCACAAGGCTTCAATATCAATCAGCTACAGAGACTAAGTTACAAGGGACATAAATCTTGCAAATATCAATGAACCGGAAAATCGCCGCTTCATGCACATCTACACATTATAGTTATGACATTGACCAAGTTTTGAAAAGATACGGTCAGAAACGTAGGAGGAGTTGCGTTCACAAGAAATGGACGTACGGACAGACGGAGAAGATGACGCCAATATACGACCGCCTCCGGCGGCGTATAAAAACACTTTGTTTGATTTAAACCTTTCCCACCTGTAGATACATGTTGACTCATCATCAGCAGACAACTTTTGAGAACTTGGTGACAAAAGAAGAATCAATGATACTTTATTCCCATTTCAACAGTTTTCAAAATTGTAAACAAATCAAGATACAAAATCAGAAACAATACAGTAATGCTAATGACCAATAACCCTTTCCTACATGTACATGCTTTCTGACGCCTCTGCAGCAGATGAATTTGTTAAAACATTGAGGCAAAATAAGCAATTGCCTTTTGCCAGAATGATTTCAACTTTAATCAAAGACTGTTCTTTTGTATGTAGATTTTCCAAATATTTGACAAATGTTTTTGAAGACATATGCTGCAGATTTGTTGTATGTGGGAAAGGGATAAAGTAGCCGACGTACGTGGATTCTGAGTTGAACCCTTACAGTCCTTCATTACACCATTCAACTTTTTCTTACATTATCTGATTTATGAATTCACGATTTAGCCACATATGCAACCTTATTCCACCAATCTTACTTAGCGCTTAGTAAAACTTAAATACTTTAAAGCATATTTCTTCTTTTTATATTTTGTAAAACATGAATAATGGAATGGATTTAAGTAAATGACTAAGTGGACATAAATAGTTACCTTGCTGGCTAACAACTCTTTTTCAGAAATGAAATCTTTTGGCCTTCTTATTACGGAAGCAAAAAAATTACACCATAGATCTATTGTCCTGCAATTAACAACAACAATACACATGTTGATCATACTGCATGACTTACCCTAAGTAGTGCTCCACCTTTTCTGGGTCCAAGCCCACATATAAACTGTACAAGTGAAGATGTGTGGGGGTTACTTATACAGTTATTAATATCCACAACAACCTCATTTACTCTGTTCACAAATTCTAAATACAGGGCATTCAACAAATCCTCTTTTGCCAATGAATCCTGAAAGAAAACAATTTCAAAATTTATAACGATCAGTTTTCACTAGTATTTCAGTTATATCATGGTCATAATTTTTGGATGACAAACCTGTTCATGGACACTCCTCTATGACCTCTGTTCACCAGATCAATCCAAGAATGCCTTGTTTCATAACCTACATGCTAATCTGCAGCAAACATCTTTGAAAACATTTATTTTATTGGGGTTTTACGCCGCTTTCAACATTATTTCAGTTATATCACGGCGACAGTTTACTTATTCATGATCCCTGGGTAAACAATCTTTAAAAACATAGTAGCTAAATATTTTCAACTTTATTCAAGACTTATTTTTTCATCTATGAAGATTGTCCTTATTGTTTATTTGATTTCTTCAAATTCATCTACTGCATATTTTCTGAATACATGTGTGAAAGGGTTGACTCATTTTTGGAAAGAGAAAATGGCTTTTCCCAATGACAGTATTATGTATCAGTATTTATTGGGGTTTTACGCCGCTTCCAACATTATTGCAGTTATATCACGGCGACAGTTCACTTATTCATGATCCCTGGGTAAACAAACCAGTACTAGGCTAGAAAATGTGCCTTGCCCAAGGGCACTCCACCATGACCATAGTGCCGTGACTGGGGATCGAACCCGGGACACCTGGTTTCGAAATCCCCGACGCTAACCACTCGACCACAGCGGATTCTCTTATGTATCAGGGAGCTAAAACAAATCACTTCCACAAACCGGTACTGGAGTTTTAATCATGACCGTTCAGAAAAAATACACTTTTGACATGAACTGCGGTCAAATTATTCATGTAGTTATTTGGTTTGTAGGAGTTTCTTGTCGCTTTCAACAATTTTACATTCAAATTATGGTGTTTCCAGTACTAGTGGTAGGCTTATCCTGACACCATCAGCCAAAATGCTATCCCCACAACCCATAACACCCATTATATTAATACAATTGTTTAAGTCTTTGGTATGACCGGGATCAACTATTTTCACAAATAGAAGGACAGCACATACCTGCATTGGATGAAATTTAAGGCACAACATATCCTCATCTTGATTACAGAGTTGTGAGAATTCTGTAAGAGGATCTTGTAACCTTCTAGCAATAACAACTGTATGGCTCAACACTGTGGTATACTCTCAAAATTGATATTCGGAGTTACAGAGTTAATAAGAACATTCTGTAACCTTTCAGAAATACACTCTGCGTGATCAATATTCTGGTTTTATTCCTGAATTCTTCCTTTAAAAATTCCTTTTCAAATTAAATAAATAGAACATGAATTGCTTCTTTTGTGCAACACCTCCTTTTTATGCAATGTTTTAACAGTTGTACAATTTTTTGTTTTACGATGCTCTCATAATATTATGAAGCTAGAACTATCACTGAATGTGATTAAATACCCCCCGAACGCCACCTTCATAGGAAAGGTAGTGAAATATTAAGAAACTCCACCTTAAATTCCATCTTGTAGTTTTAAAGATAATCTCCGCTCAAGAAAAAAGTAAGAAAGGGCAATGAAAGTTATTCTACAGCCAAGAAAAAGTAACAAACGACTCAATGCTCCTCTGCCATATCATGATAATGACATTTCCCGACATTGACAGCGAAGCTTAAATTTAACCTTTAATGTTTCAACCATTTGAATATTATTAACCAATTCTTGCTTTTATGAAACATACAGCTTCAAAAAAGGAGCGATTTTCAGGATATTATTTTACTATGATACATAATAAATGTTGTATAGGGGGGGCCGTACTAATTGATATCAACCAATCAAAGACACTATCTTATGTAGCCTCGTTCCTAATGGATTTCTCCATGAATAATGAATTTGATTGGTCAGAATTGAAATAATAAATACGTCTGGCATCAATCTATTCTGAAGAAGAACTTTCCGAGATTCCGAAATGGCGAATGTCAATGAATTTATTGCCGAGACTTTCGAAATTTTGACTCCGACAGCAGAATTTGAGGGCATTGAAAGGGCGGATTTGATAGATATTGATTAGACGACTCAATGCTCCTCTGCCATATCATGAAAATGACATTTCCCGACATTGACAGCGAAGCTTAAAATGACGTGCTTTTGCATGCAAATCCTAAAATGTCTGTTTTGATGTTTTATTGATAAATAATAAAATTCAAATATTCTGACAAACATCTTGAAAAGTGTATGTGGAATTCACAAATCTTATAATTATTCCTTAATGAAAGCACTGTTTACATACAAAGACTAATGATTGGCAAGATTACTCATTTCCATTACTGTTTATGATCAATAATTAGTTGGCTGTGTGTATGGTCAACCTACAGTTAAGAACATCATGAAATTGACAATCTGAGCGGAACGTGATTGGATCGTGAGCGTGATTGGAACGAAGTTGGAACGCTTTATGAGAGGAACGGAATTTTGCACTCTGAACGAAACAATCATAATGATTGCAAAAATCCAATCATTCGCTCATTGAACGGTTGCAACAACTATCCGATAATTATTTTACGAAACTACTTTATTAAAAGTCATATTTGTATACTAAACTTTTGTCTTATAAGACACTCAAGTATCCGATCGAATTAGAATGTAACAAATATTATTAATATGATCATTTTCGTAATACGATTTGCTACTAACGATTGTGCTGAAAAAACTCTAGGTCGTTTGTTGATATTTAGGGTTAGGTAAAAAAAATATAAACGAAACAAAATTAATTTCAGCCAATCAAATCGTTGAACGGATTTTGATCGGAAAAAAGCGTTCCGAGTGAGCGTAAAAAAGCGCTCAATCTGAACGGAACGGAAAAAGGCAATCACGATGTTATGAATGAGTGAACGCTTTGAGAGCGGATTGGAACGTGAGCGGAGCGGAACAGAACGGAGCGGAGCGTGAACGGTAAATTTGTCAATTTCAAGATGTTCTTAACTGTACCTCAGAATGGAGACTGATCATAAACAATGAAAGGCTTCAATTATATTTCAATGAAGGACATTCACTTCGTTGACAAAAAAATGCAAGTTATGATACATTTTCACTTGACCCCACCCCTGATGTTCCAATATGTCCCTCAGTTGATAACTGTTTTTCAACTACTATAATGTAAGTGTTTTGCATAACTGCAGCAGGGATTTCCGGCGACATTGATGCGTTGCATCAACTTTGTCTTGTTATCTTTATTATTAGAAAAGATGTGAAACTGTAATATGAGGTTAATTGAAAAATTGTGGGAAAAAATGTGAAGTTTGACCTTTTTCTTCTCTTACTGCAATGTTTTCAAAATTAATCTGCTTTGATATTTTCAAATAAGCTTGAGACCTTTTTCAACAGTTTCCTAGCTTTCTCACACAACATTCTACCCAGGCATCCGGCTACCTTCCCACATACACTAGTTTTAGCTCATTGTAGGAAGATAAATGTAGATAGTTAGAATGACCTCACACCATTCTGGCCATTTGCAAGCTGAGGAAAAAAGATAAGTTGACTCCCCTACCCCAAATCTAGGGGTTGTGAGTTTGAACCCCACTTGGCCAACATTCTTTCTGACATTTAACAAGTCACAGTGACAAGCGTCATTTGTCTTCCACCAATGGTCTAACAGTCTATGTGGAAAAGTATGTTGTGTGAAGTACTGGTGTGAGAAAGCCAGGAAACACATGAGTACGTGAATTGGCCGCCGTGATACGACTGATTTTTTTTTTTGAAAACGGCGTTAAAACCCTAATCTAGTCTTCTGAACTTACATCTGCCTTGGCACTATTTGCCCAGACCATGGCCAGTTCATTATCGACCAGTTCTATGTTGATGGAAGGCATCTGTTGCTCTTGTTCTAACTCAATTATTATCTCCTTTATATCCTCGTTTATCAATACTGCATCTCTAAAAATTGACAGAACACATACATCGGAGCTGAAGATAAAAGGCATTTTGCCTTTTCCTTATTTTCAAGATTTGGTTGGATAATAAAGTATCTTAATTAAGGACATAACAAGAGGCGCAAGAGTGCCAGTATCGCTCCTCTGCAACAAAATGAAATAACCCTATCCTCTATTTCCTATGTCTTTTGTGAGATTAATTATTTTGTAATAAGGCAAATACTGTTGGGAGTAGACCTGCTTACTCACCTTATTTAGACATATGGTTATTTGGTGTTTTACACCACATTCAACAATTTTTTTCAGATAATCAGTGAATCCTGGGTAATTATGTGTCCATTTATCCTGACACCAGCCAGTCAGTCATGATGCTGATCCCGCAAATCTGAGCGCAGCCATTTGCATTTATATTTCCCGGCCAGGGTTCAAACCTGTGACCACCCACACCTGAAGCATCGCTCTACCACTACACTATCAAGGCAGTACAGTCGAACTTCGTTAAACTGGAATATTCGTATTCCGAAAATAAATTCAAGGATTTTTATGCTTAATTATTCTCAATTAATACAGAAATTCGCGTTCCGGATCTTGACAAAAAATATCGGGAACGGAGCGACCATTTTCAAAATCCGCTTCGTTAGTCCGGAAGCCTAAACATGTATATGTGTTTTGTTATCTCAATTAGCCAATCCCAGCAGCCAATCAGGCGTTAATTGTCGAAATGATCTTAAATGATTTTGAGCTTAAAATTTCGACATTTTGACCAGGAGACAAGTGCAGGTCTGGTTAAAAAAAAAATAAGCTGTTCCATATTTGTATTTTTTGAAGTTCATTTTTCATGTATATTTTATCCAGTTGTTGTATATCTCATGGTTAAGCTTTGCTTATTGCTTACGACAAACGGTGCAATCTATGTGTATAAAACTTGAAGAAATGAAATCATACTGACAGTTTGCATTTTTTTTTTTTACATCAATTATAATCATAATATTTGGTCCGATCCTTTGACTCCTGTTTTCAGGCTAATATGACAATTTTGCGTCGGTATTTTTTTATTATCCAAAATTGTTAATCCAGAAGATTCGCAAACCGGACTTTTTTCTCTGGTAACCAAAGTGTCCGGATTAACGAGGTTCGACTGTATATGCTTCTTGGAACTAATTCTCCCATATGCATTTTTACAATTTTGTAACTAAAATTCAAAGATTTTCTCACAAAGGCTGAAAAGACAATTAGCTACCAAGCAGATAAATGAAAAGACCATTTACCTTTTCTTGCCTTTCTCTATCATTTCGAGATCGTATCTTACTCGTTCAATTCTGTAATCTAATAAAATCTTTCACTTCACCATCACTGTTCACCATACACACAAATCGAGTCATATCCCTATTTAAGAAAAGATTGAAAACTATTAGAGACTATCACAAACATTATAGGATAACCGGTTTATGAGAATGATCTACACATGATTTCCAAGGTTCAGTTTGTTTCCCTTTTTCATTTAGGAGCACTAGGAAATACAAGAGCTGTTTCAGGATGCTTAGCTCACTAGGTTGGGGATTGATTATTAATGAACAACTATAAAACCTCTGTACCAAACAACTATTTTTAAACTTTTTGTCTACTTTATAAGTTCCAGGATGTAGGAAAGGGTTCATACATCACGTCAGGTAAGCTGTTTTAATATACTGCTGTATATTACATATCATTTAACCATTTCCCACACATATTTCTGATGCCACTGAAGCAGACAACTTTTGAAAACATTGTGGCAAAAGGAAAAAATACTCATGATGAGACAATTTAACCATTTGCCACAATGTTTTCAATTCTATTTAATAATTAATCCTTTGTTTATGGATATTTTTCATGTGTTTACCAAGGTCTTCCAAGTCAACTGCTGCAGATTTATTGTATGTGGGAAAGGGTTAATCAACATACCTCTGAGGCATGTATGCAATACCCAGAACCCACAGTGTTCTCCTCGCCCTCATCCAGATAATCATACAGCTGTTGGTCCGTCTTGTAGGGTGCTTAGACATTTTAGGCAACCAGTGAGGCAGTATCATCATTTTCAACCAGTTTGACTGTATCCAAACATTTTTGCAGACGACACAAAATTGACCTGTCATTTTCATGGACTCTGAAGCTCCTTTGGACTCTTTCTTTGCCATCAGAGATCTGGTTTGTGTGTAAATTTACAGAGAATGATATAAAATGAAAGCAAAATAGCAAATATTAGGACAATTAGACAATTATTTTCAAAGAAATTTCAAATTTCCTAGGCAACCCAAACCTAGGTTTCGCGACTTGAGTCCGGCAAATTTTCTGTGCTCGCGCATCATACAAGTCTCCAAGACAAAAAAAAGCAAAAACATATAACATTTTTAGGTTTTACTGTGCCCCATGTTTAAAGAAATGAATAAACTTCATGTTTATGCCTGTTTCAGGCAATTAACCAATCAAAGAAAAATTTAAATAGCTGGATAAACATCATTTGTTGTGAAAAAAAAATGTCAAAAAGGCTATTACATAATGGCTGGATACCTCCAAGAGCCTAAAATACACTCCAGGCACCCCGTTTCATAATTTTTCAAGCAATTTGACTGAATCCCACCCCGTCAAGTACCCTAGAATGTTTCAATATGTGCAGCTGACACAAAATTTACTTTTGATATATTCCACTCAAAAGCTCTTTAAGACAAACAAACTGTTCTTAAGTATATATTTTTTCTAATTATTTACAAAGTATCATATAAAATAAAATCACAAAAGCCAATATTAGGTCAATGAAGTAGTTATTATCAAAGAAAATTAAAAAAAATTATATACCACCCAAATTTAGGTTTTTCGGCTAAATCGGCCAAGTTTTATGCTTTCGCGATATACATAGGTCTTCGTAAAGGAAAAATAAGAAAAAACATCACATATTTGGTTTTACTGTGTCAAAAAGGTTCAAAGAGATGATCAAACTTTAGATTTATGCACTACTTTCAGACATTTTGAGTATCATCATTTTCAACCAGTTTGACTGTATCCAAACTTTTTTGCAGACGACACAAAATTTACCTGTCATTTTCATGGACTCTGAAGCTCCTTTAGACACTTTCTTTCCCTCAGAGATCTGGTTTGTGTGTAAATTTACAGAGAATGATATGTAATGAAAGCAAAATAGCAAATATAAGAACAATTAGACAATTATTTTCGAAGAAATTTATATTTCCTATGCAACCCAAACCTAGCTTTCACGACTTGAGTTTGGCAAGTTTTCTGCGCTCGTGCATCATACAGGTCTCCAACAAAAAAAAGCATAAACACATAACATTTTTAGGTTTTACTGTGCTCCATGTTTAAAGAAATGTCTAAACTTCATGTTTATGCCTGTTTCAGGCAATTAACCAATCAAAGACAATTTTAAATAGATGGATAAACATCATTTGTTGTGGAAAAATGTCAAAAAGGCTATTACATAATGGCCGGATACCTCCATGAGCCTAAATTACACTCCAGGCAACCAGTTTCATCATTTTTCAAGCAATTCGACTGAATCCTACCCCGTCAAGTACCCTAGAATGTTTCAATATGTGCAGCTGACACAAAATGTCAAATGTTCAAAGAGATGATCAAACTTAAAATTTATGCACCATTTTCAGACATTTTAGGCAAACAGCATCATCATTTCAGCCAGTTTGACTGTATCCAAACATTTTTGCAGATGACACAAAACAATCTGTCATTTTCATGGACTCTGAAGCTCCTTTAGACACTTTCTTTGCCATCAGGGATCTCATTTGTGTGTAAATTTACAGAGAATGGTATAAAATGAAAGCAAAATAGCAAATATTAGGACAATTAGACAATTATTTTCAAAGATATTTCAAATTTCCTATGCAACCCAAACCCAGGTTTTGTGACTTGAGTCCGGCAAATTTTCTGCGCTCGCGCATCATACAGGTCTCCAAGACAAACAAAAGCATAAACACATAACATTTTTAGGTTTTACTGTGCCCCATGTTTAAAGAAATGACTAAACTTCATGTTTATGCCTGTTTCAGGCAATTAACCAATCAAAGAAAATTTTAAATAGCTGGATAAACATTATTTGTTGTGGAAAAATGTCAAAAAGGCTATTACATAATGGCTGGATACCTCCATGAGCCTAAAATACACTCCATCATTTTTCAAGCAATTTGACTGAATCCCGACCCGTCAAGTACCCTAAAATGTTACAAAATTTACTTTTGATATATTCCACTCAAAAGCTCTTTAGGACAAACAAACTGTTCTTAAGTATATGTTTTTCTAATTATTTACAAAGTATGATATAAAATAAAATCACAAAAGCAAATATTAGGTCAATGAAGTAGTTATTATCAAAGAAAATTAATTATTTCTATACCACCCAAATTTGGTTTTTCAGCTAAATCGGCCAAGTTTTATGCTTTAACGCTATACATAGGTCTTCGTAAAGGAAAAATAAGAAAAAACATCACATATTTGGTTTTACTGTGTCAAATGTTCAAAGAGATCAGCAAGTCAGCGAATGTATTTAGCGTAATTTGACCTTAACCTTTCCCTCATATGACAATTCTGCAGCAGATGACTTTGAACATATTTTGTCTAAAAGTTGAAAACATTGTGGAAAAAGCAGAAATTGCTTGTTTTGAGCAATTTCTTCTTTTGTCACTATGTTTGCAAAAAGCCGCCTGCTTCAGAGGCGTCAGAAAGCGTCTATATGAGGGAAAGGGTAACTTGACTGTATATCGAGGGCTTGGCGTGAAACGGTTGTAACTAAAAACCTATTTTGAAAACCCTGGTTTAGGAGCAATTTTTACCCCTTTATAAACATACAAATTTAGGTGCCATTGCTCAGAACGAGCAATGGCACCTAAATTTCCATTGTTTACCAAGTAAAATGATTTAACGCTTATAAAGACTTTATGGCTAGGTGATTAACCTTTTAATACCAATTAAAGTTACAACCGTTTCACGCCAAGCCCTCGATATATAGGCAGAAATTACATCTTTTCAGGTGGCCTCAGGAGATAGTTTCAAACAGATTGCATCATGTACCAACAGTGATACATTCTGCTTGGTGTTCTCAGATGCCGTCATAGTTTCTTCATTTTTGTTACATTGAATCCAAATTTTTCAATTGAATTCAGGTTGTTGTTCTTCTGGCTGATTCGCGAATATTTCAAAGGGATAAACATACGTATGGAGAAAAAATTCACGATATTTTGGTATACAGTCAAACCTCGTTAATCACACATTTCAAGTGTCAATTACTCCGGATTATGATGATTGAGTAAATTTTTCGCGTGTCATTGTTTTCTGTTATGCCAGTTTGTTTTAATAGGTATTAACATGTGTGTACCGTATACAATGATGGGTGTGAAATACTGATATGATAGCTGATAATTAGTCAATTATTACTTAAGTGGTGATTATTGCTTTTTGGAAGTTTTACTCAATTGGTATTATAAAATGTTCGTCCCAATTGCAATCTGCCTATATCAATTCTGATTGACCTACACAATACATCATTAATTTTGATCTAAACCAAGAAAAGACACAGGTTCGAGGAAATCAGGAGGATAAGGTCTCTTTGTTAAATCTAGTATCAGCCCACATATTGATGAAATTAATTCATTGTCTGACTACTTATTGACAGTGAAACTTTCTAAAACATTTTTCTCTCTCAATCAAGATGTTTTCATCTGTATTGTTTATGTACCTCATGAAGGGTCTAAATACCATGATACAGCAAAATAATATTGCCTTGAAGATGATATTTCAAATTTTTGCCAAAATAACAAATATGTTATTTTGGCAGGTGACTGGAATGCCCGTATTGGAAATATGAAAGATTATTTTAACCATGATAACTTTATAATGTCACAAGTTGATATTCCAAGCAATGAGATGAATGCAGATATTTTCAAAACCCTTGAGACTTATAATATTCAACTAAACAGAGTTTCTCAGGACAAAAGGACCAATGCACTAGGCTTTACTCTCTTTAAATAGATATTTGAAAAAATAATGACTTGTTTGTTCTAAATGGGCGTTATGGATCAGATAAACATGTAGGACAGCTTACCTTTAGGAACAAATCCCTAATTGACTATGTTCTATGCTCTGTTGACGTTTTCTCACTTTTGAGTGATTTTGCTGTGGAAGAGACTGTTCTCGAATGGTCACTCTTTGCTCAAGTGGAATTTAAACTCTATAAAAACCATCCCACCAGGCTCTGTTTGTGATGAAAATAAAGGAAAAAATCAAAACAACAAAATTAAATGACAATAAAATCTCAAGAACATGTATATTAATAACATTGATGTAAATTAGTTGAATGAAATTCTTTACAAAATTGAAAATCTTGCCCCGTCACCAGATAACATAGATACAGTCACTTCAAGGATTACAAATTTATTAAATGATTCTTCAGAATGTACATTCAACAATAATGTTTTTATCACAAATGATAGAAATAAACCATGGTTTGGTAATAACTGTAAAAAAGCACGCAAAAAGTATCACGCAGCTAAAAACAACTATACTAATGATAGAAAGAGCGCCAAATGTCACAAAATACGCCCGTCCTGTTTTTTTGAGACCAAGTATAGTGGTAATTGGTTGTACGTCAGCAAAACTTAGAGAGCGGACACTGTTAGTACAGATTTGGCCATTTCGAGGGACATAATTGTGTAGTGACTAAGATAACGTTGTAAGTTATCAAACGTGACCAAGATATTCTGCCCATCAACATATTGTCTAAATTTGGTGATGATCGAATAAAGGCTTTACAAGTTATTTAGCTGACAAGACCAATTTTAGGTAATTTCTATAATCAAAGGGCAATAATTCTCTATTGACTGGAGCAATATGGCTAGTTATCAAACTTGTTCAAGATATTACGCAAATACACATTCTGACCACATTTGGTGAGGATTGGACAAAAGCTCCTAAAGTTATTGAGCTGACAAGACCAATTTTAGGTAATTTCTATAATTAAAGAGGGATAACTCTCGATTGACTAAAGCGATATGGCTAGTTATCAAACTTATCCGAGATATTATGCCAATACACATTCTGACCAAATTTAGTAATGATTGGATAAAGGCTTCTAAAGTTATTGAGCTGACAAGACCAATTTTAGGTAATTTCTATAATTAAAGGGCGATAACTCTTGATTGAATAAAGCGATATGGCTAGTTATCAAACTTGTCCGAGATATTATGCCAATACACATTCTGACAAAATTTGGTGATCATTTGGTGATGATTGGGCAAAGGCTTCTAAAGTTATTGAGCTGACAAGACCAATTTTGGGTAATTTCTATAATTAAAGGGCGATAACTCTTGATTGACTAAAGCGATATGGCTAGTTATCGAACTTGTCCGAGATATTATCCCAATACACATTCTGACTAAATTTGGTGATGATTGGACGAAGGCTTCTTAAGTTATTGAGCTGACAAGACCAATCTTTGGTAATTTCTATAATAAAAGGGCAATAACTCTTGATTGACTAAAGCGATATGGCTAGTTATCGAACTTGTCCGAGATATTAGCCCAATACACATTCTGACAAAATTTGGTGATCATTTGACAAAGGCTTCTTAAGTTATTGAGCTGACAAGACCAATTTTGGGTAATTTCTATAATTAAAGGGCGATAACTCTTGATTGACTAAAGCGATATGGCTAGTTATCAAACTTGTCCGATATATTATCCCAATACACATTCTGACTAAATTTGGTGATGATTGGACAAATGCTTCTAAAGTTATTGAGCTGACAACATACTGGACGCCGCCCGCCCGCCCTAAGCCGCAGGTAAAACTTTAATACGATCCGTTTTTTTTCAAAACGGGCATATAAAAACACTTATAATAAAAATGAGCTAAATGCAGCCAGTAAAGAATATAAGAAAACAATGAACTATTACATAAATATGAATCAGCAAACCAACTCAGAAAAATGAAAAAACAAACAAGAGGGCCAAGATGACCTAATTGTTCACCTAATTGATAGTAAATTTATAGTAGCAAATATTTAACTGCAAATATCTGGAAAATTTTATCAGGGAGTGCAAATGAAACTGAAAGGAGTGGACACTTCTCAAGAAACAGCTTATCAGTAAAGGCCATTTATATCTTGAAATCTAACAAGAACTTTAATAAGAATGGAATTATAAAGTTTTTGTCATTTTGCACCTTTCCTGATACCGCCTTGCTGCCCTGTTTTTCAACGAAATCAATACAGTTTATTTAGAGGGTCACTTAAGGAACATTTCTACCAAATTATCTTGCAATCGCACAAGTAGATTATGGAGGAAAAGGATTTTAAAATTTGGGTATTTTTCTCACTTTCTGATGCCGCAGCAACCAAGTTCTCAATGGAATTTAAATCTTTGAACAATTTTGAAAGAGGACCACCAAAGGAACATCCTTGTGATGTTTTGTGGAAATTGGTCTATTGGAATGGTAGGAGTTGGTTGTCATTTGTAGCTAAAAGTTCAATTTACCCTTTTTGTGATGACGCCTGGTTGATATGATTGTGTAACCAATCAAAACGGCTTAAACAAATTAAATAGAGGATCATTACAGTAAGATTCGTATTATATTTTCTTAAAATCAGACAAACACTTTCATAAAAATGGAATTTTCAAATTTTGTCATTTTGCCCCTTTTCTGATGCCGCCCGACTGCCATGTTTTTCGACCAATCAGAATGGCTTGAACAATTTTTATAGAGGGTCACCCATGGAACATTTCTACCAAATTATATTTGAATCTGACAGGCAGATTCGGAGGAGAAGATTTTTAAAGTTTGGACATTTTGTCACCTTTCTGATGCCGCAGCAACCAAAGTTCTCATTGGAATTTTAATCTTTGAACAATTTTGAAAGAGGACCACCAAAGCAACATTCCTGTGATGTTTTGTGGTAATTGGTCCATTGGAATGGTAGGAGATGGTTGTCATTTGTAGCTAAAAGTTCAATTTACCCCTTTTGTGATGACGCCTGGTTGCTATGATTGTGTAACCAATCAAAAGGGCTTAAACAAATTAAATAGAGGATCATAACAGTAAGATTCGTATTATATTTTCTTAAAATCAGACAAGCATTTGCATAAAAATGGAATTTTCAAATTTTGTCATTTTTCCCCATTTTTGATGCCGCCTGACTGCCATGTTTTTCAACCAATCAGTGTGGCTTGAACAATTTTTATAGAGGGCAGGGGTTGAAAATTACACTCGCCCGCTCGCATTGGCGAGTATGTTTTAGTGTTGGGCGAGGAGGTTTCACAAAACACTAGTCCGACATGGCGAGTAAAAAATCAACAGATCATGTTCACTAGTTGATATATAATAAGTTGCAAAATAGTACTGTATTATTTGTAGTTGCATATTTGCGATTTAATATGTTAAAAAACTTAAAAGTATCATCGTCGGTAAAACAAAACAATCAGTGTCACTCAGACACTTGCTACCAGGCGTTTATGACTGTGACGTCATCATCGCTGAGGGTATGGAATAAAACGCGGATCACATAAAAATGTAAGCGAAAATAAACCCGCTCTAATACGTTTTGTTTTTTTGCTTTTTAAAGTATATCTTTCTAGATCATGTACAGATATTTGATGTTATGATAAAAGTTCTCAGGAATTAGGATTTTAAGATACACCGAAATAATGAAATAAAAAAAAGCACATGTTATCCGACGGTCTACGTGTTTTATACCCGCCCATCACCAATAAACAAACCAGTCATCGCTTCGTATTTCTCCCGCTATCTGTCAAACTCAAAAATGGCTAGTAAGGACATACGATCTTTCTTTGGTAAAGCCGGGGGAGGCGATGATGAGAAAAAAGAGTCGGATCGGTCTAAACGACAAATTGAAAAACGTAAATCGGATCAAAGGAGCTATGACAAAGGAAAGAGACAACGTGTTATCCAAGAATCGTGGTTAGAAGAGTTCCTGTGGGCGGAGGTTCGGGACCTACATCTGTTTTGCGCGATATGTACCTCATACCCATCTATTGCCGACACTAAGTCAAACCTATTTCAAGGTATTTCCGTTAATTTTAAAAAAGAAAGTTTACGTTTTCATGACAAAAGTACCAAACACAAATGTTGTGTAGAAAAACATAATGCCGATACCAAATCCGGTCAGTCTGCCATGGCAAAGTGTATCAGAAAAATTCATGAAAAAAACAATCTTAATATTTGTTCCAATCAAGTTTATTTAACAAAAACTATTAATTACATAAGCAAACATACTTTTCAGCATTAATTAATATGGCAAAGTAAATATTATATGGGCGAGTGGTTTTCAGTTCAGGGCGAGTAGAAATTTGATAGCACTAGTCCTACAGGACTAGTGGCATATAGAAAAATTTTCAACCCCTGGAGGGTCACCCAATGAACATTTCTACCAAATTATATTTGAATCTGACAGGCAGATTCGGAGGAGAAGATTTTTAAAGTTTGGACCTTTTGCCCCCTTTCTGATGCCGCAGCAACCAAAGTTCTCATTGGAATTTTAATCTTTGAACAATTTTGAAAGAGGACCACCAAAGCAACATTCCTGTGATGTTTTGTGGTAATTGGTCCATTGGAATGGTAGGAGATGGTTGTCATTTGTAGCTAAAAGTTCAATTTACCCCTTTTGTGATGACGCCTGGTTGCTATGATTGTGTAACCAATCAAAAGGGCTTAAACAAATTAAATAGAGGATCATAACAGTAAGATTCGTATTATATTTTCTTAAAATCAGACAAGCATTTGCATAAAAATGGAATTTTCAAATTCTGTCATTTTGCCCCTTTTTTGATGCCGCCTGACTGCCATGTTTTTTGACCAATCAGTGTGGCTTGAACAATTTTTATAGAGGGTCACCCAATGAACATTTCTACTAAATTATATTTGAATCTGACAGGCAGATTCGGAGGAGAAGATTTTTAAAGTTTGGACCTTTTGCCCCCTTTCTGATGCCGCAGCAACCAAAGTTCTCATTGGAATTTTAATCTTTGAACAATTTTGAAAGAGGACCACCAAAGCAACATTCCTGTGATGTGTTGTGGTAATTGGTCCATTGGAATGGTAGGAGATGGTTGTCATTTGTAGCTAAAAGTTCAATTTACCCCTTTTGTGATGACGCCTGGTTGCTATGATTGTGTAACCAATCAAAACGGCTTAAACAAATTAAATAGAGGATCATAACAGTAAAATTCGTATTATATTTTCTTAAAATCAGACAAGCATTTGCATAAAAATGGAATTTTCAAATTCTGTCATTTTGCCCCTTTTTTGATGCCGCCTGACTGCCATGTTTTCGACCAATCAGTGTGGCGTGAACAATTTTTATAGAGGGTCACCCAATGAACATTTCTACCAAATTATATTTGAATCTGACAGGCAGATTCGGAGGAGAAGATTTTTAAAGTTTGGACCTTTTGCCCCCTTTCTGATGCCGCAGCAACCAAAGTTCTCATTGGAATTTTAATCTTTGAACAATTTTGAAAGAGGACCACCAAAGCAACATTCCTGTGATGTTTTGTGGTAATTGGTCCATTGGAATGGTAGGAGATGGTTGTCATTTGTAGCTAAAAGTTCAATTTACCCCTTTTGTGATGACGCCTGGTTGCTATGATTGTGTAACCAATCAAAACGGCTTAAACAAATTAAATAGAGGATCATAACAGTAAGATTCGTATTATATTTTCTTAAAATCAGACAAGCATTTGCATAACAAGAGCTGTCGGAGGACAGCGCGCTCGACTATTCCACCGCTTATTTAAGTTACCGAGATAATGGACTCTAATGTAGTTGCATGCAAAACATTAACCACAATTTCTTAGTGGGTGATAATTTGCATTATATGCAGGATAGTGTTATTTAACATGATTATTTTCATAGGTTTGATGGTTAGATAGGGTTGTATAACCTTTCAATGGAATGCATCAAGTAGTTACTAAGATATGGACTCTTAATGTAGTTGCACGCAAACCTTTAACCATAATTTCTAAGTAAAAAAAGGGCAACAATTTGCACCATATACAGGATAGAGTTATCTTAATTGGTTGTGTTTATAGTTGTACAATTGGGAAAGGTTGTATAAAGTTTCAATACAATTGTTCAAGTTGTTACTGAAATTACACTCTAAATGTAGTTGCAAAACTTTAACCAGAATTTCTAAGTCCAAAAAGGTCCATAACTTGCATAAAATGCTGGTTGGTAAGTGCTGTATAACGTTTCAATGCAATGCATCAAGTAGTTACTAAGAGATGGTCTCTCTATGTAGTTGCATGCAAAACTTTAACCAGAATTTATAAGTCCAAAAAGGCCATAACTTGCATAAAATGCAGGATAGAGTTATCATACTTGATAATCTACATAGGTGTGATAGTTGGGTAGGGTTGTATAAAGGTTCAATGCAATGCATCAAGTATATACTGAGACGTGGACTCTTAATTTAGTTGCACGCAAAACTTTAACCAGTATTTCTAAGTAAAAAAAGGGCCATAACTTGCTTAAAATGCAGAATAGAGCTATCATACTTGATAATCTACACAGGTGTAATAGTTGGGTAGGGTTGTAGAAAGTTTCAATGCAATGCAGCAAGTAAATACTGAGATATGGACTCTTAATTTAGTAGCACGCAAAACTTTAACCAGAATTTCTAAGTAAAAAAAAGTGCCATAACTTGCCTAAAATGCAGGATAGAGTTATCTAACTTGTTAATCTACATAGGTGTAATAGTTGGGTAGGGTTGTATAAAGGTTCAATGCAATGCATCAAGTATATACTGAGATATGGACTCTTAATTTAGTTGCATGCAAAACTTTAACCAGAATTTCTAAGTAAAAAAAGGGCCATAACTTGCATAAAATGCAGGATAGAGTTATCTTAGATGATAATCTACACAGGTGTGATAGTTGGGTAGGGTTGTAGAAAGTTTCAATGCAATGCATCAAGTAAATACTGAGATATGGACTCTTAATTTAGTTGCACGCAAAACTTTCACCAGAATTTCTAAGTAAAAAAAGGGCCATAACTTGCATAAAATGCAGGATAGAGTTATCTAACTTGATAATCTACATAGGTGTGATAGTTGGGTAGTGCTGTATAAAGTTTCAATGCAATGCATCAATTAAATACTGAGATATGGACTCTTACTTTAGTTGCACGCAAAACTTTAACCAGAATTTCTAAGTAAAAAAGGGCCATAACTTGCCTAAAATGCAGGATAGAGTTATCTAACTTGATAATCTACATTGGTGTTCTAGTTTGGTAGGGTTGTAGAAAGTTTTAATGCAATACATGTAGTATTTAAGAACTTGCATGCAAAACCTTAACCAAAGTGTGACGTGGACGCCGACGCCGACGCCAGGGTGAGTAGTATAGCTCTCATATTCTTCGAATAGTCGAGCTAAAAATGGAATTTTCAAATTTTGTCATTTTGCCCCTTTTTTGATGCCGCCTGACTGCCATGTTTTTCAACCAATCAGTGTGGCTTGAACAATTTTTATAGAGGGTCACCCAATGAACATTTCTACTAAATTATATTTGAATCTGACAGGCAGATTCGGAGGAGAAGATTTTTAAAGTTTGGACCTTTTGCCCCCTTTCTGATGCCGCAGCAACCAAAGTTCTCATTGGAATTTTAATCTTTGAACAATTTTGAAAGAGGACCACCAAAGTAACATTCCTGTGATGTTTTGTGGTAATTGGTCCATTGGAATGGTAGGAGATGGTTGTCATTTGTAGCTAAAAGTTCAATTTACCCCTTTTGTGATGACGCCTGGTTGCTATGATTGTGTAACCAATCAAAACGGCTTAAACAAATTAAATAGAGGATCATAACAGTAAGATTCGTATTATATTTTCTTAAAATCAGACAAGCATTTGCATAAAAATGGAATTTTCAAATTTTGTCATTTTGCCCCTTTTTTGATGCCGCCTGACTGCCATGTTTTTCAACCAATCAGTGTGGCTTGAACAATTTTTATAGAGGGTCACCCAATGAACATTTCTACTACATTATATTTGAATCTGACAGGCAGATTCGGAGGAGAAGATTTTTAAAGTTTGGACCATTTGCCCCCTTTCTGATGACGCAGCAACCAAAGTTCTCATTGGAATTTTAATCTTTGAACAATTTTGAAAGAGGACCACCAAAGCAACATTCCTGTGATGTTTTGTGGTAATTGGTCCATTGGAATGGTAGGAGATGGTTGTCATTTGTAGCTAAAAGTTCAATTTACCCCTTTTGTGATGACGCCTGGTTGCTATGATTGTGTAACCAATCAAAACGGCTTAAACAAATTAAATAGAGGATCATAACAGTAAGATTCGTATTATATTTTCTTAAAATCAGACAAGCATTTGCATAAAAATGGAATTTTCAAATTTTGTCATTTTGCCCCTTTTTTGATGCCGCCTGACTGCCATGTTTTTCAACCAATCAGTGTGGCTTGAACAATTTTTATAGAGGGTCACCCAATGAACATTTCTACTACATTATATTTGAATCTGACAGGCAGATTCGGAGGAGAAGATTTTTAAAGTTTGGACCTTTTGCCCCCTTTCTTATGCCGCAGCAACCAAAGTTCTCAATGGAATTTAAATCTTTGAACAACTTTGAAAGAGGCCAACCAGAGGAACAGTCCTGTGATGTTTCACGGAAATTGTCATTGGAGTTTGGGAGATGATGTTTAAAGCTAAAAGTTAACGCAGGACGGACGACGGAAGACAGACAAAAAGTGATCAGAATAGCTCACCTTGAGCCTTCGGCTCAGGTGATCTAAAAACTCTAAAAAGTTTTGGAAAATCTTAAAACATAATAAGAAACAAGCCAAAAATACATCAACAACGCTTAGCATGGAAGATCTTTTTCAACATTTTAAGGAAATAAATACAAATAATGTAGAAAACAGCGAATTAATACAAGACTTCAGCAATACATCAACAGGATTAGACAACTTAAGTTTGGATGCACCAATTACTGCCGTGGAAATCATTAAATGCATAACACAACTCAACAATTCAAAAACTCCAAGCGAATCAGACAACATATTAAATGAATATCTAAAAAGCACTAAAGAAATATTATTACCTGCCTATGTCTTCCTTTTCAATTCAATCCTAGACACAGGACATATGCCAAAATCTTGGTTAAGTGGAACAATACACCCTATCTACAAAGGTAAAGGCCGCCCATCCAATCCAAATAACTACAGACCAATAACCTTACTGTCTTGTCTTGGAAAAGTCTTCACTGCAATATTAAATAACAGAATTAATAATTTCATAGAGGAAAATGATCTTTTAAAGGAAAACCAAGCTGGATTTAGAAAACATTATTCTAGTCCAGGTTTCTGTACAAGGAATGCGATTTTTTATTTTGACTGTTCGCATCCTACAATGCAATATGTAACGGCGATATATTGAGACTAACATTATTCTTGCTCTGACCATATGTTTGCACTAAACTTATTACTAACCTAAAGAAAAGAAAACACAAACTATTTTGTTGCTTTGTTGACTTCCTGCAAGCCTTTGATAAAGTCTGGAGAATTGGTTTGTGGTCTAAACTTCTAACTACAGGCAGGTATTAATGGAAAAGTTTTCAAAGTTATTTACCAAATGTATCAAAACATTAAACAATGTGTATCACTAAAAGCACTGTGTTTTTGACCAATCATCTTGGCTTGAAGGAATCTGAAAGAGGGTCACCTAAGAAACATTTCTTCAAAATTATTTGAAAATCGGCCGGAAACTTTCGTCGTTTTCACTATTATTTTTCTTCGGTTGCCATGGAAACCAGAATTTTGCATGGATCCAATAAATTTGAAAGAATTTAGGAGAGGACGCTTCATATGAAATTTCATCCCAATTGTCTAAGTGGTTAGGGAGAATTCGTTTGAAGCAAAAGGTTAATGGACGCCATGACGTAAGCTCGACGGACTGGCTTTCAGCCAGTGGAGCTAAAAATGAGTTGAAGCGAGAAGACGCCCAATAACTGTGTCCACCCTTGTTGATGTTTGCTGTATTATTTAAAATGTCAACGGTCGTTGTTATTGTCTTGTCGTTGTTGTTTGAAATGTTCGTCCTATCACATGTCCGCCCAATGTAGTTTCGTCCAAATTTTAATGAATTATCATTACTTTTGATTGTTATGTAAGTTTGCCTTTCTATATTGAATTTATTAGTGAGTGTATCCATGTCTCAGAGTACTATAAGACATTGGGGGAAAAAACCGATGCATTCATTTCAGTTACATGTAGTAGGCCTTCTTGTATAGGCAAACCGTTTCTCACGACAGCCTTTGTTACCACCCTTTTTTTCGCACATATAAAAAGATCTTAAGCAGATCAATTTTTAAACACTTTGGAAACAAATATTTAGAAAATCTCGTAAAACGAAAGTACAATTTATGTCTAAAAAGGGTTGAAAACATTGTGGCAAAAGGAGAATTTTTTCAAATTCGTCTGCTTCAGATGAGTCAAACGCGTCTGCAAGAAGGAAATGGTAATACAAAGAGCCATTTATATGACTTTACTCGAAAATCTAGAACAGGTTTCAGTCCCACACCCCTGTATATATACATATGAAATGCAACCAATGCGCATTAATTTAGAGCAGTTTTCTCTTGACGCGGATTAGGTTGATCATGATTTAACACAGCTGCTACAAAGTGGCTTTCTATGTAATTCTTTCTCACGTGGACAAGGTCTACAGATTGAGTAATAAGTCAAACACAGCTACTACAGAGTGGCCTTTCTATGTAATTATTTCTCACGTGGACAAGATCTACAGATGGAGTAATAAGTCAAACACAGCTGCTACAGAGTGACTTCGCTATGTAATCCTTTCTCACGTGGACAAGATCTACAGATTGAGTAATAAGTCAAACACAGCTACTACAGAGTTGCCTTTCTATGTAATTCTTTCTCACGTGGACAAGATCTACAGATTGAGTAATAAGTCAAACACAGCTGCTGTATACAGAGTGACCTTGCTATGTAATCCTTTCTCACGTGGACAAGATCTACAGATGGAGTAAAACGTCAAACACAACTGCTACAGAGTGACCTTGCTATGTAATCCTTTCTCACGTGGACAAGATCTACAGATGGAGTAAAACGTCAAACACAACTGCTTGTATTGTTTTAACAGCAGCTGCATTACGGAGACTTTCTTGACCGAGTCATGACTAATGGGTCATTATTTCACTCCAGCCACTTTGTAAACAAAAGGGGAAGGGGGGATTCTTTGAACAACTTTAAAAGAGGACCACCTTAAAGAACAATTCTGTGAAATTGTTTTGGATTTGGTTCATTGGTTTAGGAGAAGTCGGTTGTCGAAAAATGTGAACATACGGACGGACAGACGACGACGCCGGACGGTGAGTGATCATAATAGCTAACAACATACTTCGTGCTCAGGTGAGCTAAATAGGATAACATTCTCATGAAGAGCAGTTTCTTATTTTGTCACAACGTTTCAAACATCATCTGTGGCAGATGCACCAAAATGCGTCTACATGTATGGACTAGTAAATTAACACTAGTCTCTTATAAGAGGTAATCTAGGCAAGATCATCTGGCATGGATGCACCAAAATGCGTCTACATGTGGGGACTAGTAAATTAATACTAGTCTCTTATAAGAGGCAATCTAGGTAGGATCATCTGTCATGGATGCACCAAAATGCGTCTACACGTGGGGACTAGTAAATTAATACTAGTCTCTTATAAGAGGCAATCTAGGCAGGATCATCTGTCATGGATGCACCAAAATGCGTCTACATGTGGGGACTAGTAAATTAATACTAGTCTCTTATAAGAGATAATCTAGGCAAGATCATCTGTCATGGATGCACCAAAATGCGTCTACTTGTGGGGACTAGTAAATTAATACTAGTCTCTTATAAGAGGCAATCTAGGCAGGATCATCTGTCATGGATGCACCAAAATGCGTCTACTTGTGGGGACTAGTAAATTAATACTAGTCTCTTATAAGAGGCAATCTAGGCAGGATCATCTGTCATGGATGCACCAAAATGCGTCTACTTGTGGGGACTAGTAAATTAATACTAGTCTCTTATAAGAGGCAATCTAACCAGGATCATCTGTCATGGATGCACCAAAATGCGTCTACATGTTGGGGACTAGTACATTAATACTAGTCTCTTATAAGAGGCAATCTAAGCAGGATCATATCATGGAGTAGAGACAAAACACACAATATGTACTGATTGTGAAGACATGTTAAAACTTTTTATTCTGTTTTTTATTTCATATCACAGCAATGCAAGTATAACACATATCAAGGTATCAACCATATTGTTTGCGTTAACAATGTTTATAAAGGAGTGCACACCTTACGTGATTCTCTTTCTTTTCTTTTGACATACTATCATTTGAATTGTCAGTTCGGGCTCGTTATGTTCTTTTAAAGGGACTTTCATCAGCTATTTGGTTAAACAAACTAGATATACTTAAACTATTTAGAATAGTTATAAAATCGATTATCGATTGAACAAAATGTTTCAACAAGGTACATGTACTATAATTACATATGAGCCCGTCCATGGGAACACGTGCAAGTTGGCATTCATACACAGTGTAGGTTCAGATCAGCCTTTACATAACCCCCAACTTATGCAATTTCGTTAGTTGACGGAAACTGGTTATAACAAGTTTAGATACATAATATGTGAACAGTGTAGATATTAATCAGAAAGTGAGGATGTACAGGCCAATGTGATCTATACTGTTCACAAACGTCAACGTATACAGTTTTCCCATGGGCGTGTTCATATTGTGCAGTAACGGTTTACTCGTGTGGTTATAAGTGATAGGTTACATGCACATTTTATACACAATGAAAACTCGCGAGACTGCCTTTAACTCTTTCCAACATACAGACGTGTTATGACGCCCCTGCAGAAGACAACTATTGAAACCATTGTGGCAAAAGGAAAAATTGCTCATAATGAACAATTTCACCTTTTGTCACAATGTTGTCAACTATATTCATTAGTTCAATCAAAGAGCGACTATCATGAAACGACAAAAGCATTTACCATCCAGGCGAACATAGTTATGTCCCTTTTATCATGCAACGCGAGTGCATTTTGTACGTGCTTACAGCTTACTTAATGCATGTACTCGACAGTATTAACCATTTCCCACTTGCGAGCGCATTCTGACGCGTCTGCAGTAGACGACTATAGATAAGATTGTAGCAAAATTAGAAGATGCTCAATGATAAGCAATTTCACCGTTTGCCACACTGTTTTCAACTCTAGGCAATAATTGCAGTCTTTTTATATGTTTGCCTAGACGTTTTCAAAGCCAAATAGTTAATTCTGCACGGCGAGGGTAAACAAAATCAAATCAGGTCAAAGCCGTCTTCTTAAGATGTGCTGTAAGAAGGAAAAGGTTAAAAATTGCCCCTGGTTTTTTGTGCAACGATGTGTTTTATTTACTATGACGTCTTATGACGTATTTGAATGCTGGGTGTTTTCATCAGAATTTAACAGTTCATTTTTTGTTCTCACTGACCGCCTCGGTAGTGTAGTGGTTAAGCATCCGCCTCGAGTTCTGAGGAGCGCGGGATCGATTCGTGACCGGGTCATACCAAAGACTTTAAAATTGTTAGTAATTGCTTTTCCTCGTTGGCGCTCATAATTGTTGGTTAGCATTACGACTGATACGCTGGTGTCAGGATAACTGTCAAATACCATACAAACAAGCAACACAACTATCTCAATGTGTGAACTTGTCATAATATGAGTTGAAACACATGCACGATTTACTTCTTTGCATAAAGGTCGGGACTAGTAGTGTAAAAGAGATGGGCTAAAATATTTTCCAAAGTACCTTACAAAAATCATTCTGGAAAATCTCGTCAAAATGTCCTCGAGGTGGATGATGGGCTAAAATACTTACTAAAATGCCTACTCAAATCCGTCTGAAAATCTCATTCCTTCGTGTCGTTTGACCATGATTGTTTAGTTTCATTGTTTAAATTCATCCACATAAAAGGCATTTTGACCGGATTTTCAGAAAGATTTTTAGAAGGTATTTTGGTAAACTTGTACATTATCCCATCACCCACATGGAAGGCTTGGGCCCGATTTTCCGGAAGGATTTTTGGAAAGGATTTTGGAAAGTATTTCGTCGGATCTGTTTTACACTACTAGGCTTAACTCATTTTGTCGAGTAGTAATTACAAATACAGGCACAACTATATCCATATTGAATGCTATAACAAAAACCACCAGCTTTGCTGGTAATGGAAAACATAAATAAAACAAATATAATTTGAACAAGAAAAACGAAAACAAAATATAACAAATCAATGAACGAAACAACACACGGTCTGTTATTGACAACCATTCTAAATGCAATTCTCATTCTAATTCTTAAGCATGACGGCCATAAACTTACCTGAGTATTGACCAAGTGACTGACCCTTTTCAAAATATGTTTTCTATTAATGGATATAGACCTTGTGTTTGACTGTACATGCTCTAGTTTTATAAATGATGAGGCTTTTATATATACAAAAATGGGTTCTGAAATGGTTTAATGCTGGGTTGCTGAGAAGTGATGCTGCTACAGTGTTCAGATGGCTTTCCTTAGAGTTGACTCTAAGTCTTACTTTTTGACAGACAAAGTGTTTAGGTGTATTGAATATATAGACGGACTGTGGGAGACACGTGCAACACTGTGCTGATACACAGGCTCGTCCGAGTCTTTAATATACGAAGTTGCATTGGCTCTTACCCACATACACCAAATCTGCAGCAGACGACTTTGAAAACATCGTGATAAAAATATGGATAATCTCTATGAATGAAAGAACAATTATGAATAGAGTTGAACACTTTGTGACAAAAGGAGAAATTGATCATCGTGAGCAATTTCTCTTTTTGCAACAATGGTTCAAATCTCGTCCGCTGTAAAGACGGTAAAAATCGGTTGTATGTGGTAAAGGAATACGACCCGAAATCGTCAGACGTTATCATTTGAGCCGTCCCGCGAGAAAACCAACATTAAGGCATCTGCGTAATGTATCGACCTAGATCAGCATGCGCAGTCCGCGCATACTGATCCGGGCCGACACATTCCGTCTCAGTGGGATAGAGGTATAGAGTAATGATTCCTGAAACAGAAAATCAACAGAAGTCTAAAAGTGTTTGTCCGGGTTAGCCTGCGCGGCGTGCTTAGGCTGATCCGGATCGATACTTTACGGAGAGTCCACAATGTTGGTTTTCTCGCGGGACGGCTCATTTCAGTGTACACATATTTCCATCACAGTTCAACTGAATGTCAATTATTTCACGATATGTTCATCAAAACAAACCACAAAATATCAGATCAACATTGTTGGACAATACCAAGATTGACTATTCACTTTCATTTCAGTTACCAAGTTTATGGAGTGTAATCAAATGGATGTATTGTTGGTATGCGACTATGCACCATGTATTGCTTCTTTGAAATTCGAAACATTGTAAAATAAACCCTATATTTCTTGTTGTCGTAGACTGTATAACAGACAAAGAAAAATAACACAATTCCATGTCAACAATAAACGTTGGCATCCCTTGTTAATGATACGATAACCAAGCAAGGGCCCTTTGCGAACAAGGCAGATAATTGATAGATTGATTGATTTAACGCCATTTTTCAACAATTGTTTAGTCATATCACGGCGGCCAGTTCACCTACTCATGAGTTTCCTGGATTTCTGATACCAGTACTCCACTTAACATTCTTTCCAAACTGTCTGCTCATTCCACATAGACTTGGTGCATTGGTGGGGGACGCAAGACGCTTGTCACGGTGACTTTCGCCGGAAAGAATATTGGCCGAGCGGGGGTTCGAACTCTGGATTGTTAGCCCGCGTTGCTACCGACTGCGCTACAGGGGCTCGGCTCACAAGGTAAATAAGGCCATCATGTGCATCCACGCAGCTTGATCTGTTTCTACACTGTTTGATAATTCATCACTGAATCATTCTGGAAGTCTGTGGCATTATATATACATTTCGGACTTATAGCATAGATTTGTAAATATATCTTTAATAACATCCTCAACGTGCTTTGTTTGACCAAATAAAGTTTGGAACCCTGTAGGTCCCAAAACTATATAAACCAAAAGTTTTCTATATGTACTCAGACTTTGTGCTCAAATTCATGTATCTGATGGGCAAAAAGTGTTCTATGTGTTCTCAGACTTTGTGCTCAAATTCATGTATCTGATAGGACAAAAAGTGTTCTATGTGTACTCAGACTTTGTGCTCAAATTCATGTATATGATAGGGCAAAAAGTGATGCATTTTTGAAAACGACCTATCGGATGTCTGATTTGGAGCACAAAGTTTATTTCTTAGCACAGATAACTTTTTCGGGGTAATGCAGTTTCCCGATCTCCAGCTTTGGAAGAAGACACTTGTTAAGTCACACCACTGAGACCATTGAATAGATCGGCAGAAGGTAGATCAGTCAAACATAATAGTGAAACAATGGTTGTTGTGTGAACCCTTTTCCGCATACAACAAACACATGATAGTGAAACAATGGTTGTTGTGTAAACCCTTTCCCGCATACAACAAACACATGATAGTGAAACAATGGTTGTTGTGTGAACCCTTTCCTGCATACAACAAACTTGCAGCAGCTGACTTTGAAAACATCTTGTCAAAAATATGGAAAATCTCTACAAAAGGAAGTTTAACTATTGAATAGAGTTGAAAACAGTGTGACAAAAGGTAAAAAAACTTCCTTTGAGCAATTTTTCCTTTTGTTACAATGTTTTAAAATGTCGTCTGCTCTAGAGACCTAAGAAAGCGTCTGTATGTGGGAAAGGATTAACAGTAAAATATGTAATTGAAATTTCATCATTATAAACCCATATATTTGAGCCCGGCCATTGGAAAAGGTACCAATTGGAATTTCTGAACAGTAAGAATATGTTCAGATCTACCGTCCTATTAAAATCTACACATCAGTGACAGACACTTCAAAACACGCTTACGTAAGCAATATTTGAACAGTGTAAATATTGATCAGACTGTCCGGATACACCGGCTGATCTGGATCTACACTGTCCACAAACGTCAATTTGATCCTATTCCCACGGACGAGCTCATTTGAGCCGTCTCGTGAGAAAAACATTGTGGTATCTGCGTAAAGTGTCAACGCGGATCAGCAGAAGCATGCCGCGCAGGCTAATCCGGCCAAACACTTTTCGCCTCCTATGGATTTTCTGTTTCAGGAATCACTTCTCTATACATATATCCCCCCTAAGACGGAATGTTTCGGCCGGATGAGTCTGCGCGGACAGCGCAGGCTGATCTGGTCGATACATTACGCAGATGCCACAATGTTGGTTTTCTCGCGGGACGGCTCATTTATTGATTGATCCCTGTAAAAATAAAATATCGTATATAAGACCGGTCTAACCGGGTTAACGTGATAAATCTCGTATATAAGACCGGTCTAACCGGGTTAACGTGATAAATCTCGTATATAAGACCGGTCTAACCGGGTTAACGTGATAAATATCGTATATAAGACCGATCTAACCGGATTAACGTGATAAATATCGTATATAAGACCGGTCTAACCGGATTAACATGATAAATCTCGTATATAAGACCGGTCTAACCGGATTAACATGATAAATATCGTATATAAGACCGGTCTAACCGGGTTAACGTGATAAATCTCGTATATAAGACCGGTCTAACCGGGTTAACGTGATAAATCTCGTATATAAGACCGGTCTAACCGGGTTAACGTGATAAATCTCGTATATAAGACCGGTCTAACCGGGTTAACGTGATAAATATCGTATATAAGACCGGTCTAACCGGGTTAACGTGATAAATCTCGTATATAAGACCGGTCTAACCGGGTTAACATGATAAATCTCGTATATAAGACCGGTCTAACCGGATTAACGTGATAAATCTCTGTAGTCTAAACTTAACACAAACAAGCTATCACTTAACCCTTGTCCACTCACAACAAAACTGCAGCAGACAATATTAAAACTATCTTGTCAAAAATATAGAAATCTCTAGAAATGAAGATATAATAATTGAAAGAAGATGAAAACATTGTGACAGAAGAAGACATTTCTCGTGTTGAGCAATTTCTCATTTTGTCACAAAGTTTTTAAAGGTTTTCTCCTGAATAATCATCAGAAATCGTCTGTGTATGGACAACTATATCATATATTGGGTACCGAGGATGGGAAAAGGGTGAATACATGAACGTGTAAAAAGTGCAACATCGCCACAAGATCCGGTATAACATGATGAATCTTTCGCAATATGTCAATCTCGATCGAACAGTAAATAAAAGAGACAAATGTGTCACGTGACAGAAAAAAACTATCTTCGGGACATTGCGGCCAGTGGCGTCTGATCAGGAGCTTCACTGTTTGTAATCAAGCCGTTCAAGCATTATGTGATCCTTTTGGGGACCGGCTTTAACAAGCTACGGACTCTTCACGTATTTTCGTTAACACCGCTTAGCCCTTTCCCACATACAGCAAACGAACATATAGCAGACGACTTTATCAATTAATAGGCATAACTAGAAAAGCAATCTCTAGCCAATTTTCGATAGATTTGGCAAAACAGTAAATTGCTCAATATAAGTAGGTTCTCGTCATGCCATAGTGTTTGTTTTAAAAGTCGTCTGCCGCAGAGGCGTCAGAATGAGTCTATATGTGGGAAAGGGTTAATTTAAGAACCTCTAAAGGCCTGGTTTTCGTACGACGCGGAACAAATGACATATAAGTACTATTAATGATTGTATCAAGACAGCGACCCACTGATCTAGTTAACATTTTCTCACATAAATATGCATTTTGATGTATCTGCAGCAGACGATTTTTGAATACATTTTGGCAAACGAATAAATTGTTGATGAGACATTTCTTTATTCGCCACATTGTATTCAACTCTATTAAATAATTACACTTTGATTGTCAGAGATTTTCATGTTTTTGCCTAAATGTTTCCAGTCCTCTGCTGCAAATGTGTCGGAAGTTGGAAAGGGGTTACACATTTCCCTTACAATACTAGTTGGGAATTGAATCAATCTGAGGAAAAAATATCTTAAATTGGAACTAAGTACGATACAAGGGGGGGGAAGTAAAATGGAGAATCCTGAAATTGCTCTCCTATTTGTTTAAATGTTTTATAAAAATATCTGCTAAAAAGGCAGCAATAGTCAACTGTATGAAGGAAAAGTAAAACTGACTATTTATAGAAGCCTTTGTGAAACTATGGGATACACGGGGGATTGCCCTGTGAGCTACATGTAACATCTAAATAGTCTATTTTTAACGTGCTAAATTTGGTAATCACGTATGGTTAAGTTATAAAACATAACACTTATTTTTCACGTGTAAGGTCATGGGGTCAAACACATATTTGCATGTCAATTATTATTAAAGTTATGGCAGAGTGATCACTGATGTTCTACATTTATAAGGAATAATAGAGTGATAAACACGGAAGTTACAAACATACGGATAATAAAACAATCATCATATCATTTTCAAGTAACACGATTGTCATGGTTGCCCTGTATAAACGTTGGCCCTGTTCAACAAATGTATACATTATCTTAAGAAGACTGTTGCTGTACGACAAACTACAGATGATATAACCATAACCATAGTCATGTATATATATGAGAGGCGCTCTGCGAAAACCAACCGTAAGGCATTTGATACAAGTGCAGGTCCAGATCAACCCGCGTAGTTTTATATGGAACTTGACAGCATACTTCAACACACCTCTGCAAAGCAGTAATCATTCGGATCCTTTGGCATCGATGCACAAGTACTGAATGTCTTTTACCACAGGCGTAGTAATTACGTTAAAGTTGGTTTTCACGGAGCACCGCCCATGTAATGATTCATTACATTTTTATTCAAGTAGCACACCGGGATTTATATGTCCGAATGTTTCTATGACTTCATTCAATCAGCATCATGCAAAACTGAATGCTGACTAAACAAATTTAAGGAAGACCTAAATCACAAAATAAAAGGTAATTGTTACCAATATTGCATTTACAGAGTTCTATGTAACATGAGTATTTATGTTTTGAAAAAGTCTCTTTTGACCTGCAAACTTTACATTATGAGTACGAAAATGGCTCCCATCACTGAGACGGTTCTGTGGGTTGTAACAAAGGGTTTGATTGAAAAATAAGAGGGGTAGAAGACCAGTTCAGCCCCCCCCCCCCCCCCCCCCCCCACACACACACATACACTACAATCCCACCCACAAACACCCACCCACCCTCATCAATGTTGCTATGTCATGATTCGATCATTCATTTCATTTTATAGCATGTTTTGGTAAAGTTGCCTCACACGCTTATCACGTAGTTTTTCTATAAACTCGAGTTCAGGCGTTCTCATTTTATCACAGTCGTCTGGGGAAACAGTAAACCGCTCATTCCACTCAGATTCATCAACCATAAAATCCCTGGAAGTTTTGTATGTCACTACACAATATAGTTGGACCTTAGATAAAATTCTTTCAAAATGCCTCACTTCCTCGTAAAAGTCCTCGCCTTCTTTGGATAACTTTGTCATAAAGGCGTTGTAGAAAAAATCGTAAATAGCAACATCAAGGAAATTTCGCTGGTTGAATTTGGCCCTGTCATCTTCGCTTATATTTTGAGTCAGTGCCGTTTCGTGTTTGTTTTCGTTTAAAGGTATATACAAAATTGAAGATAAGGGCCAGTCGAACATTCGTCTCATCACTACCAGAGACTCGGCGAAATGTTCCATTATCAAAACGAGGTCAAACGTCCTGCTTAAACTTGTTAATTGTTTGTGTATTGTCTCTGTATCATTGACACGCAATCCACTTGGAAAACCAAAATCCATTGCCATCGAATTGCGTGTCAAACTGAATTCTTCACTGTCATATTGTTCCGGATACCTGATTAAGTTCACGATATAATTATCCGTTGGGACTTTTTTCAAATATTCCACACCCCATCTGTCTCTGTGATAATATGCTCCTGAGATCATAAGTTCTAATGGATCCCGAACTATTGCTATATATTTAGAATCGTTCCACAAATGTTTTGAGTAGATTTCCTCATTAAACACGGAATGTACGGCTAGTACGTCATGTGTGTCGCCCTGTACAGGGTCCAGTATTGTTTCCTGGTCATTTTTGTTTGTGGAAAACTTTCCGCCTTTCGCCGGTATTATAAACATCAAAGCTCGCTTCAGTCCATGTCTGAATAAGATATTCTGTACAGTGCTGCCTCCTGCCTTGTGGACTTTCAAGAAAGCTATGTGGCGAACTTCCGACCTTGGATTAGATTTGAGGGATTTTCGATCACGCGCCACCCCTTTTTGGAAAGGAATGGACATCGAACTGGTAACCAACTGGGCATGGTTATGAATGTAAACGCCGAGTACCAGCAGAAGGAACACTACTACGGCGAACTGACTTTTCCTGTAAATGGAAAACAAATAGGTTACATGTGGATTTACAAAAAGACTTGTTCCGACGGTGGGGAAAACTCGACACTCTATTACAGAAACGTTATATTTAGTCTATAATTCAGAGGACTAAATAAGAGGGATTAAACAGGTCTTTTCCCCACAATATTTATCTTATTACTCAACAAAATCGTATGTTGTGGGTACTTCAACAAATCGTCTCACTGAGATGATTCTTTTGAGTACCCACAACACATTCAAAACTTGACAAATGCCCCTTATCTAGCTCTGGATTTAAGGATACGTTGTCAAATTTATTATAACAGAGGTCAAGATAAAGCTATGCTAACCAAATCCCATACATAACAAATATGCAACAGACGACTTTGAAAGCATACCCGCAAACATATTAGAAACCTCTAAATGTGAAGGTGTTATTGCTGAAACAAAGTTGAAAACACTCTGACAAAAGGGAAACATTCTCATTATTATCAATCTCTTCTTTTGTAATATTTTGTTCAAAAGTCGTCTACAGCAAAGGCGTCAGAAAGCGTCTACGTGTGGAAGGGGGTTAACTGACATTTTTCCACTTAATATATAATATATATCTCAATTACTAATCAATGCCTAACGTGTGGGTAGTCCACATAATTATCTCGAAGGTGAAAAGTAATTTGAGTACCTGGAAAACATAGTGGCAAAAGGAGAAATTGCACGTTTTGTGCAATTTCTTCTTTTGTCACTATGTTTTCAAAAACGACATAGTCATAACAATTATCTAATTAGACACATTTTTCGGATCATATATAGGATACTTTCCTTATTAAGATCTCTTAAACAATCCCTAAATCTAAAAGTTACCAAAATGAAGGACAATGTTACAGTTTATATTTTATGATTTTTATTGCAATTTAAACCGTAAAACTAGATAACGAAAACCCTTCACTATACATCTCAAACTGACGAAACCATATCCCAGATTCAGCAGACTTCAAATTTCCAACAGAAATAAAAAGAATCCTTTCTTTGTAACTATTAAACCAACATTTATAACAATGTATTTATTTTATGGAAGGCTATTGAATAGAAAATCAATCATATTGCCGTGAATTATACAATTTTAATTCATACCACTTAGTTAGCTGCTAAGAATATAAATTATTTGAATTACATAAATTATGTTAGGTTGTTCTATACCATCGCCGTGTAAAACCCTTTCCCACATAAAACCAATTTGAAAATGTTTAAGCCAATCTCTATAAAGTAATGAATAATTATCGAAAAGAGTTTCTCCATTTGCCACTATGTTTTAAAAAACCGTATGCTACAGATGCAACAGAAAGCGTCTGTATGTGGGAACCAGTTTACCAAATACAGATTATAACGTGTCTACAGCAGACACACTTTGTAAAACCAATGTGGGAAAATAAGACAACTATCATGTACACTTCGTTTTAATGTTTCCTTTTTACCAAAATGTTGTCACCTTTATCCCGAAAGAAAACTTCAGGTGTTCGAGATGATGATTTATTTGCTCAATACGTTTGCATATCAGACGAGGTTAAAACTACCAAATGAAGTAATGGGTAAGCGTTTTCCCAAATACATACGGTATTTAACGCCTCTGCTACAGACGAGTTTTGATAATATTTGACAACTAGAAGACATTGCTCCTACTCATCATATCTTCCCTTTGCCACAATGTTTAACTTTATTTAATTATTAAACTTTCATTTAAGGAAGTTTTTCATGTTTTTGCAAATATGATTGCAAAGTCGACTGCTGCAGGTTTGTTGTATTTGAAGAAGGGTTTCTAAACAATATTTGTTATCGCCTGGGGATTCACGTCGATTTAAATTATGTTATAAATTTATATAGATCAAAGCGCTGATAGTACTGTTGTGGTCGTGTTGTGGTAGAGCGTCCTCTATGGATGCGGAAGGTCGCGGGTTCGATCCCCGGCTGGATCATACCATACGTTTTAACAAGAGCACCGCGTACGGCACAGACGCTCAACTGATAGGGAGAAAACAGAGCCGAACAAAACACCTTAACCGGACGACCACGCCGCCGCCGCCAACAAAAAACCTTAACCGGACGACCACGCCGACGCCAGGGTCATGACAATAGCTCTCGTTTTTTCAAAAGTCGAGCTAAAAATGGTAGTTATGGCTCTTACTCTTTGGCGCTAAGGATTGTAGGGTTAGCAATACGACTGGCTCTTATAGTGCGTTCTCACCGCCGATCTGAGTACCTCGATCTCCCCGACCGGCCACATTCCGCGACCAAGCTCGACCAGGTGTTTGGTTGGGGGTCTACACAACCGAAGGGGACCTCTGAAAGACCTTTAGTGGACCATACTAGATCAACTCAAACTCTTCCATACTACTTTAAGACCACTTGCCGACACACATCCCGACTTCTACTCGACCTTCCCGACCCCTTCCCGATCAACACGACAAGCCCGACTTTTCTTCGACCTCTACCCGACTGATACCCGACCATGTACGACCGAGCACGATCGTTGCACGATAGCAGCAGACTAGGTATAACACTATAGTATTTGTTCGGGATTCAGTAGTTGTATTCAATATTGCTTCTATGGAATCTCGGCCAGTTATGAAAAAACCGCCAAAGTGCCCGCTGTGACCTTGACCTTGATCCTTGAATAGAATATCGAGGCGGTCGGGTATGGTCTGGTATGTTCGGGTAGAAGCCGTGTATGTTCGAGTAGAGTTCGGATGCGGTCTGCAAATTATCGAGTTGTTCGAGTAGATGCATCCGATTGGGATTGTACAAGATCGAGTACAGGTCGTATACAGGTCTAGTTGATCGAGTACAGATCGGATGACTAGATGTCTTCCCGATGAACTAGACATTGTACACGAGTATACACCGGTTTACCAGAGCACTACAAGATGTATTTCAGACCGCTTCCAGACCGCCTGGCCTCTCGAGCTCTACACGGATATTTTGACATGTTAAACAAATCCGCGTAGAAACCCCGACCGCTACCGACCAAGGTAGACCGCTGCAGACCGAGCGGGACCCCCCTGCAGACAGAGAGAGATCATTTCACGACCGCAGGATCGAGTTTCATAGAGGTACTCAGATCGGCGGCGAGAACGCCCCATTAAACTTGTAACTTACACAGGGAACGCCGTGATATAACTGAACTATCGAAAACAGTGGGGTTAGACAGGAAATAAACAAAACACTGCGGTGGCTATTGTCAACGAAATCGTGCAGTGTGACAAACAAAAGGATACGTAAAGATTTCAACGACGACCATTTGTTATGTTTCGTGTATGAATAAAGAAGTGTATATCATCACGACTGTCGCATCATCATTGGATCATAATTTCTATTTACAGTTGATCAAATAAATTAGCACCTAGAATCAGCTTTCTAATTAAACACAACAGTAAAAGTAAACAAGAGCGCCATGACCCTGAATCACTCAGGTCAACTAAAATGTATTTTCCCCCTGCATGATCATTTATCTCTGTCTCTGTCTCTCTGTCTGTCTGTCTGTCTCTCTCTGTCTGTATATATATATATATATATATCTCTGTCTGTATCTCTCTCTCTGTCTGTCTGTATCTCTCTCTCTCTCTCTCTCTCTCTCTCTCTCTCTCTCTCTCTCTCTCTCTCTCTCTCTTTCTCTTTCTCTTTCTCTATCTGTCTCTCTCTCTCTCTTTGTCTGTCTGTCTTTCTGTCTTTCTCTATCTCTCTCTCTCTGTCTCTATGTCTCTCTCTGTCTGTCTCTGTTTCTGTCTCTCTCTCTCTCTCTCTCTCTATATATATATATATATATATATCTTGCTCTGTCTCTGTCTTTGTCTCTGTCTCTGTCTCTCTCAATATATATCATATAGATATCTTTCTTGTTGGAGAGAAACTGTCTAAACTCTTAATGTACTTTTATTTCCTCCAAGGACATGTTCTTGATTTTAAATAACCTACGAATATGCACATGACACTACGTAAACTATTGTGAAATAACAGTGTAATTATAGAACGAGACAGAAACCCTAAACAAACTTGTTTACACCCAGATGTAAAGACGCAATAAGACGCAGTAAATAAACTTTATGGTGTAATATGCCCTGGATAACACAACTTCGAATAATCGTATTTAGGATCGGTTTAACCACTTATGTCATGGTTGCCTATATTATATTCAATACTCATGTTTGCTTAAAGCCTTTGTTTTACAAAGCAAGTCAATGTGTGTGAAGAGCGCCATTTCGTAAACCTGTTTTGTCATTGTACCTTTGAGTATGAACTCTTTAATGTTTGAATTGTATCTGGTTGTCCAAGAACTAGTGGTTGTACCCTCCTATACAATGCCCAGTCACCAATGATAACCAAGCTAGTCCAGGGTTACCCGTATTCCTAAAATAAACTATTCTTTATTTCGATTGAAAAGACATGGGTCAAAGTTTATGTATAAATATAGTAATAAAACCAGCAAAACAACATGTATACAGTTACAGGTTACTGTTCATCTCTACCGAGATGCAATGGTTTTGGGTATCCGTATGACAACATTAATGAAAACGGGTTTTTCCCGTTTTGAATATTCCAAACCAATCATTTTCGGTTGATAGGATTTTTAGCATTATTATACCATTACGCGGTTTTATAAACCATTGTGTTGTTTTAACAAAAATGTTGATAAAGATCAGCCAGCACATTAGTGCAATCTAATCTTGGTCTATACTGTTTACTCTTCAGTAATCAATATTTACAACAGTAGCTGCATACATATGTTATATATGAATTTGTTCGCTATGAATCCGCGGGAACAACGAGTTAGCAGCACTGCATATATACAGCAAATATCGCTCGTGTGTTTGACGCTACTCTCAACACTGTGTTAGTTGTATGACGACGCTATCTGGGTACCAGTCCATTCCGTCGGGCACCAGCGAGTGAGTCGTTATGCTTACCCCACAATTCTGAGCGCCAAGGAGTGACAGACGCTTTCTGACGCCTCTTCAGCAGACGGCTTTTAAAAAACATTGTGTCGAAAGAAGAAATTGAACAACTTTTCCTTTTGCCATAGTGTTTTCAACTATTTTCTGTACTAACACTTTCCTTTTTATGGGTTTTCGATATGTTTGCCAATGTTTGTTCAAGGTCGTCTGCTGCAGATGTGTTATATGTTGGAAATGGTTAAAGTCATTTTTTCGCAAATAAACGTTGCTGTGCAAAAAACGTAAGCAATATACCTGTGGAAATAAAACCCGCTTGCGCGAATAATTGCTAGGGGTCCAAATGGATTCTGATTGACAGAAGCCTTCTTCGACTAACTGGCGAAACGTGCAGAGCCAGATCAGACTGCGCACATACGCTCGATGATATAGCCTAACAATGGTCGCTAATGCCTTACGATTGGTTGTCACATCTCACCGCTCAAATATTGTTTTATGTCAATCGATTGAATTACGGCGAATATAAGAACAAAACAAATATGGTGAAAGTCCACATGAAATCGTGTTGACTTTAGACGAGCATTAAAGGAGAATGGTCTTCTTTACACATAAACTTTACACATAAAGTAATGTGTAAATGACAAATTTAATTTACGTATTTTTTTTATAAATTTTGTGTGGGTAATATAATGTCAGAAACCGATCAGTCGTCAACGTGAAAGCCTATGTTATTTATCAATAACTTGAGACAAATTGTATTTTAGAGATTAACCTTTCCAACCTACAAATTTAATTGATTAATTCAAACATAGTTTGCTTCAGTAATATCAAGTGAAAGATTGCGAATGGTGGTATGGCAATATATCCTGTACATGAGAATGTAAATTGATTGATTGATTGAGGTTTTTTCAATTTTCATCAAGTGATCATAACACGGCGACCAGTTCACCTAATCATGTGTTTCGTGGGTTTCTCAAACCAGTACTCCACACAACAGTTCTTCCAAACAACTGGGTGTTAGCCCTTTGCTCGATGACGAATGACGCTTGTCGCCTTGTATGGTTTCGAACGTATACTGTTGGGCGAGTTGGGGTTCCAACTTAAAAGCCCGCATCGCTTTCGACTGAGCTAGAGGGACTCTGCATGAAAAGGTTAAACAAGAGGGCCATGATGGCCCTGGATCGCTCACGTGATTTTATTTATTTTTTCACTTTAGGCATATGAGGCAAAACAGCCCTGCCTCCTAGCGGACATGATTTTTTTTACCAATAACCATAGCTTGAAGTAATCTAAACGAGGGTCACCCAAGAAAATATTTCTACAAAATTATTTAATAATCAGCCAGACACTTTCGGAGGAGAACATTTTTTTGCATATACGGCAAAACAACCCGCCCCCTAGTGGCCATGTTTTTTGACCAATCAAAATGGCTTGAAGGAATCTGATAGAGGGTCAGCCAAGGTTCATTTCTACAAAATTATTTGAAAATCTGCCAGACACTTTCGGAGTAGAAGATTTTTAAAGTTTCCACTATAACCATATACGGCAAAACATCCACGCTCCCTGGCAGCCATGTTATTTTACCAATCAACATGGCTTGAAGGAATCTGAAGAGGTCACCGAAGGAACATTTCTACAACATTATTTGAAAATCGGCCTTACACTTCCGGAGGAGCAGATTTTTTAATTTTCCACGATAGTCATTTAAAGCAAAACAGCCTCGTCCCCTGGCGGCCATGGTTTTTTTTACCAATCAACATGGTTTGTAGGAATCTGATAGAGGGTCACTAAAGGAACGTTTATACAAAATAATTTGAAAATCGGCCAACCGCTTTGGAAGAAGAAGATGTTAAAAGTTGTTTTCGTTTCGTTGCTATGGAAACCAGAATTCTACATGGATCCCAACAATTTGAAGGAATTATGTTGAGGTCACTGAGAGGATGCCTTCTGTGAATTCTCGTCTCAATTAACCTACTGGTTACAGAGGAGAAGATGTTGACGGACGACGCAGGACGGACGCAGGACAAAAGGCACTCACAATAACTCACCTTCAGCACTTCTAGCTCAGGTGAGCTAACAAAGCCATACATATATTGTTTTCTTTTTTGATTTTGTTTTTTATCATGAAAATGTGTGACGCAAAAACAATTTATTGCATTTCATTGACTTCTGACATTTCGTATCTCAGATATAGACTTGTACACACAATTTAACTAAAGTAAAATTAAACTCCATCTAGCTTCTTTCTAGTTTAAGTAAAATTCACAAAACGAACATAGCAACCAGTCAGATATGAAGGTGAAAGGCCATACGAGATGGAGGCACTGTGCAGTACTGGGTTCTGACAAGATTGAGATCAGTCTCTTACGTTTTAAAATTATTATAACATTATCCCATTTAATTACTTCAATTAATTTCTATGAGGAGCTCGCCATTATATGAGTTATTTCTAACTGATGGGTTGTGTCCAGTCTATTTATGAAAAAAGAGTGGACTAAAATCACCGCGCATGAACGCTTTGCTGGTATTTTGTGTTTCGCACATAGAATCAATATCTATCTCGCAGCTGAACACATTATGTTACATCACGTCTTATTTTAATATTCACGGTAATGCTTTGTTTTGTTTGTTTGGAGTTTAACGCCGCTTTCAACAGCTTTGGTCATATCACGGCGGTCAGTGCACCTACCCATGTTTTCCTGGCTTTTCACGGTAATGCACAGTCGAGTTAAATAATTGTCAAAAGTACTGTTCCTAGGATGTTTCAGCCTTCTCACATACAACCATTTTGCAGCAGACGAATTTAAAAACATGCAGGCAAAAATTCTGAAAATATTTTTAAAATGAAAGGTAAGTATACTTATTGAACCGAGTTAAAAATGTTTGGGTAAACACGGCAAATGCTCAAAATGAGCAATTTTTCCTGTGGTCACAATATTTTCAAAATTCGTCAGCTTCTGATGCGTCAACATAACTCTGTAAGTGGTAGAGAATAAAGGAACACAAATGATGACATAGAAAGCGGATTATGGACACAGACTGCGTTTTATGAACACATTCTGGACAATAATTATGAACATTGACTGCGTTTTATAACAACACATTTAAGACATTGATTATGGACATAGACTGCGTTTTATGAACACATTCTGGACATTGATTATGGACACGGACTGGGAAATATAGACACCGACTGTGAGTTATGGACAAGGCCGTGAATTATTGGAATAGACTACGAATCATAGACAAAACTGTGGATACTGACTGTGACTTATAAACACAGACTACGATGTATAGACACAGAATACGATGTATAGACACAGACTATGATGTCTAGACACAGACTATACGAATAATAGACACAGACTGCCGATTATTGACAAATGCTTATTATTGACATAGACTGTGTCTTATAGACACATACTGCGAATTATAGACGCATACTGCAGAGTATAGGAACCGACTGGTTATATAGACTGAGGTTTATATATATACTGCGAATTAATATGTTAATAGGCAAAGCCTAGGTCGTGTGAAAGCAAGAACAATTAATTAAGCACTGTCTGTCCCCCAACAAGAAACAAATTAATAGGCAAATTGCAGAAATTTAAGTTACAAAAACAGAATTTGAAAAACATATTGAAAAAAACGAAACTTAGCATGCATTTAAGTTTAATTTGTACATATATATCTGTTTTATTTTTTATTAGGTCAGGATTGTAATAGACTGTAAGATTTCCAAGGATGTTGATGGAAAACAACACTAGAAGGCATTGAAGAATGTTCTGATTTATTTTTACAAATGCCAGTTATTTGTAAACTAGTAATACATATAATTGAAAACTGACTCTTACCATGGTTGATTGAATGACTTGCGCTTAACATTACTCCACACAACAATCTTACCAGGCAGATGGCTAACTTTGCATGATCTGGCTGAATGTATAATCTTGAGACAATTTAAGATGACTGAGAAAAATGTAATTTTTGACAAATATTTTCAAAAGTCCCATTTATAATGATGTATGTTGGAAAGGTTAAAGTTTAGCCGGCCTTGTCTGATGTAAATTACTTGATTTCTGTGACTAATCCGAATACATTGTCGGAATGGTGTAATTGATCCAAAATGAACATATCCAAAATGAACAATATGTTCCTATTCAACAACATTTTCACTTTGAACACCTATCTCCTTTTCTGGTTTTTAATTTGTAAAACATGAAAACAGCATCAGATTATTTGTTAATAAGTACCAGACTTAGTGTCAACAACAGTTACTGAATATATATACATGTATCTGAAATATGTTGTTTGAAAAAAAAATGGATAATATAAGATCTGATCAATATATTCAATATACATTTTATTGCATAAAACAATAAACATTATGTTTATAGCAAATAAAGAAATTATAAAAAGTACAAACAGAGAAATGGATTTTCCAGAAGAATTTGCAATAATTTAACATTGTTAGTGATCATGTTAAAATTGCTCTATTATAAAAATATGATGTATAAATTTCGTTAAAACTTTGATATTAGAACGGTTATCAAAGCTGGATCAATCCTTGAACATGTACAGATTCTCAGAGTTATCAATGTTGATAACCATTCCTTTTTTTAATTGTTATTGCTCAATTATAAAAGCTTTTGAAAAGGGTACAGGGAGTAAACTATTTTCACTAGAAGCCTGGATAAAAATGTAATAAGTGTTTAAGTAAGACAACTCCCCACAACATAATTGTTTCATGTATACATTGTTAAGTTAAGTTGCCTCTTTCAAAACATGTACCTGCTGAGATTTGATCTTAGAACTCTTGTTAGACCAGGTGTTTTACCATTAAACTACAGTATAGGTTTTTATTTTGAGCAGCAGTTCATGAAAATATGTGTACTTTTATTACCAGTAAAGTATAAGAATTTTTTTGTTACAATGAATGTATACCAATTTAAATTTTACCATTTCTATTGTTTAGATTATACAATTTCACACAGAAAAATGGAGCTCACAATAAATTACATAGAAAACAGATACATTTCTGTGGTATTTCAGTTATATCAGAGGACAGAACACTTATGTGAGGTCACTGGGTGACTAACATAACTGACATTAATTATGAACTGCCTTATAGCCTTTTTCTGTTGAAAAACAGATTACGTTTTCTTTATTGTTCAACCAAAATGTTTATACAAATTTATTTGAATAAAAAGTATTTTGAGTGTTTGTTGAATTTAAAAAGAGATTGATCCTCTTTATCTACAGATTTCAATGCTCAGTTTGTTTTTACCTTATTTGAGTTTGATATAGTTAGTGCACATTGCCCTGTTTCATAGACGGACCTAAATCGGTGACCGTAAAAGGCTTTTATTTTGCATTTGCTCTTCAATTTGAAGAGTTCTATGACATCATTGGTTGTTGTGCTCCCAAGTATGAAAATAGTGCTGTCAATAGATGTTGAATCTTTTTCAAATATTGTTTGAATACATACATGCAGAGTATTTTAAATAACCTAGTGAAAATAATGTTTAAATTCTTAGTACCAAGTTTGTCCAATCTGATCAATAAACACATTTTGGATAAAAAAAAAAAGAAGGAAACTACTAGAAATTCAGCCTGTTGAAAGAAAAGTAAAGTGTTTTACTGATAGCCCCCATATGACATCATTTCTTTTAAACAATCATGACTCATTTGAGTTTAATCAATAAACACATTTTGGTTAAAAAAAAAGATGAATCTACTAGAAATGCAGCCTGTTGAAAGACAAGTAATGTGTTTTACTGATAGTCCACATATATATGACATCATTTCTTTAAAACAATGGACTCATTTGAGTTTGATCAATAAACACATTTTGGATAAAAAAAAAGATAAATCTACTAGAAATTCAGCCTGATGAAAGAAAAGTAATGTGTTTTATTGATAGCCGACATATGACATCATTCCTTTAAAACAATGGACTCATTTGAGTTTGATCAATAAACAAATTTTGGATAAAAAAAAATATGAAACTACTAGAAATTCAGCCTATTGAAAGAAAAGTTATGTGTTTTACTGATAGTCCACATATAACATCATTTCTTTAAAACAATAGACTCATTTGAAGGCATGAAAGTGTTTTCCTCTCTTTCAGGTTGGAGGATATAGACATTAAGACATTTACTATGTATACCCCAAAATCAGGGTGAACTGATTCTGGTCATACTTTCATGATTTGACAAAGACTAGGTCATAGACATAAACTGTTAAACTGTACAATGTAAAAAAATAATGTAAATTGAAGGCAAATAATTTGAAATTGACTGTAGTTTTGTTTGTTTGCTACATTTACTGCAATAAATAGATAAACGTCTTAAAGTCAATACAACTAGACAGTCGAAGATATGATAGTTTTAATAGCTATTTTCTTGAGTGGAGTCAACATTTGACAAGACGGCTTCGGCTTCAAATGACAGATACAGTCATAAACGATACACACCATGTGACGTCACGCGATGTGACGAAAGCATCGTGGATCGTTCCCAACAGATATAACAAATAATTTAGAAATGAAGTTATATTTTTAAGCAAATTATTGATATAATAAATAGCTTACCTTGAAATGAAGCTATGCCGATACAGAAACAGAATTGTTCGTCCTTTTCAGTTAAAATAATATCCGAGGCCAGTGTAACGAACGATAACTTCCGTTGAAATTATTTACAATCATTTTCAAGTGTTTATTGCTTCTCTATATTGCAAAGATATAAAATCCATGAAATAATGATGACAGGTACAAAAGAATAGTCGACTTAGCCTTCATAAAGTCCTTCCAGTGAATGAAATCCATTTGTGACGAGTCAAACTATCTTTTCCTACCATTCCTGTCGTTTTCCTTTTGTTATTTATTTATTACTTGCCTTACAATGACGTTACTTTTCGTTGCAATGACGTCACATTTGGCAATCTCTATTACATAGGCGCTCTCACTCTCTATTACATAGGCGCTCTACATTCACCAGTAAGACCGGAAGCAAAATGGCCGAAAAAAAGTGCTATGGGGTTGAGATTTGATATGTGAAAAACAGTAAGATTGTACTGAATTCTCGTTGTTTTGATCTCGTATGATGTGTTCGTACGTGTAACCTATAGGCGTGCTTCGCTCGAGCCTTCGGCTCAAGCTTTCACACGTATGAACAGACCTGAGACTTATAGACAAACTGCGATGTATAGACATACTGTGTATTATAGCAACAAACTGCAGAATATAGACACACTGCGGTTTATAGACGGATTGCGATTTATAGACACAAACTGCGGATTAAAGACACAGATTCGTAGACAAACTGCGATGTATAGACACAAACTGCTGATTATAGACAAAAGTCCAAAGTTGACTCAAGTAAACAACCGAATTTATTTCAAAATAGTTTATTATTATATAATAATGAATTTAAATCGTCTGAAACTACAAGTTTTGAATCGAATTAAGCGAACGGAAAATTGTAAACAGACGATGGGATAATATCACCATGAGCGATGGTCATAAATACACGGTATTTGAAAGGCATACAATATGAACAACGCATATCAGTCACAAAACACCTATAACACTGTAACATCTTTTTATAACGACCCTGGTTGGAAAAGACACGTTGTAACATCTTGGCCAGTGTAACATTACAGGTACTATATTTGCACTCCGCCAGTAGGAAGGAGGTCCTACTTAGTGTTCGCAAATCCAGCATCTCGTGCATCTACACTGCACGCGTTAGCATTAATAATGACAATGCTTTTCTTATGTTGATTGGTTGATTACCGCTCCACACTTTCCGATAAAACCTGAAAGTGTATATCCACTGGTCACGTGTCATTGTGCCTGTTTGTTAACCCTTATCATGTTCTACTGTAGGCGACTTTAAACAACATTTACCCATGTCCTTAAACACAACATTCAATTCCATTTGAGAACAGCGAAGACCCTGACCAGACTGCCCATTCGTGAAGTATTTTCCTGGTCCTTATTGTTCGTGACGTATTTGATGTTTCTTAGCAAAGACTAAGCCATGTTTTAATTGACAATAACGTCCCAAACATAATGGGATGATGGAACTAGTTCAGTTCGATGTTTCGTCATAAGGGAGGTACAAAAACACATATTATCACCTGATATGGCGCCATTTTGTATATATGGTTATTTTGTTATGGTTTATATCGTGTGCACGTCTGTGGGGTTTTAAAATGATAACAATAAGATAAATTGTCTTTAAATGTCAAGCTAGTTATCCAGCCAACAATTTACATTTGTCGTGCATATGGTAAGAGAAATACCACAGTTGATAGCAATACATGGCTATACATACGTAACAATGTGTTTATTAGATAACATATTTAACAATATTCAGATCAGCAATATTCGAGACGTTTTGTTCTTAATTTAGAACTTCGAGACAAAGATAAAAAAAAGAATATCCAATTTCAAAGGGGATGTCCACAAATAACACAATTAATTCTATGCGTAGTGCAAACTATTGATAATACTCTCTAAAGGCTTCGAATCTTGGTCTGGAACTTGAACAATTTCAACATCATTTCAGTTTTATCACGGAAATAGTTCACTTATTAATGATCCCTGGGTAAAAAAAAACCAGTATATGGAATATTGTTATAAACATAGTAAAACTGAGCCCAATCCGATTAAATCGACACGTATATAAAGCTGATGACTGCCCCATACTTTTGGTGTCAGTCAATACAAGTGTCGCTCACAACATTGTTCGCTATAAAACAGGTAAGATAACCCTTAACGAGATGTAGGAGCAGCGATATTCGAGTGTTAGTTGTATGATACGATTTTATTGAAAACAAAAGCAGCAATTTGAGACGACCTTTTATGCGGTGTCGTCAGACTAAAAAACGTACAGCAAAGTATTTTGTCTAATTTTAATGAGTTCAACCAAGCTTTTACCTAGTCCGTCCGTCAGGATCCAAATAGTTTGTTTAACATTTCGAGCACGTACGTCAAATTCGTCTGATCTTATATGATAATTTTTCGAATCAATAACTAACAAAAGAAATATAACTATTGTTCTAACACGAGGCTTTTAAGTGTTCTCATTTCAGTTATTAGATCACGGCGGCCAGTTCACCTAACCATGTGTTTGCTGCCTCTAGCACACCAGTATTCCACATATCAAGATTTGTATCCAGGCAAATGTCTACTTTCTTCCCAACGTAGACAGTCAGCAAATTGGGCGATGAAGCATGTCAATCGACGGAAATAATCGATGTTCGAGAAGGGATTTAAGTTCACAACCCCTAGGTTGATGTCCCTCGCCGTTACCTACTGAGCTATTGCGACTTGAAATATATTTTCATATACGGAATGAATGTATATCGTTTTATGGCGCATCGACAGCTAAGGTCATTTAGCGCGCAATTAAATTTTATTATTCATGATCCCTGGGTAAACAAACCAGTACTAGGCTAGAAAATGTGCCTTGCCCAAGGGCACTCCACCATGACCGTAGTGCCGCGACTGGGGATCGAACCCGGGACATCCGGTTTCGAAATCCCCGACGCTAACCACTCGACCACATTCATATACGGATGATTAAGGTTCGTCTAAGTCTCCACTGTTCGCCATAAAACCAACTGTCGCCTGAAGAGGATAAGGACTAAAAAATGAGCCGTCCCGCGAGAAAATCGACATTGTGGTCTCTGCGTAAAGTATCGAGCCGGATCAGCCTAAGCATGCCGCTCAGACTTACCCGGACAGACACTTTTCACCTCCTGTGGATTAACTGTTTCAGGAATCACTACTCTATCTATCCCCCCTTAGACGGAATGTGTCGGCCGGATCAGTATACGCGGACAGCGCAGGCTGATCTGGTCGATACATTACGCAGATATATTGATATGAGCCGTCTCGCGAGAAAATCGACATTGTGGTCTCTGCGTAAAGTATCGACCCGGTTCAGCCTAAAGCATGTCGCGAAGGCTAACCAGGACAGATACATTTCGCCTCCTGTGGATTTTCCGTTTCTGGAATCTTTACTGTATTACCTCTATCCCACTGCGACGGAATGTGTCGGCCCGGATCAGTCTGCGCGGACTGCGCAGGCTGATCTGGGTCGATACATTACGCAAATGCCATAATGTTGGTTTTCTCGCGGGACGGCTCATACCATTCCGCAGTATGAGGCACGCAAGACGAAAACAGACCTTCGGAGTTATAAATAATCTCAGTAATGCGATAAGCTGTCCGTTATTGACTCTTTGGAGAAGATCGGGGCACCTATCACTGTATATAACTCTTGTCTGTCACTATATCGTAATGTTTTCTCACGTCTTGTCGATAACCTTTCAACAGGTTCATGATAACTTTCATCTACGCAACGTTTAAAATGGTGGTTTTAATGGCAAATGAGATTAAATTGAAATAATGAACAGTCGCGTTTTTGGTCAAAACCTTTCTCAAACAGTGTATATGTATTGTGGACGACTCGATGGCGAATAGTGAAGATCCTGATCAGATTGCGTTCTGGATCCGGTTGCAGGGTGCTTGCTATGTCCTAAAGGTCGTAAGACGTGGCTCGTATTGCAATAAGTCCCAGTCTTATATAGGTGTATAAATAAATAATTTATGTGCGAGTGATAAAAACGACGCGATATTCTTTCTCGGAACAATCTGTCACGATGAATAACCTTCCCAACATGTATCCATGAAAACACGCGTGTTATCTACAGGATAAACGCTTAGCCCGCTATACCACCCCAGTACGCTATAGTATAGACAGAAATTACTTATCATGTTTTAGCTCTAACATCATTAGCGAATCACGTAGACCAGGACCAGTCTGCACATTCGTGTAGTCTTATCTAGGTATATGTTGTTCGTTAATCATTTATTTATTCTAAGCAAAGACAACTCAATACCAATACATGATAACCTGTGAACAATAAAGGGTGATTGTTACAGTTGCATGGAATTAAGCAGGATATGGGTTAACTCTTATTCTGCTGATGTAATACTTTGGGATTTGTTTTTAACCTAATCTTTGACGAGGTATTACAAATCAACAGGATATTTTCGGTAAAGTGTGGTATCTTAGATGTGTTGGTATTTTGTTTAACGTCACTCTTAACCTTTTGCAGTTATATCCCGTCGATTCCTGTGTGAATTACCAGTATACTACTGGTTCATTTATCCTGCCACCAACGAGTCGGACGTAATGCTAACCCCACAATCCTGAGAGTCAAGGAGGGAAAGCAATTACTACAATTTTGAAAGTATTTTGGTATGACCCTGCTTCTAAGCGATCGCTCTACCACTACACCACCGATCCGGTCTTGGATTGAATGGTTGAGGTTTTAATGACGTTTTCATCATTTTCCCAGTCATATGACGGATGCCAGTTAACCTACTCATGAGTTTCCTGACTTTCTAACAACAGTACTCCACACAAAAGCCTTCCTTTTTCACGAAGACTGTTAGCCGGTTTTTGAATACGATTGACGCTTGAGATGCGATCTTGGAGGCGAGTGTACAACACGTATACATGTGCAGGATCCTTATGGCTGGAGTTGTAAGCAAATGCAGTTTAAGCCTTTCAAACATACATACCACTTTCTGACACATTTGCATAAGACGACTTTGGAAAATATTATGACAAAAGAGAAATTGCTCAAAACCAGCAATTTCTCCTTTCGCCACAATATTTCTAACTTATTTCAGTAATTATACCTTCATTTAAAGAGTTTTCGTGCTTTTTCCTAAATGTTTTCTAAGTTTTGCGTTTCATATTTGTTGTATGTTGGAAAGTATTAAATCCGCGTTTTTTTAGCCAAGATGATTTTAAACTTGTCTGCTGCTGATTTGCTGTATGTTGGAAAGGGTTAAAACCGCGTATAGCAATAAAGGTTAGTTTGAGATAGCGTCTTATAGTGGATAGTAGAGTGGCATTTATGTATGCACCAACTGTACATTCTGTCTGAAAACTGGAACAGAAATAAAACATCTTACCGATGTCATGAAAGTATACTGTGCTATTGCTGGTGCATTTGTCCTAAATAAAACAAATTATGTGTAGCATTACCCTTAGCGACATACCGAATAGGTATAAACACAGTTTATCACAAAAGTGTCAGAGTAACAGTTCTACAGGATGCCCTAGAAAAGAAGGGAGGACTAAGGGAGAGGACAGTACCCACAAGAGAGGGAGAGTGGCAGTGAACTGAAGTCAATGAGACCATGCCTCTCCTCTTCAGCCACCAATGCACCAATAACTAAGTCGTAGCGGTAGATTCCAAACGCCAACCTCTCCCTCAACCGGGCGACCCGATCGCGCTGTGCAGGTGCCTGCAAGCGCTGTGGAGGTATCAACGGCATTTGTCTTAATGATATCCAAGTCAAGTTCGAATATGGGTCATATCGGGTCAGAAACTAGGTTACTAGGCCAAATTGAAGGGAAATCTTGCTAACACTCTGAAGTCTGCATTTTTAACTTGAGCATGTTGAAACTGTATCAGAATGTTTGTCTTGATGATATGTAGGCCAATTTTAAATATTGGTCAAGTCTGTTCAAAAACTAGGTCACTAGGCCGAATTGAAGGAAAATCTTGTCAGCACTGTTTATCTTAATGACATCTAGGCCAAGTTCGAATACGGGTCATGCCGGGTTAAGGAGGCCGCATTTTTGCTTCAGCAGCTTAAAACTTTGTCAGAATGTTTGTATTGATGATATCTAGTCCATGTTCGAATATGGGTCCTATCGGGTAAACAAAAATAGGTCACTTGGCCAAATGTAGGAAAATCTTGATAACACTCTGGAGCTTGCATTTTGAATCTTTGTCAGAATAGTTGTCTTGCATCGTTCAAACACTTTTTCCCAGTCTAGAACATGGTTTAGAGAATTATTTCTACTTGATGGAAGTTGATTTAACTTTGACATATGTTCTCAATATAATAATGCAGAAACTTCAAAATATTCTGCCTAAGCCTGCTGTCAAATTTTCCTTTGATTCTTCATGTCTTAAATGTGTATACTTGTGAGCTCTTGCACCCAGGTGAGCGATATAGTGCAAACAAGATCCTCCTGTTTTCAAATTCGCAGTTTCATAATATTTACTATTTTTGATATTATCTTTAAACTTCTAATAACAATAAATACATAAACATAAGCTGCAGTTGTTATTTTCTTTCACATTTTCCCTACTTCTACAACCTTTGTGTAGCCCTCAGGTCGTCAGTGCTTTGATTTCAACAAGAGAATGCGAGAATGAACTTGATTTTTCGGCAAACGTGTCCTTGATTATCCCGGTATACCGAGAGCTAAGCAAATGATGTGATTTGATTGGTTAATTTGGCTCCTACAATCCCGAGTGCCCGATGGATAAGAGCAATGTTTATACATCTGGTAATTTAATATCAAATTAATCCGTATTTTAAATGCTATCATGCGGTAAAAAAGTTGTTTGCGCTTAAGAATATCCTATAACCAAAGACTGTTATAATTACTAAAGTAGTCTGCTTTAAGAAAATCCTGTGAAAAGAAAGTGTGCTATTCGAAACTTAGGTATGACATACGTATATCGTATGCATGTACATCATTTAAATCATGACCCATAAGCAGACAGTATTTAAACGCATTGCATCAATGGACTTTTAAAAATCATAATTTTGCCATAATGTAAATGTAATGTAATCTGTACAATAATTTAGATTTCATTTTCCATACGTCTGTGGAAATGTTTTCAAGGTCGTCTGCTGCAGATATATTATACGTGGAAAAGTTTTAATAAACCTATTTCATAGTATTATAACATTGAGAGCAATTTGTCCGTTTTCTACGCTGTTTCTTCAAAAGTCGTCTGCTGTCGATCGTCTGCTGTCGAGACGTAAACAAGTATATAATGTAAACTCTGGATCTATACGCATACGGCAAGTTCTTATTTTTCTAAAAATGGTATCTGAAGCTCTATGCTGCGGAACTACCTCGGTGGTAGAGGGTCCGACTCACGTGTGGGAGATAACGGATTCGATCCCCGGCCGGGTCATACTAATTACTTAAACAATGGTTTATTTATTTATTTATTTATTGGGGTTTTACGCCGCTTTGAAGAATATTTCAGTTATATCACGTCGACAGTTCACTTATTCATGATCCCTGGGTAAACAAACCAGTACTAGGCTAGAAAATGTGCCTTGCCAAAGGGCACTCCACCATGACCGTAGTGCCGCGACTGGTGATCGAACCCGGAACACCCGGTTTCGAAATCCCCGAGTCAAACTGCTGAAAAAAAAAACATTCAGTCTCCAGATTTTCATTCAATTTGGCCTAGTGACCTAGTTTTTGACCGTACATGATCCATATTCAAACTTGGCCTTCACATAATCCAGACAAATATTCTGAAGAAGTTTCAATATTTTCAAGTTAAAAATGCAGTCTCCAGAGCATAAACAAAACTGTCTTTCAATTTGACCTAGTGACCTAGTTTTTGACCAAATAGGACTCATATTCACTCATGGCCTAGATGTCATTTAGACAAACATTCTTAAAAAAATGTCAAGCTGCTGAAGAAAAAAGTGCGGCCTCTAGAGTTTAAACAAGATTTTCAATCAATTTGGCCTAGTGACATTGTTTTTGACTGGGCATGACCCATAATCAAACTTGGCCTACACCATATCAACACAAGCATTTTGACAAAGTTTCAATATTTTCAAGTTAAAAATACAGCCTCCAGTGTGTTAACACGATTTTCCTTTAATTTGACCTACTTGCATCTCCCAAATTTTGTCAGATAACAATTGCTCTTTAATATGATTTCATAAAAGTTGGGAGATAAAAGTGGCTTCTTGAGAGTCCACAAGGTAAATCTAAAATAAGAGGGCCATCATGGCCCCGAATCGCTCACCTGAGTAAGAAACGTGATTTGTCATGCCAACGACAATAACTCCATTTTTGACCAATCAACAACGATTGCAGGAATCAGAAATGTCATGCAAGGAAAATGGACTAGAAAGTTTGGGAGGAGAATGTTTTTTAAGTTTGGTTTACTTTCTGTTGCCATGAAAACCGGAATTCTATACAGATCAATAAATTGAAGAAATTGTGGTGAGGAAATTGAGCGGATGCTTTCTGTGAAGTTTGTTCTCAATTGACCCACTGGTAACAGAGGAGAAGATGATGACGCACGACGGATGACAGACAAAAGACGATGACAATATATCAACTTAAAAAATGTCCATGCTCAGATGAACTTAATTGACATATTGAACTAGTTGATTATATACAACTGACCCAGCTTCGAACTTGACAGGTCTTTGAGGGAGATGAATGTTCAGACGAACCTTTTTCGTTAAGACACATGCGTCCGAGTTTTCATTTGATAACACATTGGGGAAAACGACACAAAATGTGTATTATCTTCACCATATAGAGAGACTATGTGTATTATCTTCACCATATAGAGACTATTTGTATTATCTTCACAACATAGGGAGACTATTTGTATTATCTTCACCATATAGAGAGACTATGTGTATTATCTTCACCATATAGAGACTATTAGTATTATCTTCAGCATACATGTATAGAAACTATTTGTATTGTCTTCACCATATAGAGAGACTATTTATATTATCTTCACCATATAGAGAGACTATATGTATTATCTTCACCATATAGAGACTATTTGTATTATCTTCAGCATATAGAAACTATTTGTATTGTCTTCACCATATAGAGAGACTATTTGTATTATCTTCACCATATAGAAACTATTAGTATTATCTTCAGCATATAGAAACTATTTGTATTGACTACACCATATAGAGAGACTATTTGTATTATCTTCGCCATATAGAGAGAATATGTGTATTATCTTCACCATATATATACTATTTGTATTATCTTCACCCTATAGAGAGACTATTTGTATTATCTTCACCATATAGAGACTATGTGTATTATCTTCGCCATATAGAGACTATTAGTATTATCTTCACCATATAGAGACTATTAGTATTATCTTCACCATATAGAAACTATTTGTATTATCTTCACCATATAGAGAGACTATTTGTATTATCTTCACAATATAGAGAGACTATGTGTATTATCTTCACCATATAGAGACTATTTGTATTATCTTCACCATTTAGAGACTATTAGTATTATCTTCAGCATATAGAGACTATTTGTATTGTCTTCACCATATAGAGACTATTTGTATTATCTTCACCATATAGAGAGACTATTTGTATTGTCTTCACCATATAGAGAGACTATTTGTATTATCTTCACCATATAGAGAATATTCATGTTATCTTCACCATATAGAGACTATTTGTATTATCTTCACCATATATAGAGACTATTTGTATTGTCTTCACCATATAGATACTATTTGTATTATCTTCACCATATAGAGAGACTATTTGTATTGTCTTCACCATATAGAGACTATTTGTATTATCTTCACCATATAGAGACTATTTGTATTGTCTTCACCATATAGAGAGACTATTTGTATTTTATCTTCATCATATAGAGACTATTTATATTATCTTCACCATATAGAGACTTTTTGTATTATCTTCACTATAAAGAGAGAATATGTGCATTATCTTCACCATATAGAGACTATTTGAATTATCTACACCAAATTGAGAGACTATTTGTAATATCTTCACCATATAGAGACTATTGGTATTGTCTTCACCATATGGAGAGACTATTTGTATTATCTTCACCATATAGAGACTATTTGTATTATCTTCACCATGTAGAGACTATTTGTATTATCTTCAACATATAGAGACTATTTGTATTATCTTGACCATATAGAGACTATGTGTATTATCTTCATCATATAGAGAGAGACTATTTGTATTATATTCACCATATAGAGACTATTTGTATTATCTTCACCATATAGAGACTATTTGTATTGTCTTCACCATATAGAGAGACTTTTTGTATTATCTTCACCATATAGAGACTATTCGTATTATCTTCGCCATATAAAGACTATTTGTAGTATTTACACCATATAGAGACTATTTGTATTATATTCACCAAATAGAGAGACTATTTGTATTATCGTCACCATAAAGACTATTTGTATTATCTTCACCATAAAGAGACCATTTGTATTATCTTCACCATATAGAGACTACTTGTATTATCTTCACGAGGTATTGTGGGGATTGTTTCCAGCTTTTTCTCAAATAAAAATGTGGCATCTGGAGTATTCGAGCGGTTTAAAAAACAAGAGGGCCATGATGGCCCTGGAATCGCTCACCTGATTTATTTTTTTCACTTTACCTATATAAGCCCCGCCCCCATGGCAGCCATAGTTTTCCGACCAATCCTTGGCTTGAAGGAATCTGATAGAGGGTCACCCTAGGAACATTCTACAAAATTATTTGAAAATCGGCCAGACACTTTTGGAGGAGAAGATTTTTTAAGTTTTCACTATAGCCATATAGTGCAAAATAGCCCTGCCCACTGGCGGCCATGTTTTTTGACCAATCAACATGGCTTGAAGGAATCTGAAAGTGGGTCATTCAAGGAACATTTCTACTAAATTATTTGAAAATCGGCCTGACACTTTCGGAGAAGAAGATTTTTTAAGTTTTCACTATAGCCATATAAGGCAAAATAGCCCCGCCCCCCCTGGCGGCCATGTTTTTTGACCAATCAACTTGGCTTGAAGGAATCTGATAGAGGGTCATCCAAGGAACATTTCTACAAAATTATTTGGAAATCGGCCCGACACTTATGGAGGAGAAGATTTTTTAAGTTTTCACTATAGCCATAAAAGGCAAAATAGCCCCGCCCCCTGGCGGCCATGTTTTTTGACCAATCAACATGGCGTGAAGGAATCTGATAGAGGATCACCCAAGGAACATTTCTACAAAATTATTTGAAAATCGGCCTGACACTTTTGGAGGAGAAGATTTTTTAAGTTTGCACTATAGCCATATAAGGCAAAATAGCCCCACCACCCCTGGCGGCCATGTTTTTCGACCAATCAACATGGCTTGAAGGAATCTGATAGAGGGTCACCCAAGGAACATTTCTACAAAATTATTTGAAAATCGGCCTGACACTTTCGGAGGAGAAGATTTTTTAAGTTTTCACTATAGCCATATAAGGCAAAATAGCCCCGCCCCCCCTGGCGGCCATGTTTTTCGACCAATCAACATGGCTTGAAGGAATATGATAGAGGGTCATCTAAGGAACATTTCTACAAAATTATTTGAAAATCTGCCAACCAGTTTGGGAGAAGAAGAATTTTGAAGTTTTTTCGGTTTCGTTGCCATGGAAACCAGAATTTTGCATGGATTCCAAAAATTTGAAGGAATTCTGGTGAGGTCATTGAGAGGATGCTTTTTGTGAAGTTTCATCCAAATTGACCCACTGGTTACTGAGGAGAAGATGTTGACGGACGACGCACGACGGACGCCGGACAAAAGGCGATCACAATAACTCACCTTGAGCAAAGCTCAGGTGAGCTAAAAATGGTTCCCATGAGCTGAACAATGTGTTACCCATGTACAATACATATCATTTGCATTAAAATCTTCCGAAATTCATAACATAGGAACAAAACAGCTGTCACAATATGTTTGTCTAGTTGAAGTGTTTGACAAATAAAGGTGGCGGGGCATTGGTTTAGGAAGTATTTGGTTTTCAAACTATACCCATGTTTATTCATTGATAATTCCTATAGGTAAAACCTTACTTTTTGCTAGCGTTATCAATATATGAAAATAAACAGTGGGGCACAATCAGGCGTAAATTTCGATTCTTTTAAAACAAAATGGGAAGAGGGGCGTGAATACTTCACATTGTTATCCATTTAAATCTTTGAGTACAAGATATCTATGATTTATTATAAAGATTATGCTTTCGACAATTGAACCATTATCGATTTCATTTTTATGTCAAGGCTTCTCGTGAAAATGTGGTTGTAAAGGTATAAGTTTTTTATAAAACTTGCAATAAGGATTGAATCATAAACCAGCCTTACAATACGGTACAAAGAAACCCTGATCTTGGAGGTAGGGTTCACTGCTTATGTGTAGCTTCCCATGGTCGTGGCTTATCATCAAATTACCTTTTCCATGTGTAGACGTATTTTGTTATTTTGCTCGATATGCAAACAAAATGGCACAATACATGTCATGAATATTAAAAACATTGCAAGAACAGGACAAAGTCCACGTTTTCCCTAAATATTTAAAGATATTTACTGTCAAAGACCTTGCAAATATCGCCTGCATCAACTGAAGGATTAATTGAATGATTGTTTGGTGTCTCACGCCGATTTCAACAATTTTTCAGTTATTTTACGGCGTTTTCTAGGTCAGTTACCAGTACTACTGGTCCATTTATTCTGACAGTCAGTCGTAATGCTATAACCCCGCAAACCCTGAGCACCAATGAGGGGGGAGCCATTACATGGTACGATGTTCTACACTTTTTAAAGTCATTTGTATGACCCGGTCGGGGATCGAACCCGCGACCGCCCTCACCCGAGGCGAACGCTCTACCGCTACACCACCGAGACGGTCACGGAAGGATGAAAGTACCGTAGATCGATTTTCGTATGACATGGTGTTCGCTCTCTAGTTTTTGAAATAGATTCAATTGAGATAATGACAGGTAAAATGATCCATATTTACATATGTTTATGTTCGCACCAATAACGACCAATAACTCGGAGCTCTTGATAATGGTAAATAATTCACGTTCAAAAATCAGTACTTAACCCTTTCCCTCATATAGACGCTTTCTGAAGCCTCTGCAGCAGACGGCTATTTGAAAACATAGTGACAAAAGAAGAAATTGCACAAAACGTGCAATTTCTCCTTTTGCCACAATGTTTTCCACTTTTAGTCAAATTATAAAGATTTTCTATTTTTTGGCGAAATATGTTCAAAGTCGTCTGTTGCAGAATTGTTGTATGAGGGTAAGGGGTTAAACCCTATGTTGCGGTACTGAAAAGATTCCTCTTATAGTGAGATAATTATTGTGTGTATTACACAACATAGGTTTTAATTTGGTTAGTAATAGGGGAATTGTAGTGAGACGATTCCTTTGAGTACCAGCCGAGCCCCGGTAGCTCAGTCGGTAGCGACGCGGGCTGTCAATCCAGGGGTTGTGAGTTCGAATCCCGGCTCGGCCAACTTTCTTTCCGACGATTGACAAAAGTCAATGCGACATGCGTCATTCGTCTTCCACCAATGGGCTAAGTCTATGTGGAAAAGCAGCCAGTTGCTTGGGAAGATTGTTGTGTGGAGTACTGGTGTTAGAAAACCAGGAAATGCATGAGTAGGTGAACTGGCCGCCGTGGTATGACTGAGAAATGGTTAAAAACGGCGTTAAACATCAATCAATCAATCAACCTTTGAGTACCCACACTATACTGCAGAGTTCTAGAAAAGGGGGCGTTTTCATATTCTAACATCCTTGTGTGTCGACCAAACCCTTATGTTGTGGGTACCCAATACACTTCTTATTGAGAAAATTATTGTGTGTACTTACACAACATGGGCTTTAATTTGTTTAATTTGGGTAATTAGAGGGTAATTGTACTCAGACGTTGAGTCGATTCTTATGAGTACCCTCACTAAAGCAGAGAGATCTCTCTAGAAAAGAGGGGGGGGGGGGGGGGGGGGGGGGGGGTGTTATAACATGTTCTTACATCCCTATGTGTCTATCAAAACCTTATGTTGTGGGTACTCAAAAGAAGAGAGATAGTGTGGGGGAAAGACCAAGAAACTCCCCTTTATTTAATCATTTGAGCCGTCCCGCGAGAAAACCAACATTATGGCCCCTGTGTAATGTATCGACCCAGATCAGCCTGAGTAATGATTCCTGAAACAGAAAATCCACAGGAGGCTATAAACAGTGTCCGTCCGGGTTAGCCTGCGCGGCATGCTTTAGCTGATCCGGGTAGATACTTTACGCAGAGGCTACACTGTTGGTTTTCTCGCGGGACGGTTCATTTGTAGGTAAAATAATGAGTTAATAACATGAAATAAGACCCGTCGTTGGTTATAACGTTCCGGACTGTACGTTTCAATGATCACTTTCATATTTGATCCCTATACCCTGTGCTGCAGTACTCAATGGAATCTCTTTTCTTGAGAGACGATTATTTTGAGTGCCACACTAAAGGGTTTAATTCCGGTAATGATAGTTATTGTAGTGAAAAGACCAGTTCATCCCAACTTATCTAGATCCCTGGTAGTGCAAGTAATTAGTCACTGCAATATGCTAGATGTCACTCTGAGCCCAGAGTACTAGATAGGGGAGTAAACGGGTATGTTTTCAACAATATCTCACAAATTACTCAACCAAACTCTATGTTGTCGTACTCAAAAGAATCGTCTCAATGAGACGATGTTTTTTTTTGAGTACCCACAACATAGGGTTTGCATGTCTTACAAGTATTTTATTACATGAAAAACGCCCCTTATCTAGAGCTCTTATGTCAGTCAAAAGAGAAGCCGGTAGGCGACGTGGGATTCGCCTTTGCATATTTTGCAAACTTCCGGCTCTAGCTCGGAAACACGAGGTCGGAAGTCAATCGCGTAAAAATACTTTTTGTAGCTATTAAATAGCTCTATCAGATGGAGCAATAAAATCGCTATCGATGTAAAAAGAACCCCTATCTTTGAAAGGTTACCATTTGGAATAAAGGCCTATATCAAAAATCGTTACCGATACGTTTTTTCTAAATATCCCGAAGTATCTATAACTGAAGTTTCAGCTCTCCACATTTAAAACTGTAGGAGTAGATAGAAAAATGGTTTGGGTTCTTAAAACGCGTTTTGTTTTCCTAGCTGCATAGCAACGGGCAGGTCCTTAGCAACAACACTCAAAAACACACACCCTGAAACCCTATGGCACCTGTTCACCAAGTTTCATCGGAATCGGCCTGTCGATTTGGGCTGTGGAGCGTCGCTTTACAAACAAGAGGCCCATGAGGGCCTATGCTCTACTGGCATTGATCTGGCTTGTTTCAAAAGGAACCAATATGTCATCAATATTCAAATACCATCTAAGTTTGGTGAAGATCAGATAGTAAATGGAAGCTCTATTGTGTTCACAAGCTGTATTATAGCAATTTTGACAATTTCAAGGGCCATAATCCAGCCATGTATGGGTAGATCTGGCCGTTTTTTAGAAAAGAAACAAACTCTCATGGATATCTAACTACTGTATAAGTTTGATTGAGATACAATCAAAAATAAGGACTGTATCATGTTAACAAGCCCTATTACAGCAATTTTGACAATTTCAAGGGCCACAATTCAGTCATGCATGGGGCGGATCTGGCTTGTTTTCGAAAGGAATCAAGCTCTCATGGATATCTAACTACTGTATAAGTTTGGTTGAGATACAATAAAAAATAAAGTGTGTATCGTGTTAACAAGCTCTATTATAGCAATTTTGACCATTTCAAGGGCCATAATCCAGTCATGCATGAGCAGATCTGGCTGGTTTTCGAAATGGATATCTAACTACTGTATAATGTTTTCAAAACGTTTTAACCTAACCTAAATATATATTGATTTCAAAAGTCTATTTAAAAAAAAAAAAAAAAAAATGTACAACCTAGTAGTCTGCCACACGTTAAAACCTTACATAAAATATTAAAAAAGATTTAACATCATAAATATTTTTTCAAATGCTTAGATAAAGAAAAATACATTCTACATATTCCATCGGAACTTCTCGGAAAAGGCTTTCTTGTATACAACCTTATATTATGTAAAATATTAATATGTATATTGGCTATAAATATGTTATATTTAATGCTGAATAAAGATAAAGATAAAGATAAAGTATAAGTTTGGTTGAGATACAATCAAAAGTGAAGACTGTCTCGTGTTAACAAGCTCTTTTATAGCAATTTTGACCATTTCAAGGGCCATAATCCAGTCATGCATGGGCAGATCTGGCTGGTTTTCTAAAGGAACCGAGCTCTCATGCATATCTAACTACTGTAAAAGTTTGGTTGAGATACAATCAAAAGTGAAGACTGTATCGTGTTAACAAGAAATTGTTTACGGACGGACGCACGCACGTACGCACGCACGGACGACGGACGAATCGCCACGACATAAGCCCTTCTGGCCTTTGGCCAGTAGAGCTAAAAACCGGACACACACACACACACACACACACACACACACACACACACACATACACACACAGACAGTCAGCCGGAAAAGCCTGACAATAAGGGATAGCTACCGGGTTGTACCCGACTGAGGTTTACTATATGAAAACGTGAATAAATATTCGATAGACACCATCTCACTTATTAAGCAGTAACCTTATATTGCGGTACTAAAACCATCGTCCCACTCATTTTTGCAGGGTTTGCATGGAGTATAAGTATTTTTGAACATAAGATACGCTCGTACAGTATCATAATACGATACCACGTCCTTGTTTATTTTGTAGAGATATGTCTGTGTCATATTATATGATCTTTTCTTCAAATGTCGAGTGAAAAATCTCAATAGATTGAAGTGTTAATAACTGCTACATAAACTATAAGAGGGTATGAGTTCAATAGTCAAGTTCCTATCTTTTTTCCGCTCCAACAAGCATGACTGATTGATGTTCTGCCCCAGTTAGCGGTAATAGTTATTTATAGTTTCAAGTTTCAAGTTTATATTAACAAAAGATAATGTTTTCCTCTTATATAAGAACAAATAAACAAATCTATTGACACGAAGTCAGCTGATAAAAAACATATTTGTATCGTACATCAATGAAAGTTAAAATGTTACCTTGCTAGATTGTAAGAGGTAGATATTTAAATAAAAAAAAAGGGAAAATTAAGTGGCAAAAAGACTAGAATTATTTTAAAATAGCAAAAACCATGAATAAGTTTTCAAGATTTTGTTTTGATTTAATATATGCAAAAGATCCACTTTATAAACCAGTCGCAGTTCTTCTACGCAGTTCTTCTACGCAGTTCATATGTTCGCACAAAGGACAGGAATGATGTAACCCGTTTTTCTAGTAACTAGTAGTTTAATGATATCTTATAACAAACGCAAGAGAAAATGTGACCGACTTCATCGATCGATTCGGGTCATTGGGAATTTTGTATTGTTTTATTATTTGTGTACGTGTGCTTTGTGGAACAAGGAACTCATTTAAATATTCATGAATCTTTCCTAGAGAAAAAGAAACTTAAATGTAGACTAAATCGTGGCATTTTGGTAGAGGTAACCAGATGGCAGTACTGTAACATTTGTGATACCGCTACTTGTGTCTACCTGAACCAGAACGCCCTTTTTAACACTATTTCAGTTTTATCGCGGCGATAATTCACTTAAAAGCATGACCCCTGGTTAAAAAAAAGAACAGTACTCGGATAGAAAATGCGCCTTTCCCATGGGCACTCCACCATAATCGCCGCGACTGTTGATCGAACCCGAGACGCCCGGTTCAAAATCACCGACGATAACCACTCTGTCACGGCGAATGTGTTTAGAGAATAAATCGTGTCAAATCTTATATAGATCCTGGTCAAAATCAGTTAAAAAGGCCGGTTAGCCCGGTCTATATGGTCACTTTTCGTGTTCTACATTCATTAACTTTTTGTCTGATACATCAGTTGCCACTTATGCAGCAGACACTTGAAGAAAACATCGCTTTACTTCGAACGTAAAAATATATGATGACTGCCACATATAGATCGCCTCAGATTGACGTTAGATCAGTTATTCAAAGTGTCGCTTACCAAATCGGTCGGTATAAAACTGGTGGGATAGCCCATAAACACAAACGATAAAGAATGTATATTGTTTTATGGCGCATCGACAGCTAAGGTCATTTAGCGCGCAATTAAATTTTATTATTCATGATCCCTGGGTAAACAAACCAGTATAGTAGGCTAGAAAATGTGCCTTGCCCAAGGGCACTCCACCATGACCGAAGTGCCGCGACTGGGGATCGAACCCGGGACACCCGGTTTCGAAATCCCCGACGCTAACCACTCGACCACAGCGGATTCCACAAACGATAAAGAGATGCGGTGATAGTCGAGTTTTCCAATTGTATAGAACCGAGCATTGGTTGTAACGAGCGATTTCAGTGTACAAGAAACACGAGCACGTGCAAATGTATTTTAAAGAGATTACGTATGTTTGTATCGCCTGACTTGTCTCACCTTTCTCGACAAAAAGCAGTCCGCTCTAAAATTGGAATAATGAGTTTTAATAATTAAACCATGGCTTTAGAAAAACTTATTTTCGAGATGTCAGAAAGTTGGTACGCTGATTTATAACTTAACTAACAATAAAACTAATTTTCGAGATGTCAGAAAGTTGGTACGCTGATTTATAACTTAACTAAAAATAAAACTTATTTATAAACGTGTGAACAGTGTTCTGCGTGTCTACACTTCGATTAGGCCAGTTTATCAACAGAGCCGAGTCATGCGATTTAGAGTCTTCTTGCATCTGCGTACACTGAACCCAGACGAGTCTCACTAGTCTTCTTGTTCCATCGACATGTAATATAACCCTTCCTGTATCTTCTGACATAACACTAGAAGTGTAGCCTTATTAGTTTTAATCAAGTGTAACTTTATATGGTTTCGTTACGGAGAACTCGAGATAATGGCAGTTTTGCAAGATCTAAAATCCTTATATGACCCTTTAACCCTATGTTGTGGGTACTCTAAAGAATCGTCTCAATGTATTAGGGTTTGGTTTGATAATATGAAAGATATTGTTGGGAAAAGAGCTGTATTCCCCTTCTTATCTGGACCTCTTGAACTTAGTTACTGAGGGTCAATTAGACCCCTAATCACCAGACGCGGCTCTTTTTTAATAGCAACCGTTATTCATTATTCATCAAACGATTCTCATCAAACGATGCACGTCAGGCGAAAAGGGTCTTTCTGATGCTATCCAATAAAGCATAGTCCTTCATAATAAAGCTTAGTCGTGCATTACATTAGAAAGTGGTTAGGGGTCAGTTAAGTTTTAAGTTTAAAAGTGTTCGTCAAAAGTCGAACAATTGTGATGAGACACTGTGGGTATGCATAATGCTCACCTGAGTCTTCATCGAGTATTAACCCTTTCCCACATACAACAATATGCAGCAGACGACTTTGAAAACATTGTGACAAAAACCTGAAAAAGGTCCATAAAAGATAGCTTAATTGTTAATAAGTTGAAACATTGTGGCCAAAGGAGAAATTGCTCGTTTTGAGCAATTTCTTCTTTTGTCACCATGTTTCAAAAGCCGTCTGCTGCAGAGACGTCAGAAAGCGTCTATATGAGGTAAAGGTTAAGATGTAATAAGTTGCGTATACGCATGACGAGACACGTGTGTTGTTCTATAAAATGGTTGTTTTTAAAGGTAAAACTATCACAATAAACACGATTTTATCAAACCTATCATCTGAGACCAATAATGGAACAATATTCCAATGAATGTACATGTAAACAATTCACAAGATAGAATACATTTTATTTTACGCTCCTGCGGTAGATCTAACAAACATGTTTAAGATGTTTAAGAATATGTTTTAATTAAATGTCAGATATAGCTTTGTCGGTTCTCGGTATATAAAAAAATATAAACACTGGCTCTGATCGATTATATAGGCAACGGAAAGTAATTTATGAGCTTTGACAAAACACGAGTCAAAAACACACACAAATAGACCAGCTGGCTTTATTGGGCAAGTTGAAATCTGCCCATCGCTATTCTGGTTTATCAGTATTCATTATTGACACGATGAGCACAACCATTATTTAGAGACAATACTGTTTCAACGTGTCGTACCATCGTGTGTGACCTATACACCCGTTATTGACACGCAGTGATCTGTGACGTAAAAATACATTTGTGACCCACATTGAGAATTTGAGTGAAGGGATGAAGAAAGTCAATAACATAAACAATAAATGTTTCAAATAAATCAAATTTACCTTTGTAAGAAGTGTATCCAGGAATCATCCCTTTCTGGATACTTTTCTTATGAAAAAGAAAAATATGTGGTAACGTTTTTTATGTTTATTTTCCTGCCACATTTCACATTGCTGACGTTGACCTTACTGAGTAAGTCAATAGAGTTGGTGTTCAAAAGTAGAACGCAAAAACAAACTGTCTATAAATAACTCGCACTGAGCATAAACGGTTAGTGTAATAAATGTGTACACCGAGTTCGACATGTATGTATCGTAAATGAATGCATCTCACTGAAATAATACTCGTCGTATGATTGATTGATTCAGTGGGATTTTACGCAGTTTCAACAAACTTTCAGCCATACATGTATCACGGCTGCCACAGTATTACCATTATCACGCCAGTACTCCATACATCATTCTATTCAAAACAACTGGCTGCATTTTCACATAAACTGTTAGCCCATTCATGGGAGTCGCTTGACGCATTGACATTTGTCAAACGTCGGTAAGAATGTTGACTGAGCTAGAGTTCTGACTGACAACCTCTGCATTGACAGCACACATCGCTACCGAATTAACTACCTTCAGGCTTGGCTCAGTCTCACCGAAAATACTTTGATTGAAAGTTGTTTGTAGCCGTTTTCAACAGTACTTCAGTCCAATTACGACGTGTCCTTGATCAATTTCCAGGTAAAATAAAGCTGACACCGGCGGATCAATCATACAATTTTACTATTTCTACAATCTTGAGCGCTTAAGGTGGAAAACTACATCCAGTTTAACCCGTGCAACCCAACTTAGGTTTCCAGCCCACGAAAAGGTTGCTTGACACATTTGACCGATAGATCTGCTTTTGTGTAAAGCCTGAGTCACCAGTAAATCCCCAGGCCAGGTTCTGCACCGATGGCTGCCAAACAACATTAATGTTGTATCTTCACATTCCAAGAAATTGCTTAATGCGAAGCAGGGCAAGTCCATTTTGAAAAATTCCACATTGAAAGACTACAGCACTGAGCCTGTTATAGGAATACTGGATATAAATGTCTGCTGCGTTTGTCTATCTTACATACATTGACTATAGATGGTTCAATATGACGAGGAATCAATATAGAGTAGGTTTAGACTCCACCTTACGGCTTAACCTTTCCTTTCTGAGGCCTTTGAAGCAAACAGAGAAATTGCTCAGAATGAAAAAAAATCTCATTTTGCCACTTTGTTTTCAACTCTTTTCAACAATTTAACTCTCTGTTTTTAGGATTGTTCACATTTTTGCCCAGCTAGTTTTAAAATCGTCTACGGCATTTTGAATGCCGGAAAGGGTCAACTCTTTCAGCGCCAAAGGCAATATTGAGCTTTTTGCAAACAATACAGATTCAGGTGAGTCAGCTCGTAACGAGCTGTCTCACCTGAAACCTGCATTGTTTGGCTGTGAATTATAAAAAATATTCCAAAAATCCTATAACATGAAAATAGAGTCGTCCGAGTTTGAACATGGAAGAGTCTACTTTAAACAATTCGGCGCTGGAAAGGTTTAAGATCAATCCTTGGTCAATATAAATACAAATTGTTATTATCATAATATTTACAATAGCTTGGAAGACTATTTAGCATATATGACGATTTTCCTAGTAGATATTCTTGGAAACATTGTATTAATACAAAGGTTCATAACAACTATATAGAAGAATAGAATGTTAGAACGTCTCACGGCAGTTTGTCTTAACAGAAAACTACAGTCTCAGTTCTCTGCAAATCAGTGTGGGCCTACGCTAAACGTAATCCGAATGTGCCCCTGTGCGTACTGCTTAACAATTATGATATGTTTTACAAACACGTAATACTATTTCTACATAACGTATGGAATAGTTACTGTTGTATGTATTCTCTCTCTCTTCTCTCTCCTCATCTCTCTCTCTCTCTCTCCTCTCTCTCTCTCTCTCATCTCTCTCTCTTCTCTCTCTCTCTCTCTCTCTCTCTCTCGCTCTCTCTCTCTCTCTCCTCTCTCTCTCTCTCCTCTCTCTCCTCTCTCTCTCTCTCTCTCTCTCTCTTTCTTTCTCTCTCTCTCTCTCTCTCTCTCTCTCTCTCCTCTCTCTCTCTCTCTCTCTCTCTCTCTCTCTCTACTCTCTTCTCTCTCTCTCTGTGTCTTTCTCTGTCTGTCTGTCTGTCTGTCTGTATGTCTCTCTCTGTATTTCTACATAACGTATGGAATAGTTACAAGTACTATTGTATGTACTCTCTCTCTCTCTCTCTCTCTCTCTCTCTCTCTCTCTCTCCCTCTCTCTCTCTTCTCTCTCTCTCTCTCTATCTCTATCTCTCTCTTCTCTCTATTTTTCTCTCTCTCTCTCTCCCCATATCTCTCTGTCTCTCTCCCTCTCTGTGTCTCTCTGTCTGTCTCTATCTCTCTCCCGCCCGACCTCAC
>JASEVX010000003.1:1196328-1252593 GCA_031761405.1 Serripes groenlandicus
ATGTTTTACAAACATGTAATACTATTTCTACATAAACGTACGGACTAGTTAAAAGTACTATTGTATGTACCCTCTCTCTCTCTCTCTCTCTCTCTCTCTCTCTCTCTCTCTCTCTCTCTCTCTCTCTCTCTCTTCTCTCTCTCTCTCTCTCTCTCTCTCTCTCTCTCTCTCTCTCTCTCTCTCTCTCTCTCTCTCTCTTCTCTCTCTCTCGCTCTCTTCTCTCTCTCTCTTCTCTCTCTCCTCTCTCTCTCTCTCTCTTTCTCTCTCTCTCTCTCTCTCTCTCTCTCTCTTCTCTCTCTCTCTCTCTCTTTCTCTCTCTCTCTCTCTCTCTCTCTCTCTCTCTCTCTCTCTCTCTCTCTCTCTCTCTCTCTCTCTCTCTCTCTCTCTCTCTCTCTCTCTCTCTCTCTCCTCTCTCTCTCTCTCTATCTATCTCTCTCCCGCCCTTTTTGGACACAAGAAAATCGAAAAAAATCATCTTTCTTCCATGTTGCCAGTTTATTACCGAGTTGAAAGCGAATCTCGTTCTATCTGTCGACCAGTTTGCCTACATCACAGAGTTATAAGTTCGATACTTTAGATCTGAGGTTATGCTTTGGAAAACATGTTATTTAACCTTTCCCGCAGACGTAAACGTTGCCAATGCAGCAAACGACTTCAAAACATTGTGGCATTTTTTCAATTTTCAACATCTATTCAATATTCATAATTTAATTTATAGAATGTCCCTATTTCCGACCTAGATGTTTTGTATTCTGCTGTAGATTTGGCTTACATGTATGTTGACAGGCACACGGTAAAAGAAACCGGCGTAAATGAGACACTATTGTATTTACGATTCTACGAATATTTTAGCTAGAGTTGACGAAGAGAAAAAAAATACAATTCGATTTACCGTTTTGGAATTATTAAATCCATTTGTAGATAATTGAACGTAGAATTTTCTATATATCTAATTTCAATCTGAAATATACACATTATTTTACACGACTAAATGTAGATCACCGATCAATTATTATAGATATTCATTCCAACAATAGGTATAAACCTCAAAACAATTAAAGTCAATATTTATTTTTCTTATATAGTCAAACAAGACAGTGTAAAGTTTATAAATGAAACCCTTGCAAGTCAAACTTTAACTTTACATTGGAGTATAGTACAAAATGCTTAACTTAGGATATATGTCGATATACTATATGTGTGTGATTCAACATTTAAAGACTATTCGAAATTGACAGTATTTGAAACGAAATAATTCTCAATTTAAACGAATCAAATAGATATATTAAGACAGGTTTCCATATGAGCCGTCTCGCGATAAAACCATCATTATGGACTCTGCGTAAAGTAGCGGATCAGCCTAAGCATGCCGTGCAGGCTAACCCGGACAGACACTTTTCGCCCCTTGTGGATTTTCTGTTTCAGGAATCATTACTCTATATCTCCCTGAGGCGGAATGTTTCGACCCGGATCAGTCTGCGAGGATTGCGCAGGCTGATATGGGTCGATACATTACGCAGAGGCCATAATGTTGATTTTCTCGCGACACAGATCTTTGAGCATGCCTGAGTATATATGCACATCGTAGAGTCCAACCAATCGTTTCTTTCCTGGCTATATTTACTTGTTGTATATTTAACCCTTTCCCACAAATAGACGCTTTCTGATGCCTCTGCAGAAAACGAATTGAGTAAACATTATGGCAAAATGAACAATTTATAATTTGAAACTGTGTTTTCAACTTTATTTAACAATAATATTTTTTATCTATTGAGATGTCAATTGTTTAAAATGGTGTCTGCTGCATATTTATTTTTATATGGGAAAGGGTTTAAACAAAATTATATATTGTATATTTTTTTGCAAAATTAATGCTGTTTTATTCTACCTGCTAGGTACTAAACATAACTTTGTTCGCGCTGGAAAAGCAGTCATCATACCTGTGTCACTGAATCAATTATACTTGTGTACAAATTCTGAGCTTGTAAATCTTAATTTCAACTTTTATTTCGCAAGTGCGCAAACTTAAATAACCCAATAGGTTTCACTCGCATACCCCTTTGTTTATTGTTTCTGCTTGAAAGTAATATTAATTTCGATCAAACCGTATTTGAGTCAATTCTTCTCATAATCTTTACAACATTCTTCAACACTTGATTCATGATGAACGAGTAGAGACTACCCTACCATTCCCACATATAGCCACTGTCTGACGCTCATAATGAGCAATTTCTCCTTTGGCCACAATGTTTACAATTTTATTTAATAATTGTTCCTGCATTTGTAAATATCTTCTATATGTTTCAAAGTCGTCTGCTGCCGGGGAAGTGCTATTCAGGGAAAAGCAAACATCACTTTTATGATGTTTTGCTCTTTTGTTAGATAAGTATCGTGATAATTATGTAGTTAACTAGTTAGTGAGATAATTATCGTGATATGTATGTGGTTAACTAGTTATGTAACTAGTTACCTTCTTAATGAGAACACTATTCTTTAGATATCTGTTAACTGATAAACGTGTTATGTAACTAGTTATTCAGATAAGTATCGTGATGTTTATGTGGTTAACTAGTTTTGTCATGATCTGCCCGTTATACAGTGACTTAAGAAAGCAATATATTACACAGCTAAATAACTCCCACATATCAATTATGCTATCAGCTTTTTAACAGCGATGAAGCGACAGTCTTGAACTTATCAAAGTTTATATACTTCGCAATCAAAATTAGATCGGACAACATTAAAAGGTTAAATGAGCAAGTATAGTTTAAATTGTGTAAAATGTATTTGTATACATATATTGTATAATATGTTCTTTGATATGCATTATGATGGTGTATATCGGATGATATAAAAATTTGTATCTCATGGCAATATGTATCTGTATAAATATATTGTATAATATGATCTTCGATATGCATTATCATAGTGTATATCGGATGGGATAATATGTTGTATCGCATGGCTTGCGATCGTCAACTCTTTACACTGCTTACTGTTAACTCATTAATATACGTGTGTATGTATGTGTATATGGTTTTATGTCACATGAGATATAATGGACACTGTTTAACAAATCCTTTTGTATTAGATAATGCATAATGTATGTCGCATTTGTTAAATATTTTTGTATTATGGGCCGGAGGCCTAGATTGCTGAATAAAGAATTGAATTGTAACTAGTTACCTACTTAATGAGAAAACTATTCTTTAGATATATGTTACGTGATCAACTTGGTATGTAACTAGTTAATCAGATAATTATCGCGATAATTATCTGACTAACTAGCTACATAACTAGTTAACCACATACTTTATCACGATACTTATCTCACTAGCTAGTAACATAACTAGTTAACTACATACTTATCACGATACTTATCTCACTAACTAGTTAACTACATAATTATCACGATACTTATCTCACTAACTAGTTAACTACATCATTATCACGATACTTATCTCACTAACTAGTTAACTACATAATTATCACGATACTTATCTCACTAACTAGTTAACTACATAATTATCACGATACTTATCTCACTAACTAGTAACATAACTAGTTAACTACATAATTATCACGATAATTATCTCACTAACTAGTTAACTACATAATTATCACGATACTTATCTCACTAACTAGTTAACTACATAATTATCACCATACTTATCTCACTAACTAGTTACATAACACGTTAACCACATAGTATATATCTAAAATGGCATTATGTAAGTATCTGTTGGCAGTAGTGGGCAGTAACATAAGACTGTTTTGTGTTGACATAAGTATCTGTTAACACAAAAATGAACGCGTTAACCAGATATTTATCATGATAATTAAGTGACTAACTAACTAGTTATATAACGTGATAATTAAGTGGTTATGTGGTGGCAGAAGTATGCCACCATAGGGAAGGAATGTAAATAGTAGATACACTGATATAAACCTCTTTTTGGATGGAACAAACTATGTAGGCATTGTTTTCTATTTATATATTTATTATTTTCAAAACATAAGTATAACGATATTATACAATAGTCCCATCTCATGTGAGATAGTAAGCAGTTACTTAACATCACTCTAGGTCATTTGTTATAGGTCTAATAGTCATTACGACTTTCAAATCGACGTCCAAAAATGCTTATTTTAAGCTGGTTCATTTTCCTTTCTATTTCGCTTTCTACCCATCGTTCGACCCTCTGCACCGGTCCTTCTGGTTCGTTCTGCAACATATCTCCACCGCCTTCTTGTTTCATTGATAATGGTTGTGAAACCTCAGGAGGTTCGTATTTCTTAAGAATCCTATCAAACAGATACTTTCTCTTGTGAGTCGCGTATACCATCATAGTCATCGAGCAACTTCAGATCTGATGCTGCTTTTTCAATCTTCTTATAAATATGGTCTTCTCGAAGAGCGTTGGTCCACAAGATGGTATCAATCAAAACTGTTGCCATTGTCTTCTTATATCGGCTTTTTAATTCGCGAAACACACGTTTTCTAGCAACATCCAACGTGAGACCCCCAGCCTCTATATATATTTGAACTTTCTCTTCGTATTCCGGCTGCCACTGTTTAACAGTTACGTTTATAAAGTTCTCCCAGGGGTCCTCATAATCGTCCTCGGAGGAGACCAAGGTATCACCGTTATCACTGTCAGTGATCGATTCGTTTCAACCTTCATCATCGGAGGTTATCATATCGTCACTGTCATCCCCCCGATTCATTTCCACCTTCATCATCGGAGGTTATCATATCGTCACTGTCATCCCCCGATTCATTTCCACATTCATCATCTGAGGTTATCATATCGTCACTGTCATCCCCCGATTCATTTCCACATTCATCATCTGAGGTTATCATATCGTCACTGTCATCCCCCGATTCATTTCCACCTTCATCATCTGAGGTTATCATATCGTCACTGTCATCCCCCTGATTCATTTCCACCTTCATCATCTGAGGTTATCATATCGTCACTGTCATCCCCCGATTCATTTCCACCTTCATCATCTGAGGTTATCATATCGTCACTGTCATCCCCCTGATTCATTTCCGCCTTCATCATCTGAGGTTTTGATATCGTCACTGTCATCCCCCGATTCATTTCCACCTTCATCATCTGAGGTTATCATAACGTCACTGTCATCCCCCTGATTCATTTCCGCCTTCATCATCTGAGGTTTTGATATCGTCACTGTCATCCCCCGATTCATTTCCACCTTCATCATCTGAGGTTATCATATCGTAACTGTCATCCCCCGATTCATTTCCACCTTCATCATCTGAGGTTATCATATCGTCACTGTCATCCCCCGATTCATTTCCACCTTCATCTTCGGAGGTTTTAGAAATGTCCGATGGACTCAAATCAGCATGCATTGTTCTTTTATGTCGCAACATGTTATCTCGTCTATTGAATGTATTTTCACAAATGTTGCATGTGAACATGTTCGTATCTCAAGCGAGAATAAGCAATTAGGAGTGAGGAGGTTTCAATTTATTGCCAAAGTAAAAGTTCCCTCCTCTCTGTTTATCCACTCAAGCCAAATTGTTAACAACCAAATGCGTCTTTGGTTCTTTGGTTCCCTCCTTCCACCCTCCTTCCACCCTCCTCCTCCCTCGAAGACGAGAATGAGGAGCCATGGGAGAACTTTATAAACGTAACTTCCAAACAATGGCAGCCGGTATATACGAAGGCCTATTAGGAGAATCTGAGAAAAAAAAAATTGTAAAGTCGTAATAACGCGAAAAAAGGCGTTATAAAGCTAATTGTAAAGACGAAGTAACGCGAAACAAGGCGAAGTAACGCAAAATAAAGCATAATAACGCAAAGTAAAGGCGTAATAATGCAAAGGAAGGCGTAGTAAAGCGGAATAAAGGCTTTATAACGCGAAAATATAGGCGTAATAACGCGAAATAAAGGCGTTATAACGAAAAACAAAGGCGTATTATCCCTAATAAAAAGCGTTAAAACGCGAAATAAGGGGTAATAATACGACAATAAAGGCGTAATAACGCTAAATAAAGTCGTATTATCGCTTATAAAAGGGTCGTAGATCGTGGCTCAACCACTCAAAACACATAGCGAATTGGTTGATCTGTTTTGAGCAATTTCTCCTTTTTTGCCACAATATTTCCAAAGGTCGTACGCTGTAAATGTGCACGGGTGCATGTAGTCACGCCGGCTTCAGTTCCTTCTCTTTACCATTTACCCGTATATGAGTATGAACATCGGTTGCGTGAAATGAAGACGGAATGTGTCGGCCCGGATCAGTCTGCGCGGACAGCGCAGGCTGATCTGGTCGATACATTACGCAGATGAGATATAATACAGCAGGCGTCAACAAGCCACGTATCTGGGTGTAATGATCAGTATTGTTTCTAGAATTTCCATTGTCTCACCATCATATTCCATTAACTCTTTCAGCGCCGAATTGTTTAAAGTAGACTCTTCCATGTTTAAAATCCGGTGTCTCCATTTCTCAATTTATGAAAGTTATGGACTATTTTGATAACTAAAAGGCAAACAATGCTGATTTCAGGTGAGATAGCTCGTTACGAGCTGACTCACCTGAATCTGTATTGTTTGCAAAAACCTCAATATTGCCTTTGGCGCTGAAAGAGTTAAGCCAAGATCGAATGACTCATATACTGTATGTCCAAGATAAATACATGGATTGCGTCCCTTATACTTGATTAGTTAGTTATGTTATGCACACATTTGTGTTATGTTCTGCTATGTCTTTTGCATTTTTCTCACATAAGTCTGTATAAATTACATCATACACAATTACATCAGCTGGGGTACCCACAATTTAGGCAAGCATATTATACACTTTGAATAATTCCTTCGCAATTTTGAATAACGCAGCTTCATTGTTTGATTTAATTACCTAAACTATAGGATTGGTTACGAAACCCATAAACGGGCCACCCTACTAACGAACATGAATACGCAATGGTGTTTGGCATGTTTTGAATAAAAATTAAAATCAATGATGATGTATCAACACTGCACTTATATAAACCTAAGTAGACACAGGCTGTTCCTGGTGAAACATTTTACAATACGTTTGATCTAATATGTTTCATGAAGCGTTGGTACACGGAAGGACGCACGACGTATTATATACGATTCCCTTTCGGTTCTTTCTTCAATAACGAACAACCACGATTAGTATCTATGCATTAGGTATAACGTACATGTGTAATATTTACAGGAATCCATGGTGTTATAAACATAAATGAATACGCAATTGGCATGTATTGAATAACAATCACAATCACAATCAATAAAGATGTATTAACAATACACTTATATATACAGATATGAGCCGTCCCGCGAGAAAACCAACACTGTGGTCTCTGCGTAAAGTATCGACCAGGGTCAGCCTAAGCATGCCGCGAAGCCTTACTCGGGTATACACTTTTCGCCTCCTGTGGATTTTATGTTGCAGGAATCATTACTCTATACCTCTATCCCCCTGAGATGGAATGTGTAGGCCCGGATCAGTCTGCGCGGAATGCGCAGGCTGATATGGATCGATACATTACGCAGAGGCTATACTGTTGGTTTTAGCGGGACGGCTCAATTAAGTAGACACGCGCGGTATCTGGTGAAACGTTTTACAATACGTCTTTATAGTCTCTGTGAAGAGGACATACCTTACTTTTACGCAGTGGCGATACCATAGTCAATGAGGTTTATCCGAGGCGTGGTTATTGCTAGTTGAAAACTATACCCAATACCCCGCGCCGACGCCCTGAAACATGGGCGGCTAGCGCAATTTATAAATTGTTCTACGGGACCATCTATACCAAACAATCAACGAAAAAAGATATATATATGGGCCACTCCATGAGAAAACCGGTGATAGTGACAACTTCTTCGATTTTTGGATTTTCACATTTTCATATAGTCCAACCTGTCTAGTTTTGTTTGATATATATGTGGATTTCGTATTAGGAATATTGACGCCGTAAGGGGCGTCAAAGAAAGACATGTGTTACTTATTGTTGAAATGACGTCGAAGTTATTTTGATAATTTATGCTCGACGCTCAAACACTTTCGTCATTTACAGTAACGTTATTCGTAATATTATCAAAATGGTTTGAGTATATTTTAAGTTAGTCAACGTATAACTTCACCTGTAAAGCAGTATTACATTGAACAGTGGTGCATTTTAAAGAGTTCAAAACAGTCGGAAATCACAAAAGATTAAAATAATTACAAAATAGCAAAACATCGTGAAAAGAGCAAAACATCATAAAAGTGATGTTTGCTAATCCCAGAATAACACTTCTCCGGCAGCAGACGATTTTAAAAACCTTAAGTCAAAAATATAGAAGATCTTTACTAATGCAGGAATTTATTGAATAAAGTTGTAAACATTGTGGCCAAAGGAGAAATGTCTCAATATATTTTCAAAAGTCGTCTTCTGCAGCAGCGTCAGACAGCGGCTATATGTGGGAATGATTATGGTAGTCTCTACTCGTTCATAATGAATCAAGTGGTGAAGAATGTATAGAAAAGATTATTAGAATGGACTCAAATACGGTTTGATCGAAATTAATATTACTTTCAAGCATCCACGGGTAGGTTAAACTGCGAGCAGGTTCCATTTTCATCCATAATCAATGAAAACGATTCACAAAGTTTACATTCTATTCGATTTGTGGTTGATGAACAGGTTATGTCTTCAAAACCTTTATAATCAAAATATCATTGTAGAAATTCAAAACAGTGATTTGTCATTGTAATTATTAAAAGCGTACATTGATAACAGTGTATGTTTATACTAATTAATATGACACTGATAAGATTATTCTATGAACTGTAAACTATTTACGGTTCATAGAATTATCTTATCAGTGTCATATTAGTTGACAAGTGAAAAATTTAACCCATAACCTGTAACCCTTTTTCCACCACCAACAACATTGTAAATCAGAAACAAACAAAGCGAAATATATTTCATTTCTTTTAATTAAAAGGCTTTCGTTCACAACGTTAGATTGATAATATCATTATAAAGCATTACTGTGTCATTAAAAGAAAAAAGAAAAATATATAAACTATTAACTTTTAAAAACATAAAATAATAAGTTTATATGTTTTGTTGAACCCTTTCTCTCTCACATCCCTCCTTTTATCATTATGTTTCAAAATTCATATTGAGATATTAAAAAGCATCTATATATGAGAAAGGTTAACCATTTTTCACACGAAAATGCTTTATATCACCTCTACATGATATATTTTTTAATACATTGAGACCGGCAAAATGAGAAATTGCTCAAAACAAACAGTTTCTCAAAACAAGCAGTTTCTCAAAACAACAATGTTTTCAAATCTTTTCAATACTTTTACTTTCATGTAAATACAGATGAAATGTGGGCCGTCCCGCGAGAATACCAACATTGTGGACTCTGCGTAAAGTATCGACCCGGATCAGACCAAGAATGCCACGCAGGCTTAGCAGGATAGACACTTTTTGCCTCCTGTGGATTTTCTGTTTAAATACTCATTACTCTTAACCTTTATCCCCCTGAGACGGAATATGTCGGCACGGATCATTCTGCGTGGACTGCACAGGATGATCTGGGTCGATACATTACGCAAAGGCCATAATGTAGGTTCTCTCAATTATTATTCTTTTAGGATTAAAGGGTATAATATTTTTATTCAAATTTAAATCATGTGATATAAATGTATCACATACTATAAGTTTACTCTGAAGTGTTTGTTTGAAATATGTACATGTAGAGATTAATATTGTTTTTGTTTTTTTGTTGCTTAAACATTTTTTTTATAAAATGTATATATCTTATTAAATATGTTGTTTCAATCCGTTTCTCATGTAGAACAAATCTACAGAAGACATTTTCTAAAACATTTAGTTAAAACAATGGAAAATATTTTTTAATAAGTTTTGAACATTAAGGGTCAAAACCGTTTACAGGGACTGTGCAGATCCGAGAACTATCTTGTTCCCTCCAGTTTTATTCATTGTCGTTCATTTAAAATATTACTCCTTGTGGTTAATTAAACGCGTGTATGCAATCTTTCTTTTCATTTATTTGACTGAAGGGTGAGGCAGGCGCAAATCGATTCATTTTTAATTCGATGGAAATTATTTTCATCTATCGGTAAAACATTGATGTAATGGGGCTTGTTATAACCCTATGTTACTGTTAAAGCCACATGCAATGTATCTGTGTGTGTTATTAGCTTGATGTCACACATTGGCCGATGCAACGATGGAAATAAATGAAAATAAAATTATTGAAAAGGTTTGGAAACATTGTGGTTTGGAGAAATAGATTAAGATCTACCCGCACATACACCACACATGAGCCAGCCAGGTGTATACTGTTTGTCCGAAGTTAAACAAAGTGTTCTTTTACCTTTACACATAGATGCGGATTAAATTGTATGGATTTGAAAGCTGATATCTGTTTCTTTAACGCTCGCAAATGCATGAAAGTTTGTTTTCATTAATATTACACAAAACATGTGACTTGTATCCGTAATTTCAACAGATTCACACGGTTATATTTCAAAGACTTTTGTTTTTCTATGACTACAAGTTCAAAACCTTATTGGGGGCTATATATTATTCAATTTACTTTTCGCAGATGCAGATAAACTTTTTCATACAATCGTGTATAATACCTTAACAGCGTTAAAATATATTCAGTTTTTGTTTAAATTGAAAGGTGATGGCAATAAATAGGTACACAACATTCACATAAGCAAGACCAAGCGTAAAAACCATTTCAAATCAACCTCAGAAACTCATCATTGAAAGGGGGAATTCACAAATTATGAAAAACAAAATAGTTAAAATGAATATTGATATAGATCTACATATATATCTGTTTACTAATCTTACACGCTCCTGTTTGTTGCAAATTTTGAATTATTAATAAATTATTCCAATAAATGGGGCAGATTAACCGGCTTGTAACAATATGTCGATCTTAATTTATTTCATCCGCCGATGAACAAGGTGTTAAGTCTGTGTAAACTTGCTTGTATACTTCAGCGTACACACACAAACGACGTTAAACTTTGAGTGATGATTACGTCATTTCTTATGCTATGTCACTATCACCGGTTTTCTCATGGAGCGGCCCAATTATATATATAAATAAAAATGACAAATTGTAACTGTAAATTCAGGTAAAGCTCATAACTTCAGTTATATCATGGCGACATTTCACTTATTAAAGATATCTGGGTAAATAAACCATTACTACATGTAGGCTAGGAATTGAATTAACAAGACATTTCGTTATGCTCTCATACTTATAAACAATCTGTCTTTAAAGGAGGGGGAGGGAGATGCTATATGAAGAGTGTAAATGGTAGTTTTCTTTACGAGGCGTGGTTATTGCTACCCAATACCCCAAGCCCTACTTCCTGAAACAAGGGCAGCGTATAGTCTAGCGAGCGTAATTTATGATTTGTTCCTTGGGACTTTCTATACACTTTAGATTAACACGATGGATTTGTTCCTATACCATATGTTTTGGAGTATTCATTCCAGTTGATTTACATGAGAATCTACAGTTAATATCTAGTCATACATATCGACAAAATAAACTTACCTTGATGATTATGTTAATAGTTACCATCGAAACATTAATTCCATAATAACAGACACGCGGCTCACCCTGAGAGCGGAGTGGACAGATCGAGGGCTTGGCGTGAAACGGTTGTAACTTAAATTGGTATTTTTTTACGAAGGTTAATCACCTCGCCATTAAGTCTGTATAAGAGTTAAATCATTTTACTTGGTAAACAATGGAAATTTAGGTGCCATTGCTCGTTCTGAGCAATGGCACCTAAATTTGCATTGTTTACAAAGGGGTCAAAATTGCCCCTAAACCAGGGTTTTCAAAATAGGTTTTTAGTTACAACCGTTTCACGCCAAGCCCTCGAGATGGACTGTGTATGTAGTGGGAAGCGTGAGAGACTTAATAGATCTAGCAGAGTTCAGTACTATATATCTATGGCTACCAGTTTTGTATACAACTTTAACGAAAGGCCCAACATTTAAAACAAAAGTATGTAAAAGATATCAAATAAGAAATCATGGTAACTTTAATAACTTTACTGTTTATGTATTTTCATCAAATATAAGCATCTTTTGTCCATACATGTGTATTTTAACGTAACAAATTATACATATGTTGTCCTTCCATGTGTATTCACAGATCTTTTGTCCATACAAGTGTAAATTTATTAATCAAATCACACATATTTTGCCCTTACATGTGTATTTTTATGAACCAAATCACACATTTCTTGTCCTTCCATGTGTATTTTCACGGAGCAAATAACACATCATTTGTCCATACATGTGTATCTTTACGAATCCTGACACATTTTACCCTTACATGTGAATTTTCAAAATTAAATCACAAAACGCACACATTTTGTCCATCCATGTGTATTTTCACGAAGCAAATCACACATTATTTGTCCATACATGTGTATCTTTACGAATCCTGACACATTTTACCCTTACATGTGAATTTTCAAAATTAAATCACACATATTTTGTCCATACATGTGTATCTTCATGTACAAAACACACATAAATGTGTATTTTCACGTAACAAATCACACGTATTCGTTCCATACTACTGTATTCGAACGAACCAAATCGCACATCTCTTGTCCATGCATGTGTATTATAACGGACCAATTCACACACATTTTGACAAGTAATATGCATCATGATAACGTTTGCTCAAGGGTTAGGATCAGGTCAATATTATCGTAAGTTAAATACATCTATTCGCAAATACTATTGTTTGTTTCTTCTAAGAAGATGAAAAGTAGTGTGAAAAGGGGAGGTAACTTTAACACCATGTCTTTTGATCTTTTTCTTGAATATCAACAACTACAATTGAAAAATGTTTAACTGTATATACTAAGACAAAAAGAGGAGCAATCGAATAGTTTTGTAAAATGATCATTACATTGTATAGACATAACTTGCCTTTCGTATCATAGCTTGTACTGCCTTGATTAACACATTTGAATATACGGTAATGGTCCTGGTGAAATGTTTTACAATACGTCTTTATAATCTCCTAAATCATAATGTATATCAGCTTTGCGCAGTGGCGGTACCATAGCCAATGAGGTTTATCCGAGGCGTGGTTATTGCTAGTTGAAAACTATACCCAATACCCCGCGCCGACGCCCTGAAACATGGGCGGCGAGCGCAATTTATGAACGGTTCTACGGGACCTTCTTCACACTTAATAACACAATGGCTTAGTTACAATTACATATACCTCGTATTATTTATCCAATTTGAATACTTAAGTTCATATCTAGGACTCCGCTTTGGCCGTGTGGTTTGCGCCGGCCATCTGGAATCGTGTGTCCCACTTCGATTTTTGGCAGCGATGAGTACATTGGTTTCATCAGTTAATATCTAGTTACACCTTTCGACAAAACAAACTCACCTGGATGATTACATCAATTGTTACCATTGATACATTACGTCCATTTTTTCAAATGCTCTGTGATAATTAAAACACTTCTTGAACTTTCATTTCGACTCCTTGCAGCTTAATTGTTCATAATCAAATATGCATTGTCTGATTTTTCCCAGTAAATTACTAAAACTTACCGATACCCCTCTGTGTACAATACATGATGTTATCATGATAATGCTCACAATAGTGAATTCAAGAAACATTATAAAACAAGTATATGTATTGTGTAATTTTGTTTCTTGAAAATACACATGTTAGGACCGGAGATGCATATTTCAGATATGGTGACATAACTTGTGCAGTCAGACGTGTGTCCGCCGTCACCTCTGTAAGTAGGTACCTGAAGGTTAGATATGGTGACATAACTTGTACAGTCAGACGTGTGTCCGCCGTCACCTCTGTAAGTAGGCACCTTACGGTTAAATATGGTGACATAACTTGTACAGTCAGACGTGTGTCCGCCGTCACCTCTGTAAGTAGGTACCTTACGGTTAGATATGGTGACATAACGTGTACAGTCAGACGTGTGTCCGCCGTCACCTCTGTAAGTAGGCACCTTACGGTTAAATATGGTGACATAACTGGTACAGTCAAACGTGTGTCCGCCGTCACCTCTGTAAGTATGCACCTGAAGGTTAGATATGGTGACATAACTTGTACAGTCAAACGTGTGTCCTCCGTCACATCTGTAAGTAGGCACCTTACGGTTAAATATGGTGACATAACTGGTACAGTCAGACGTGTGTCCGCCGTCACATCTGTAAGTATGCACCTGAAGTTTAGATATGGTGACATAACTTGTACAGTCAAACGTTTGTCCGACGTCACCTCTGTAAGTAGGCACCTTACGGTTAAATATGGTGACATAACTTGTACAGTCAAACGTGTGTCCGACGTCACCTCTGTAAGTAGGTACCTTACGGTTAGATATGGTGACATAACTTGTACAGTCAAACGTGTGTCCGCCGTCACCTCTGTAAGTAGGTACCTTACGGTTAGATATGGTGACATAACTTGTACAGTCAAACGTGTGTCCGCCGTCACCTCTGTAAGTAAGTAGGCATCTTATGGTTAGATATGGTGACATAACTTGTACAGTCAAACGTGTGTCCGCCGTCACATCTGTAAGTATGCACCTGAAGGTTATATATGGTGACATAACTTGTACAGTCAAACGTGTGTCCTCCGTCACCTCTGTAAGTAGGCACCTTACGGTTAAATATGGTGACATAACTGGTACAGTCAGACGTGTGTCCGCCCTCACCTCTGTAAGTAGGCATCTTATGGTTAGATATGGTGACATAACTTGTACAGTCAAACGTGTGTCCGCCGTCACATCTGTAAGTATGCACCTGAAGGTTATATATGGTGACATAACTTGTACAGTCAAACGTGTGTCCTCCGTCACCTCTGTAAGTAGGCACCTTACGGTTAAATATGGTGACATAACTGGTACAGTCAGACGTGTGTCCGCCGTCACCTCTGTAAGTATGCACCTGAAGGTTAGATATGGTGACATAACTGGTACAGTCAAACGTGTGTCCGCCGTCACCTCTGTTAGTAGGCATCTTACGGTTAAATATGGTGACATAACTGGTACAGTCAGACGTGTGTCCGCCGTCACCTCTGTAAGTATGCACCTGAAGGTTAGATATGGTGACATAACTTGTACAGTCAAACGTGTGTCCGCCGTCACCTCTGTAAGTAGGCACCTTACGGTTAAATATGGTGACATAACTGGTACAGTCAAACGTGTGTCCGCCGTCACCTCTGTAAGTAGGCATCTGAAGGTTAGATATGGTGACATAACTTGTACAGTCAAACGTGTGTCCGCCGTCACCTCTGTAAGTAGGTACCTTACGGTTAGATATGGTGACATAACTTGTACAGTCAAACGTGTGTCCGACGTCACCTCTGTAAGTAGGTACCTTACGGTTAGATATGGTGACATAACTTGTACAGTCAGACGTGTGTCCTCCGTAACCTCTGTAAGTAGGCACCTTGCGGTTAAATATGGTGACATAACTGGTACAGTCAGACGTGTGTCCGCCGTCACCTCTGTAAGTATGCACCTTACGGTTAGATATGGTGACATAACTTAGGTACCTTACGGTTAGACATGGTGTCATAACTTGTACAGTCAAACGTGTGTCCGCCGTCACCTCTGTAAATAGGCACATTACGGTTAACCCCAAAGCGGGTTTGTATATTTGTGATATGTTATAATCAGCAAACTGTCTTCAGACTGTTACAGTAGCCCGAGCGGCTGTCTCATACAAGTTTGATTGTACATCAATATACTCTATAATTGTTTCCATAATTACGTCATAAATACGAATAATGCCACTGGTAAGGACATTATTGCAGTCAAATAAAAAAAATAAGTATTTTAATTGTTCAACACTTTGGTTTATACATGGGCCATTTGTTCTTGAAGACTGAAGTTGTAGCACGGGGAAGTAGCCATGTAGTACCTTGCGTTGTTCGACATTTTATATACATGTCTACGTCAACGGAACTCTCCAAAGTATTTTACAATTCTCCAAAACCTCCAAAACAAATCAAAAACTAATCTGTTCACTCCGCTTTCAGAGTGAGCCAGTTGTCTTTTATATACATATGATATATCCTTGATAACCCCGAAACGTTATAATTAAAGTCAGTGTCATGTGTCTGTACGTGTAACTAGTTACGATGGGTATATGGGTTTTTCGCCGTTTTCAAAATAATTTCAGTCATGAGTCGATCCACCATGAATGCGACTAGTCACATAGGTGACCGCTAACACCAGTTTGACTCTACATGCATTAACGTATGTTTCGTTTGTCCTTACATGTATTTTCACAAAACAAATCACAAATATTATGACAACACATACATTTATATAATGTACATCTTAAAGGTCAGAATTTTGTCAATTCAGATTTTGTTTTTTATTAGGTTTTATACATCTAAGGGCATGTACAATATTTTGCTTCATTAAAGGAGACGAAATAGTCTGGAAAAGGGAGGTAAATCATAAAACAATGCATGTTTTTCTTTTACACTCACTACTTAGAAGAAAAAAAGATAAAAAATATGATTTTGTAAAATGATCATTACATTAAATAGAAACATTCAGACAGTTCGTTATTTTTTCGTATCAAAAATTGTACTTCCATGATTTACACAATTGAATATACGATAATGTACAGTCACGGTACCAGGTGAAACGTTTTACAATACGTCTTTATACTGTCTGTAAATATGTCGATCTTTAGCTTTGCGCAGTGGCGGTACCATAGCCAATGAGGTTTATCCGAGGCGTGGTTATTGCTAGTTGAAAACTATACCCAATACCCCGCGCCGACGCCCTGAAACATGGGCGGCGAGCGCAATTTATGAACGGTTCTACGGGACCTTCGAATTACTTAATAACACGATGATTTAGCTCCTATTACATATACATCGGATTTATTAACCAATGATCATATTTCATAGCCTAGTACTGGATTGATTACACCAGTATCATGGATAAGTGAACGACTGAAATTATTTAGAAAACAACGTAAAACCCATATACAACAAACACAACGTTCGTACCTTGTCACACGTACAGACAAATAAAACTTACTTTAATCATAACGTTTTGGGGTTACCAAGGATACATCATACGTATATAAAAGACAACTGGCTCACCCTGAAAGCGGAGTGAAAAGATTAGTTTTGAAAAATTAAAATACTTACTGTTTTGTTTTTCTGCAATTATATCCTCACCAGTGGCATTATTCGTATGTATGACCTAATTATGGAAACAATTATACAGAATATTGATGTACAGTCGAATTTGTGTGGCCAATCGTGGCGTTCGTAACGGATCGCACGATTGGCCATTCGTAGCTGATCGTGTAACTTCTCTGAAATGTCAGGTTTGGATACTAGGTGATGCGAGTCGAAACGTTCTTGTACGATTTGGTGCGCTTGGATGCGATATGGTCACGATTGGTCAATTTCAGATGACACGATCTGTCACGATCAGGTATCCGGCTCAGATACGATCATGTACGATCCGATAGGATTGTCCTGATTGAGTCCACGATTGGGTCTCGATGTGACACGATCATCACGATTTAGGACGATCTGGTACGTGCAGATACGTTCGGATACCTTCCGATACGTTCATCACGAACCGATGCGTTCTGTTGCGATAGGATACGATTGTGGTCGCGATGTCTTTCACGAATAGGATCGAACGGGATCACGATTTGAGCTACGATTGGACCCCGATGGATATATATACAGCCCGACTGACCATGGACTTCATTGATTCTTGAACTTCTACAAAGTGAACACTACAACTCACAACCATTGATGATGGCAGGAGTTGAGGATGATGACAACGTGACATTTGCAGTATTACTTTATGCTTACATTATCGCCAGAGAATAAAAAAGACGAGTAGAAGCCAGACCAGCCCCAAGCCCAACCACAAAAGGCCAGGAGAGCTGCAGTCAGGCAGTTCTAGGTGCGACCATGGCTCACAGAGGAGAGGAGACAATATCTTGGCCAGTTCTCCAGCCTCCTAGGCACCCAATTGAGGCTGGAAGATTCAGTAGCATTCCAAAACTACACAAGGTTAACGCCATTGGGGCCCTGGATGGCAAACACATTGCTTGTGTACCATATTTAAAGTTGCACCACAGTATTGTTTATCTTGGCAGCCTGTGCAGTCCAGTTATCTCCCTTCTTAAAACCAGTATGGTATTTGCTGTAGAGGACCTTATTTCTCATGAAGAACTCAATGATTTCCTACTTTTGCTCTTCAGTAAAGGCAGTTATTTGTTTTTTTCTCTTGGATTTCTTGGTGGGGTGGTCTCCTCCTCTGGTGCCGGCTCTGGCCGGACTGGTTCAGGCTCAGGGGTCGGGAAAGTCTGGCCCTTTCCCATCTTGCGTCTGATACCTTTGGGTGGCATTTCTCAAAGGCTCTAAAGATGACTAGCAAAAGCAAGTTGACACTCTTCAAGTGTAGCTCCCTGAATGGGATTCAGTCTTGTCCGGTATATATATATATGGGCGCGAGAACTCGTAACAGATCGTGAACGTCCGTGAAATACGTGACTTCTCGTATCTACTCGTATTTACTCTCATCTATTTGTATCAACTCGTATCTGCTCGTGAGTCATTCGTGCCAGGTCGTGAGCAATGGTTTCCGACAGAGCGTCACATATCGTGACATACCGTGGCATATCTCAACAGGGAGTGGTGTTTGTCTTGCCCAAGGTTGATCCCGATCACCACGATTTGGAAGCACGATTAGATGCGATATGTTGCGCTTTGTTACGATCCAATACAATATGATGCGATGATCACAATTGACAATGAATCGTGTTGATCGGAGACTTTTTTAACCGTCCAAAGCTTTCCTACGATCAACACGATTGCCACGAATGACCTCAAGATCTGATAATATCTGATAGGATCACCACGATTACTCAACGATTGAGACCACGATTTCAATCGTGCCGTGAATCGTGATAGTGGTTACCTAGAATTAAAGGCAACTGCTCGGGCTACAGTAAAATTCTAGAAACTGTTTGCTGATTATAGCATGTCAAAAATATGCAAACTTTTTCTGGAGTTAACTTTCAGGTGCTAACTTACAGAGGTGACGGCGGACACAAGTTTGACTGTACAAGTTATGTCACCATATCTCAAATATGCATCTCTGGTCCTAACATGTGTATTGTCATGAAACAAAATAACACAATTAATCACAATACATACAATTTTTTTTATGTTTCTTGAATTCACTATTGTGGGCATTATCATGATTACATCTTTACTGCGCACATAATAGGGGTAACGGTATTGTTACTTGAATGTAAATGTGTTAAAGTAATTAACTGGGGGAAAACTCAGACAATGCATTGTTTTGTTATGGACAATTAAGTGGAGAGGGGTCTAAATGAAAAATCCAGATTTTTTATTTTATCACAAAACATTTGGAGAAAAGAAAGTACTGAGTGAATTTATAAAAAGTAACAGTATCCAATGTGACCGTTACGTTTACGAATGCATCGGAGAATACGTTGCGTCATTGAATAACAGTAACGTTGTTAGAACGCATTTCGATTATATGCAAGTGACTTGCAGAGGTTATTTATGGTATCAATTTGATGTTGGTACCTGGCTCTCCGACTAAATTCATCACATATGTTTTCTATTCGGTTCAAGGCCAGAGATACAGCGGGTCAAGGAGAGACGCTAACATTATGTTGACCAAAGAATCATGTGGTCATACGCGCCTTCTGATGCGTTGCATTGTCATGCTGGAAAGGTTTGTATGGTTGGTATCATTGTACCGATAACAACATATATTACCTTGAGCATTTAGATTTCCTTGAATAACGACCAGATCAACTTTAACATTCCACATTATCCCACCCCAGAATATAATACTGCCACCATCAGATATGTCTTTCTACTGAATACACACATATGCAAGTCTTTAATTTCTACGGCGATAGATGCGTGTTCTGCCATCTGCATGACTGCCGGTAAACCGCTCATCGCCCATTGGTACCTACATTATTAATAATATCATAGAATTTTATTTGTCAACCAGTACTTTTAATATCTGTTATAGATGTACGGGAAATATTAGATTTTGATAAAATAAGGTTTATTTCTTAAAGTTTGATTTATGTTGAAATAATAGCGAACGTCCACATGCAGTTGGATCAACCCTCGTACAAGTCAGAAATATACAAAAGTGTTTTGGGGTTTATTTTCAACTGGCTACTTCATAAAAGTTGACTGTTAACAGATGTGACTGCAAGCAATAGTTTGAGTCTACATGCATTAACGTATGTTTCACTTTCCCTTACATTTTTATTTGTACGAAACAAATCACAAATATTATGACGTCACAAGCATTAATATAGAGTACATATCTTCCCAAATATCAGGATTAGGATTTTATTCGTGCAGTTTTGAAAATACCTCTATGTTAACCAAGAAGCCAGCTCTTCCAACATTCTTTCCGACGTTTGGCAAAAGTCACTGTGACAAGCGTCATTCGTCTACCACCAAAGGACTAACAGTCTATGTTGAAAAGTAGCCAGTTGCTTAGAAAAACTGTTGTGTGGAGTACTAGTGTGAGATAGTCAGGAAACACATGAGTATGTGAAATGGCCGACGTGATATGACTGCAAACGGCGTTAAACTTAAATCAAATTATATAACCAATAAAACGAAATAAGTCTGGAAAAGGGAGGTAAATTTTCAAACAATGCCTTTGACTATCTGTATATACTCAGACGAAAAAAAAAGGAAAAATATAGTTTTATAAATTAATCATTAAATTAAATAGACAAAAGCTTTTTTTTCCGTATCATAGATTGTACTTCCAGGATTTACACAATTGTATATACAGTAATGTACCTACATGGTAAAACGTTTTATAATAAGTCTTTATAAGGTCTGTTAACATGATGCACATCAGCTTTGCGCAGTGGCGGTACCATAGCTAATGAGGTTTATCCGAGGCGTGGTTATTGCTAGTTGAAAACTATACCCAATACCCCGCGCCGACGCCCTGAAATATGGGCGGCGAGCGCAATTTATGAACGGTTCTACGGGACCTTCCAATCACTGAATAACAAAATGTATCGTAACTTGTTTGGCTCAGTATAGTTCCAATTACATATGCCTCGGATTATTTAACCAATGTGAATAACTTAAGTTACTGAATAACACGATGATATAGTTCCCATTACATATGTCTCGCATTATATATCCAATGTGAATTACTATTCTAACCATTCCTATCTATACTCAAAAAGTTCAGCAACATACGATGTATTTCTAAATATGGGACTTATTTTAAAAGAAGAACCAGTAAGTTTGTTTTTACGTTTAATATAAATGTCGGAAACTTGTATACAAAAAATGATGTTTATAAACATGTGCTAACAGTTTCTAAATAAGCGTCAAAAGACGTGGGGTAGCAACTCAAAACTCACAGAAAATGTCAGTATCTTGTGTGATATCCATTGCGCTCGATTACAGCCACACAACGCTTAGTAAAGCTGTCGCAAGTCTTGGCGCCGACATTAAACGGTTACGTCGTGACGTCACTTCAATATAGCGTTCGTCAGTTGCGGACGATTTCCTTGGCCTACCGGAGCGTGGACGATCTTGAACTCTGCCTGTTTCCTGGTCGAGTTGATTTAGACGTGATATTGTACTTGCACTTACACCAAAGTGCCGAGAAACCGCCCGAACTGACGCTCCACCATGCAACATACCGACAGCTAAGTGACGTTGGTCTAACGTCATTGCCGCTCGCCTTCCCATTCTCAATAATTCTAACTTTTTGGCCGGTTTCGTACCTAATGACCAGCACTTAACAATTTGTACATCAAATCTGACCAATTTAAGTGACCAATGTACACAATACCTATTCATGTGCACTAAACCATAACGTTGCACGGGAATCATGTGATCTGTGTTTTTTGGTGTTATTACGATGTGATTGTTGAAGGAAAGGGCAGTCCATTCAGTAGACATACATGGTTATATAAAATCATCAGACACGTTTAAAATTGGTAAGTTTTAATTTTGTTGCAAAACTTATTTGACTTAGTATATAAATCCGCCGCGGTCGAGTTGTTATACCCCTATCTCACCATCGCAGGATCGCTCGCGGAGACTCGCGGTATGAGCAGACGCGGTGCACCGCCAGTTTTGTTGACATTGCATGACGTAACACATTTTTCACGGTGTCTACACGGTGTCTGTACGGAGTCACTACGGTGCGTGGCGGTGTGACTACGGAGTGTGGCGGATCGCTGCGGTTTATGCGGACTGGCTGGAATGTCCTCAATAACTGCGCATAGCCACGGTGTCACTGCGGAAGGGGCGGTGTGACTACGGAAAGCGGCGGTGTGAGTACGGAATGTCGCGGTGGAAGTACGGATTGGGGCGGTGGCAGTACGGCTACTGCGGAACGCTGCGGTGCAACCACGGCAAGAGTACGGTGCGTACGGCAAGAATACGGTGCGTACGAGGAAGCGCGTTGTCGATACGGTTGGAGCGGCGGGTTGGGGGCGGATTCGGCACCGCGGACTCCGCAGGGGAACTCAGGGGGTATTTAAAGGCATTTATCTACCCAAAATCATTTCGATTCCTGACATAAACCTGAAGACATGTCTCATCTGAGGTATGAAGAAAGAAGGCAGATGCTGCTGTTGGCTGAAATAGAAGTCCGGCTGCTGGTTGTAGCTGCTATGATGGTGGAAGAAGAAGAAGAAGCAGAAAGACAGCAAGCAGAAAGAAGAATAGAAATTGTTGCTGCTGCAAGAAGAAGGAGGAGACACAGACAGCAGAAAATAGTGTGGGTCAGAGAGTGGTTGCTGAGAAGACCTTTGTATGGACAGTATGAGAAACTCATGGATGAATTGAGAACAGAAGACAAAGCAAGCTTCCGAAACTTCATGAGGATGGAGCCAGAGTTGTTCACGTTCATGTTCATCAGATGTAGGAGGAGAAGGCTTCCTCTTGTTGGACTTTCCTCTCGCTCCTCCTCTCCCTCTTCCTTTTGGCATCTTGCACTGTAAAAGTTCCAAGGCAAGTTAAAGTTCATATGAGGTGAAGTTGTGATGATGTGATATTATGAAATGAGATGCGATGAGATGCTGCAAGGAGGTGTTGTTCTGCCAATGGTCTGATGTGAAATGATGCGCTGGCACCGTCGACTCCGTAGTGGCACCGTACACACACCGCCAGTAGCTCCGTACTCAACGTACTGCAACCGTGTAGACACCGTAGTGGTACCGTGTACCCAACGCCAGCAACGCAGGAACAAATGAGTACGGATCGTTGCGGAGTCAGTACGGTGTTCACGGTGTCTGTACGGTTCAAAGCGCTCCGCAGAAAACCTGCGAAAAAATTGAACATGTTTGCTAATTTTGCAGCTTCTCGCGGTGCCTCGCGGTGCGTACGGTTTATGGCGGATGGTGGCGGAGCGTCGGCGGTGTCTACACGGTCCCCAGCAGTTCGCTGCGGTTCTCACACCGCGAGTCTCCGCGAGCGATCCTGCGATGGTGAGATAGGGGTATTAGCGTCAGCGATTTGGAAGAATGTGTTACTTGTTTGATTTCTAGTCGCGGTTTTCATGGTGGAGGGTCTTCGGATGATTCACATGGCATAGCCAAGTACTGGTTTGGTTACACACGTATCAAGAGTAGGTGAACGGTCGGCTTGATATAACTGAATTTATTTTAAAAACGGCGTTAAACCCATATACAACAAACATAGACATGTTTATAAACTGTCGAACAACGCAAGGTACTATATGGCTACTTCTTCGTACCACAACTTCAGTCTTCAAAAATAATAGATAATTTGGTATTTAATGCAGCTTTCAACAATGTAACAGTTATATCAAGACGTTTGCTCGGTGAGCTACCAGAACTTCTGGTTCATTTGTCCTGACACCAGCTAGTCAGTCGTAATGCTTACCCCGCAACCCTGAGCATCAGGGAGGTCAGCTATTACTACCATATTTAAGATATCTTGTATGACCCGACCGCGGATCGAACCCGCGACCTCCCGCAAACGAGGCGGACGCTCTACCACTACACAACTAAGGCAGTTCAAAACAAATGGCCCATGTTTAATCGAAAAAGAAATTAAAAATAAAATAATTGCAATTTTTACATTTTTGCAATAATATCCTTACCGGTAGCATCATTCGTAAGACTGTCCTAATACTGAAATATTTTATGAAGTATAATGATGTTAGCCAGCCGCTCAGGGAACAGTAAACGTCTTGAAACTGAAGACTGTTTGCTGATTAGTACATGTTAAATGCGTTTTCTGGGCAAGTTACCTGTTCTACTGTTCCATTTATCTTGACACCAGCCAGTCAGTCGTAATGCTAACCCCGCAGCCCTGAGCGCCAATTACTACTATATATTTTTGAATGCAAATAAAAAACGGAAGGGTAACATCGAATCCATCAATTAAATTACAAATTACAGCCCTTAGGTAACGCTCACCTAACGGCGGATATCAATATGCAAAAGTGTTACACTAACACGTCAGCTAACAAATCATTCCGAAGTTTTGATTTTCGCTGGGTGCCGTTCATTTTTACCGTAACGTAACAAGCCGAATCAGTGACTGTTGTAGATATGTGCCGACACAGAAGACTCTGACAAGACTTCGCACAATGCCAAAGATCAAAGAGTCAACAATATTCGTATATATGTTATAAGACCCCATTTTCGACTGTCGTAGTTCATTAATCTTGTTTCATATTCAATACATCCTGGTTATGCGATATGAATTCATAATCTCAACGTTGTCTCTTTTTAGAAGATATATTAACAACTTTAGATTGGGTGATTCACTTTGGTATACTAACATAATATTTGTCAAATAAAACATAACTGTATCAATTGAAAACAAGAGCGAGCATATACGACACCGATTGAGAAGAGGAAGCTTCGTGTACAATATCCTCAAACGGCCCTCGAGACGGGTGATGCATTATCTGTTACGTTTTATGAGTTCTTTATCTAAACAGTTAATATGCATTCATTAATAAACTTCAGAAAAGAGCATCTAGACGCGTTACAGTGAATCATATGTTATATAAAAAGGAAATACATTTTAAATGATGTGCGGTATGCAAGAAATAAAATCATCAGTAAATGAATGTATCTAAAACACAATTAGATATAAAGTAAAACAAAACACGTTTCCTGGTGAAACATTTTATAATAGGTCGTTATAACCCCCGTGAACAGGACTTCACGGCAGCTTTGCGCAGTGGCGGTACCATAGTCAATGAGGTTTATCCGATGCGCGGTTATTGCTAGTTGAAAACTATACCCAATACCCCGCGCCGACGCCCTGAAACATGGGCGGCGAGCGCAATTTATATACGGTTCTACGGGACTTTAAAATCACACAAAGAAGCTTATCGAAGAGATGGTACAATAGCCAATGAGCCTACTTTCGATGTGTGGTTATTGCTAGTTTTAAAACGGTAACCAATACCCCGCACCGACTCCCTGAAACAGTGGCGGCGAGTCCATTGATGAGTTTCTCCACGGGTCGTGTCTATGTACTAAAACGATAGTTCGCCTTTCGTATCTCATTACTTTTGTTTCTTATTCAATACATCCTGGTTATTGCTAGTTGAAAACTATACCCAATACCCCGCGCCGACGCCCTGAAACATGGGCGGCGAGCGCAATTTATATACGGTTCTACGGGACTTTAAAATCACACAAAGAAGCTTATCGAAGAGATGGTACAATAGCCAATGAGCCTACTTTCGATGTGTGGTTATTGCTAGTTTTAAAACGGTAACCAATACCCCGCACCGACTCCCTGAAACAGTGGCGGCGAGTCCATTGATGAGTTTCTCCACGGGTCGTGTCTATGTACTAAAACGATAGTTCGCCTTTCGTATCTCATTACTTTTGTTTCTTATTCAATACATCCTGGTTATGCGCCATGCGTCCGTCTCTTTTAAAGACATTGTCTCAAATATATATGTACTGATGGCGTTCATTTTAAAAGATGTACATTTACATATAAACATGTTGTTGTGAAATAAAACAAAACTTGATTCTAGGAAAACGATATTCATAACTGTATGGAAAAGGGAAGGTATATTGGCGTAAAACTATTGTGGCTACAGTTCCAGCCTTTTGTTTAAAGATACTTCTAACTACATGTACATAGACAGTTGAGCTCTTGTGAGTCTGTACGGAAATACAGTCCAGCCTGAGTCATCACCGTTCGCAGATGCATTACGACCGCAAATCGCTAGACGCGCTTCAATGATGTCACGCTCACACAAAGTTTTCCGAGTGCTTCCCCCGAGCCGCCGCAGTTTGCATATGTATTCCGAGCCAGTTTGTCCTGTCCTATTACAATACTTGTTTTTCCTTTTCAATACATCCTGATTATGTGACATGAATTCATAATCACATCTTTGTTTCCTTTTTCATAAAATAAATTGTAATACACTCATGTCTGCTTTTATTTAAACACTTGCATTGTTAATTAGCGCAACAAAAACAATGTCTTTAATATATTTGGACAAATCCACCAGCAGAAATGAATATAAAACTAGAAAATGTATACAAGTTTAAGCCTTAATGACAGTGAACACGTGGCGCACTCGAAAACGAATTGTAAGTTTTTAGCGACTAATGAAAATCCAGATCAATGAAACAAATGCCACTAAGTCATAGAAGATTAACTAAACTTCTGTAGAGCAGCATCTATAAGGATCCGTAGCATTCGCAGATATTTTCCACAGTTGTAATAATTCAGTTACAAGTGTAATTTTAACGTAAAGGTTTGTTTTCCCTGGCTGGACAACGCTCATATCTACACGTGTTATGACTACGTAAATGTTTGTTTTCCTGAAGCACTGCTCATATATGCACGTGTAATTATTTCTAAGGTTGGTTTTCCATGGACACCGCTCATTTCTACTATAATTACGTAAAGGTTTGTTTTCAGGAGCACCGCTCATATATACACGTGCTATAATTACGTAAAGGTTTGTTTTCTGGAACACCACTCATATATACACGTGCAATAATTACGTAAAGGTTTGTTTCCTGGAACACCACGCATATATACACGTGCTATAATTACGTAAAGGATTGTTTTCAGGAGCACCGCTCATATATACACGTGCTATAATTACGTAAAGGTTTGTTTTCTGGAACACCACTCATATATACACTTGTAATAATTACGTAAAGGTTTGTTTTCTGGAACACCACTCATATCTACACGTGCTATAATTACGTAAAGGTTTGTTCTCTGGAGCACCGCTCATATCTGCACAAGCTATAATTACGTAAAGGTTTGTTTTCTGGAGCACCGCTCATATCTATACGTGCAATAATTACGTAAAGGTTTGTTTTCTGGAGCACCGCTCATATCTACACGTGCTATACTTACGTAAAGGTTTGTTCTCTGGAGCACCGCTCATATCTGCACAAGCTATAATTACGTAAAGGTTTGTTTTCTGGAGCACCGCTCATATCTTTACGTGCAATAATTACGTAAAGGTTTGTTTTCTGGAGCACCGCTCATATCTACACGTGCTATAATTACGTGAAGGTTTGTTTTTCTGGAGCACAGCTCATATCTACACGTGCAATAATTACGTAAAGGTTTGTTTTTTGGAGCACCGCTCATATCTACACGTGCAATAATTACGTAAAAGTATTGTTTTCTTGAGCACCGCTCATATATACACGTGCTATAATTACTTTAAGGTTTGTTTTCTGGAGCATTACTCATATCTACACGTGCTTTAATTACATTAAGGTTTGTTTTCTGGAGCACCGCTCATATCTACACGTGCTATAATTACGTAAAGGTTTGTTTTCTGGAGCACCGCTCATATCTACACGTGCTATAATTACGTAAAGGTTTGTTTTCTGGAGCATCAGCTATAATTACGTAAAGGTTTGTTTTCTGGAGCACTGCTCATATCTACACGAGCAATATTTACGTAAAGGTTTGTTTTCTGGAGCACCGCTCATATCTACACGTGCTATAATTACGTAAAGGTTTGTTTTCTGGAGCATCAGCTATAATTACGTAAAGGTTTGTTTTCTGGAGCACCGCTCATATCTACACGTGCTATAATTACGTAAAGGTTTGTTTTCTGGAGCATCAGCTATAATTACGTAAATATTTGTTTTCTGGAGCACCACTCATATCTACACGAGCAATATTTACGTAAATGTTTGTTTTCCCAGAACACCGCTCATATCTACACGTGCAATAATTACGTAAAGGTTTGTTTTTTGGAGCACCACTCATATCTACACGTGCAATATTACGTAAATGTTTGTTTTCTGGAGCACCGCTCATATATACACTTGTTATAATTACGTAAAGGTTTGTTTTCTGGAGCACCGCTCATATCAACACGTGTTATAATTACGTAAAGGTTGGTTTTCTGGAGCACCACTCATATCTACACGAGCAATATTTACGTAAATGTTTGTTTTCCCAGAACACCGCTCATATCTACAAGGGCTATAATTACGTCAAGGTTTGTTTCTAGAGACCCGCTCATATCTACACGTGCTATAATTACGTAAAGGTTTGTTTTCTGGAGCACCGCTCATATCTACACGTGCTATAATTACGTAAAGGTTTGTTTTCTGGAGCACCGCTCATATCGACACGTGTTATAATTACGTAAAGGTTTGTTTTCTGGAGCACCGCTCATATCTATACGTGCTATAATTACGTAAAGGTTTGTTTTCTGGAGCACCGCTCATATCTACACGTGCTATAATTACGTGAAGGTTTGTTTTTCTGGAGCACAGCTCATATCTACACGTGCAAAAATTACGTAAAGGTTTGTTTTTTGGAGCACCGCTCATATCTACACGTGCAATAATTACGTAAAAGTATTGTTTTCTTGAGCGCCGCTCATATATACACGTGCTATAATTACTTTAAGGTTTGTTTTCTGGAGCATTACTCATATCTACACGTGCTTTAATTACATTAAGGTTTGTTTTCTGGAGCACCGCTCATATCTACACGTGCTATAATTACGTAAATGTTTGTTTTCCCAGAACACCGCTCATATCTACACGTGCAATAATTACGTAAAGGTTTGTTTTTTGGAGCACCACTCGTATCTACACGTGCAATAATTACGTAAATGTTTGTTTTCTGGAGCACCGCTCATATCTACACGTGCAATATTACGTAAATGTTTGTTTTCTGGAGCACCGCTCATATATACACTTGTTATAATTACGTAAAGGTTTGTTTTCTGGAGCACCGCTCATATCAACACGTGTTATAATTACGTAAAGGTTGGTTTTCTGGAGCACCACTCATATCTACACGAGCAATATTTACGTAAATGTTTGTTTTCCCAGAACACCGCTCATATCTACAAGGGCTATAATTACGTCAAGGTTTGTTTCTAGAGACCCGCTCATATCTACACGTGCTATAATTACGTAAAGGTTTGTTTTCTGGAGCACCGCTCATATCTACACGTGCTATAATTACGTAAAGGTTTGTTTTCTGGAGCACCGCTCATATCGACACGTGTTATAATTACGTAAAGGTTTGTTTTCTGGAGCACCGCTCATATCTATACGTGCTATAATTACGTAAAGGTTTGTTTTCTGGAGCACCGCTCATATCTACACGTGCTATAATTACGTGAAGGTTTGTTTTTCTGGAGCACAGCTCATATCTACACGTGCAATAATTACGTAAAGGTTTGTTTTTTGGAGCACCGCTCATATCTACACGTGCAATAATTACGTAAAAGTATTGTTTTCTTGAGCGCCGCTCATATATACACGTGCTATAATTACTTTAAGGTTTGTTTTCTGGAGCATTACTCATATCTACACGTGCTTTAATTACATTAAGGTTTGTTTTCTGGAGCACCGCTCATATCTACACGTGCTATAATTACGTAAATGTTTGTTTTCCCAGAACACCGCTCATATCTACACGTGCAATAATTACGTAAAGGTTTGTTTTTTGGAGCACCACTCGTATCTACACGTGCAATAATTACGTAAATGTTTGTTTTCTGGAGCACCGCTCATATATACACTTGTTATAATTACGTAAAGGTTTGTTTTCTGGAGCACCGCTCATATCAACACGTGTTATAATTACGTAAAGGTTGGTTTTCTGGAGCACCACTCATATCTACACGAGCAATATTTACGTAAATGTTTGTTTTCCCAGAACACCGCTCATATCTACAAGGGCTATAATTACGTAAAGGTTTGTTTCTGGAGACCCGCTCATATCTACACGTGCTATAATTACGTAAAGGTTTGTTTTCTGGAGCACCGCTCATATCTACACGTGCTATAATTACGTAAAGGTTTGTTTTCTGGAGCACCGCTCATATCGACACGTGTTATAATTACGTAAAGGTTTGTTTTCTGGAGCACCGCTCATATCGACACGTGTTATAATTACGTAAAGGTTTGTTTTCTGGAGCACCGCTCATATCTACACGAGCAATAATAACGTAAAGGTTTGTTTTCCGCAAACACCGCTCATATCTACACGTGTTATAATTACGTAAAGGTTTGTTTTCTGGAGCACCACTCATATCTACACGAGCAATAATTACGTAATGGTTTGTTTTCCCTGAACACCGCGCATATCTACAAGTGTTATAATTACGTAAAGGTTTGTTTTCTGGAGCACAGCTCTTATATTTACGTGTTATAATTACGTAAAGGTTTGTTTTCTTGAGCACCACTCATATCTACACGAGCAATATTTACGTAAATGTTTGTTTTCCCAGAACACCGCTCATATCTACAAGGGCTATAATTACGTAAAGGTTTGTTTCTGGAGCACCGCTCATTTCTACTCGTGCTATAATTACGTAAAGGTTTGTTTTCTGGAGCACCGCTCATATCTACACGTGCTATAATTACGTAAATGTTTGTTTTCTGGAGCACCACTCATATCTTCACGTGTTATAATTACGTAAAGGTTTGTTTTCTGGAGCACCGCTCATATCTACACGGGCTATAATTACGTAAAGGGTTGTTTTCTGGAGCACCGCTCATATCTACACGTGATATAATTACGTAAAGATTTGTTTTCTGGAGCACCGCTCATATCTACACGTGCTATAATTACTTGAAGGTTTGTTTTCTTAAGCACAGCTCATATCTACACGTGCTATAATTACGTAAAGGTTTGTTTTCTGGAGCACCGCTCATATCTACACGTGCAATAATTACTTGAAGGTTTGTTTTCTTGAGCACCGCTCATATCTACACGTGCTATAATTACGTAAAGGTTTGTTTTCTGGAGCACCGCTCATATCTACACGTGCTATAATTACGTAAAGGTTTGTTTTCTGGAGCACCGCTCATATCTACACGTCCTATAATTACGTAAAGGTTTGTTTTCTGGAGCACCGCTCATATCTACACGTGCTATAATTACGTAAAGGTTTGTTTTCTGGAGCACCGCTCATATCTACACGTGCTATAATTACGTAAAGGTTTGTTTTCTGGAGCACCACTCATATCTACACGGGCTATAATTACGTAAAGGTTTGTTTTCTGGAGCACCGCTCATATCTACACGGGCTATAATTACGTAAAGGTTGGTTTTCTGGAGCACCGCTCATATCTATACGTGCTATAATTACGTAAAGGTTTCGTTTCTGGAGCACCACTCATATCTACACGTGCTATAATTACATAAAGGTTTGTTTTCTGGAGCACCGCTCATATCTACACGTGCAATAATTACGTAAATGTTTGTTTTCTGGAGCATCGCTCATATCAACACGTGCTATAATTACGTAAAGGTTTGTTTTCCTTGGACACCGCTCATAATATGGTACCAGCATACATGACAGATATAATACATTTTTCTGAAAATAAATCCCATAAGCTGCGATCAATATCAAATAAAGATCTACCTCGTACCAATAATATGAAGAACTCATTCACATATTATAGCAAGTCTATATGGAATAATATTCCATGTGACATACGAGCATCGCTTAGCGTTAAAACATTTAAGGAAACATATAAAAAATGTTTACTGATGTCTTGAGTATTACCTATTTAAATTATATATGACTGTTAATTATCATAAAATTGTGTCATATCAAGTATTTAAGCTGCTGAGTGTCTGTCGCAAAGTTGATAACAAGTTAAATGTTATGTATGCCTGTCTGTATTTATGTATGTATGAGGATCTGTATGTGTATGTAAGTATTTGGGTATGCATTTGTATGTATATATGTGTATGTATATATGTATATGCACGCGTGTTTATGGTTGTACATATGTGTGTGTACATGAATGAGTATAGAGGTATATATCAGTTGAAGGCCATATGCTAGATAAGATTGTTTTCTTTGTTCATCAAAATACATCTTAATATGTAACCTTCATTAAATAAAGATATTATTATTATTATCATTACTATTATTATTATTATCTACGCGTGTTATATTTACGTAAAGGTTTGTTTTCCTGGAGCACTGCTCATATCTACACGTGTTATAATTACGTTAAGGTTGCTTTCAAGGAGCACCGTTAATATATACACGTGTTATACAAGCACCGCTTATTTCGAATGTGTAATTATTACGTTAGGTTGCTTTCAAGGAGCATCGTTAATATATACACGTGTTATACAAGCACCGCTTATTTCGAATGTGTAATTATTACGTTAGGTTGCTTTCAAGGAGCACCGTTAATATATACACGTGTTATACAAGCACCGCTTATTTCGAATGTGTAATTATTACGTTAGGTTGCTTTCAAGGAGCACCGTTAATATATACACGTGTTATACAAGCACCGCTTATTTCGAATGTGTAATTATTACGTTAGGTTGCTTTCAAGGAGCATCGTTAATATATACACGTGTTATACAAGCACCGCTTATTTCGAATGTGTAATTATTACGTTAGGTTGCTTTCAAGGAGCACCGTTAATATATACACGTGTTATACAAGCACCGCTTATTTCGAATGTGTAATTATTACGTTAGGTTGCTTTCAAGGAGCACCGTTAATATATACACGTGTTATACAAGCACCGCTTATTTCGAATGTGTAATTATTACGTTAGGTTGCTTTCAAGGAGCACCGTTAATATATACACGTGTTATACAAGCACCGCTTATTTCGAATGTGTAATTATTACGTTAAGGTTGGTTTTCCTGGAGCTTCGCTCATATCTACACCCGAATAATACACTGAGGCTGGTTTCCTCGAGAATCTACATGTGTAATACTCATGTTAATGTTGTTTTTCCTGGAAAACCGCTCGTATCTACACATTTAATAGTTCCGCAAAGGTTGGCTTTCCTGGAGAACCGCTCATATCTACTGGTGTAATAATTACTTAAATGTTGGTTTTCCTGGAGCACCGTTCAGATTTACACGTGTAATAATTACGTTAAGGTTGGTTTTCCTGCAGCACCGCAAATCTACACGTTTAATAACTACGGTAAAATTGGTTTTCATCGAGCACAACTCATATCTACACGTGTAATCATTACGTTAGTTTTCCTTGAGCCGATCATTTTGAAACCTCCGAATGGTCTTTTTTTTGTGACGTGGCTTATAATTCGATTGACAAAAATGATGATGTACTACAAGGAAGCAGTTTTAAATGTTTCTATAAATATCCACTGATATACCTCATAGATCATTGAACACTTGATTGATATCCGAGGATGAAACATCTTCCTTATACAACACCTTCTCCTCCTGCTGTACGCGTCTTCAACCCTTTCCTCAATATAGAACATATGCTGCGGGAGACTTTGAAAACACGTAGACACAAGTACGACCAACATTTATAAATGAAAGTATAATGCTCAGCTGGAGTAATTTCTCATTTTGTCGCAATGTTTGTGTGCTTCACATGCGTTAACACGCCTCTGCAACATGTACTTTCAATACGCCGTGAAACGTTGGTTAAAACTGCATTTGTGGACAAGGTAGACCACGATCTGCCTTTGCGTTCGTACACCATTCTGATCTGGATCTGCTTCGTTCGCTATTTATGCAGCAATATGTAACAAACTCTAAATCTAAATCTTAATTAAGCCATTTAGAAAGATCAATGGTGGCAATACACGTTTTAGGTATTAAGCGGGTTAAGGGTTAATTCCTTAACCCATGACTTCACACTGACGACATGCGACGCCTGCTGTCGCAGACGACTGTTGAAAACATTGCAATTAAAGGTGAAATTGCTCGTTTTCTGCAGTTTCACCTTTAATTGCAACTTTTTGTCAAAAGGTTACTTCCAGTTTTCCAGATATTTCAACTTGTTCATCTGTTGATTGTAAATTAGACACCATTTGAAATATCATGTGATGTAATGGGTTAACAAGAGTGCGACATTATAACCTTTAAAATATTTGCAATACGAGGATCACTTGCTTATAACAAGGAATCATACTTTTCACCAAGCTGTTTTCTATACTATCTTTAATAAGTATACTCCTAAACGTAGCTGTCTTGTACATTCTGACGACTCTGTTCAATTTGAATCAAATAACGATTGCATATCAGGTAATGCGTTAACTCTTTCAGCGCCAAAGGCAATATTGAGGCTTTTGCAAACAATACTGCTTCAGGCGAGTCAGCTCATAACGAGCTGTCTCACCTGAAATCAGCATTGTTTGCCTTTTAGTTATCAAAACAGTCCAAAAATTGTATTACATGACAAATGGAGACGCTCGATTTTGAACATGTAAGAGTCAACTTTAAACAATTTGGCGCTGAAAGAGTTAACCCTACCCCCTTTGTATCGGTTAAATGTAAGTGTGTTAAGCACACCGCTCTAGGGAAACTGTATAACTGTAACTGAACAGATAAAAGCATGAGCACTGTCTCCTTACCCTACGAAGACTTCCGCTCTATATCACGTTCTTACTATATCAAACAAGATTGTTCACGACTTCCTGCAAATGTCTACACATCGGAAGAGTAGGTAAGTATTACATCAAGTACTGGGTTAATATGTCATCTGTCATCCTCCCACATCAACAGGGAAATCATCAAATCAGTTGACAGTATAGATCGCTTAGGATATTGAGAACATCTTTCCTTCAATCTCATTAAAATCAGACAGAATATTGTCTAGCTCGTTTTGATCTGCCACGATATACGTGTAGGTCGGCTCAGAATGACCTCTGCGTCAGTCAATCAAATTGCCGCTTACCAAATCAGGTAAGACAATCCAAATAAATAAATGAGATGGATACCATCTTCCTTGATCACCGACAACTGACTAATCGGAGATTTTAACGTCAATTAACCAGTATTTCGGATATATATGTATCACAGTTGTCAGTTCTCCTATTGCTAGGCTTTCTCACACCAGCGATCCACACAACATTCTTCCAAGGAACTTTGCCAGTAGTGCACAGTGTCCTTCTCGTGCATTGATTAAGACGAAGTCGCTAGTCTCAATCCCTTTGACAATCATTGGACAGAAGTAACTGTTGGCCACTTAACCACGGAACATTTATAGAGGTTTCGTATACGCATTGTTTATTTGGGTAAGATGGCAGATAAATCACTGTCTACACTTCGAGGGCTTGGTGTGAAACGGTTGTAACTAAAAACCTATTTTGAAAACCCTGGTTCAGGGGCAATTTTGACCCCTTTGTAAACAATGCAAATTTAGGTGCCATTGCTCAGAACGAGCAATGGCACCTAAATTTCCATTGTTTACCAAGAAAAATGATTTAACGCTTATAAAGACATTATGGCTAGGTGACTAATCTTGGTAAAAAAAATACAAATTTTAGTTACAACCGTTTCACGCCAAGCCCTCGACTTGTCATTGACTAACATCTTTCAACGAGCAGACGCATATTGACGCAGCTGCAGCATACAGGTTTTGACAACATTGCACACAATCAATAATGTCTATGTTTGCCACAACGTTTTAAACTCTATATAGTACGTATACGTTCATGTATTGGGATTGTCCACATTTTTGTTTAGATGTTTTCAAAGTCGTCTGCTGCAGATATGACATATCTTGGAAAGGGTTTACACAATAAGCCATGGTTTAGCCGGAGAACGGCTCATGCACTGTCAAGTTCTCACATTATATTATCAATCACTTTTCCTATCTGCTTCTTTGAAACCTATCACATACTCGTAACGTTGCTTTGGAGAAATCCGAAAAGTTGATATTGTGGCATTTTGAAAGTAAAGTGACCGACACAATCTAATGAACTTGATTACTGGTTTAAACAATGGCTTGTCTATATTTCAGAACAGTCGACTATGGTTAATCAGTACCGTTTCTAAGCAAGGAATCCGAATGTAGCGGGAGTGAAAATGTGAAAACCGATTTTAACAAAGGAACCTTCGCTTATAACAACTGATATAAACGTATTGTAATGCTTTACACGTTACAAGAAATGTTGCTTTTATCCGAATATAACAGCGACACCATTTTAACATTTAAACCACACTGTCCGTCATGCATGGGATTCAAACCCGAGACATCATCCCCAGAAGCGTTGTCTCCTGCTGTTATATATGACAGCTTAACCACTATGCACTTGCAACATCACCTTGTCCGTGTAATTTAACATAACTTACAGCTATACTCCATTTTTAAAATTATGGCAATATCCCTCCTTGCTCTGTTCCTATATCTATATATAAATGGTGATCTGCGAATACCAAACTTAAGGCAATGGCGATCAATCTTGTTCCAGATCAGACAGTATGATCTAACTCTGCAATTAGTCATAAAATGCTTGAAGAAACGACTGTAAAGCAGTTTCCATTTGGGCCGTCTAGCATGGATGTGTCACACGTGTACTGAATACGTTAAGGTTGGTGGTTTTTTTTGGAACACCACGCATAATTCTCCTTAAAGTATCGACGGGGGTCAGCCTAAGCATGCCACGCAGGCTAATCCGGGCAGACCCTTTTCGCCTCCTGTGGATTTTCTGTTTTAGGAATCATTACTCTATACCTCTATCCCCCTGAGAGTGAATGTGTCGGCCTTAATCAGCCTGTGCGGACTGCGCAGGCTGATCTGGGTCGATCGATTACGCAGAGTCAATAATGTTGGTTTTCTCGTGGAACGGCTCATATATATCAAAGCGGCATCTGACGATTTGGCATCGTATTGCTCCCCAGTTGTAGTGAAACTTAAGGCTACATTGCCTTAAATCTAATCTACACATTTAGTATTTTTACCATATCGAGGGCTTGGCGTGAAACGGTTGTATCTAAAATTGGTATTTTTTTACCAAGGTTAATCACCTCGCCATAAAGTCTTTATAAGCATTAACTCATTTTTCTTGGTAAACAATGGAAATTTAGATGCCATTGCTCAGAACGAGCAATGGCATCTAAATTTGCATTGTTTACAAAGGGGTCAAAATTGCCCCTAAACCAGGGTTTTCAAAATAGGTTTTTAGTTACAACCGTTTCACGCCAATCCCTCGATATGGTAGATTTAAGTCTACGTTAGATAGGTGGACAGTGAAGGCGTTACTGCAACGTGACCCAGACTCGCAACATGCGGTTCATTGTTGTATAGACTGGCATCTGTGCGTCTGCTTGCCTTATGGCTGTAAGCAACGGAAAGAAACACACCGGAATGTTTCCTTATTCAACACGTCATTTAAAATAGTTGTAAGCAACAGTCATAATATTATTTGTCACCTATATATACATCTGTCAATCTCAGCAATATTATTCATTCATGGCAACCCACGATTCAAATGTCACATGTTTGATTGCGTAAAAATCCATTTAGGCCACGCTATACAAAAATCGACTCACGGAGGAATTTCGAATTAATTAATGACTGTCACGCTCAAACTGATGCCTATAACTGTGGATGTCATTTGCGATAACCGTTCTCCAAATGTTCTAATGAATCTTGTATGTAACGATGGCGGAAAGAGACGATACTGATCAGTCACGGATTAGGGTGTCGCCGAGTCTGGCAAAAATGTAAAGCTCCACACCGAGTGACTAAATGACGTTAATTTATACACAACCGAGGACTTAACTCTTTCGGCGCCGAATTGTTTAAAGTAGACTCTTCCATGTTCAAACTCGGACGACTCTGTTCTCATCTTATAGGATTTTTGGAATATTTTTATAACTCACAGCCAAACAATGCAGAGTTCAGGTGAGACAGCTCGTTACGAGCTGACTCACCTGAATCTGTATTGTTTGCAAAAAGCTTAATATTGCCTTTGGCGCTGAAAGAGTTAACGACTCTCTCTCTTACGTTTTACAAAGGTTCTTCGACAGGAGATAGAATCGTGATTTATATATGCCTCTTCCGTAGGCAGACAATGTATAACTTTAAACAGTTCGCAAATCTATGCAATAACACTCAAGCTTGGCTGCCTCAGTGATGCAGTGGTAGAGCGTCCCTCTCGGGTGCTGGTGTCAGGATAAAGAACCAGTAGAACTGGCTGCTCTCCTTGTTGCACAGGGTTGCGGGGTTAGCATTACGACAGACTGGCTGACTGGTGTCAGGATAAAGAACCAGTAGAACTGGCTGCCCTCCTTGTCGCACAGGGTTGCGGGGTTAGCATTACGACAGACTGGCAGACTGGTGTCAGGATAAAGAACCAGTATAACTGGCTGCCCTCCTTGTCGCACAGGGTTGCGGGGTTAGCATTACGACAGACTGGCTGACTGGTGTCAGGATAATGTACCAGTAGAACTGGCTGCCCTCCTTGTCGCACAGGGTTGCGGGGTTAGCATTACGACAGACTGGCTGACTGGTGTCAGGATAAAGAACCAGTAGAACTGGCTGCCCTCCTTGTCGCACAGGGTTGCGGGGTTAGCATTACGACAGACTGGCTGACTGGTGTCAGGATAAAGAACCAGTAGAACTTGCTGCCCTCCTTGTCGCACAGGGTTGCGGGGTTAGCATTACGACAGACTGGCTGACTGGTGTCAGGATAAAGAATCAGTAGAACTGGCTGCCCTCCTTGTCGCACAGGGTTGCGGGGTTAGTATTACGACAGACTGGCTGACTGGTGTCAGGATAAAGAACCAGTAGAACTTGCTGCCCTCCTTGTTGCACAGGGTTGCGGGGTTAGCATTACGACAGACTGGCTGACTGGTGTCAGGATAAAGAACCAGTAGAACTGGCTGCCCTCCTTGTTGCACATGGTTGCGGGGTTAGCATTACGACAGACTGGCTGGCTGGTGTCAGGATAAAGAACCAGTAGAACTGGCTGCCCTCCTTGTCGCACAGGGTTGCGGGGTTAGCATTACGACAGACTGGCTGACTGGTGTCAGGATAAAGAACCAGTAGAACTGGCTGCCCTCCTTGTCGCACAGGGTTGCGGGGTTAGCATTACGACAGACTGGCTGACTGGTGTCAGGATAAAGAACCAGTATAACTGGCTGCCCTCCTTGTTGCACAGGGTTGCGGGGTTAGCATTACGACAGACTGGCTGACTGGTGTCAGGATAAAGAACCAGTAGAACTTGCTGCTCTCCTTGTTGCACAGGGTTGCGGGGTTAGCATTACGACAGACTGGCTGACTGGTGTCAGGATAAAGAACCAGTATAACTGGCTGCCCTCCTTGTTGCACAGGGTTGCGGGGTTAGCATTACGACAGACTGGCTGACTGGTGTCAGGATAAAGAACCAGTAGAACTGGCTGCCCTCCTTGTCGCACAGGGTTGCAGGGTTAGCATTACGACAGACTGTCAGACTGGTGTCAGGATAAAGAACCAGTAGAACTGGCTGCTCTCCTTGTCGCACATGGTTGCGGGGTTAGCATTACGACAGACTGGCTGACTGGTGTCAGGATAAAGAACCAGTAGAACTGGCTGCCCTCCTTGTCGCACAGGGTTGCGGGGTTAGCATTACGACAGACTGGCTGACTGGTGTCAGGATAATGTACCAGTAGAACTGGCTGCCCTCCTTGTCGCACAGGGTTGCGGGGTTAGCATTACGACAGACTGGCTGACTGGTGTCAGGATAAAGAACCAGTAGAACTGGCTGCCCTCCTTGTTGCACAGGGTTGCGGGGTTAGCATTACGACAGACTGTCAGACTGGTGTCAGGATAAAGAACCAGTAGAACTGGCTGCCCTCCTTGTCGCACAGGGTTGCGGGGTTATCATTACGACAGACTGGCTGGCTGGTGTCAGGATAAAGAACCAGTAGAACTGGCTGCTCTCCTTGTCGCACAGGGTTGCGGGGTTATCATTACGACAGACTGGCTGACTGGTGTCAGGATAAAGAACCAGTAGAACTGGCTGCTCTCCTTGTCGCACAGGGTTGCGGGGTTATCATTACGACAGACTGGCTGACTGGTGTCAGGATAAAGAACCAGTAGAACTGGCTGCTCTCCTTGTCGCACAGGGTTGCGGGGTTAGCATTACGACAGACTGGCTGACTGGTGTCAGGATAAAGAACCAGTAGAACTGGCTGCCCTCCTTGTCGCACAGGGTTGCGAGGTTAGCATTACGACAGACTGGCTGACTGGTGTCAGGATAAAGAACCAGTAGAACTGGCTGCTCTCCTTGTCGCACAGGGTTGCGGGGTTATCATTACGACAGACTGGCTGACTGGTGTCAGGATAAAGAACCAGTAGAACTGGCTGCCCTCCTTGTCGCACAGGGTTGCGTGGTTAGCATTACGACAGACTGGCTGACTGGTGTCAGGATAAAGAACCAGTATAACTGGCTGCCCTCCTTGTTGCACATGGTTGCGGGGTTATCATTACGACAGACTGGCTGGCTGGTGTCAGGATAAAGAACCAGTAGAACTGGCTGCCCTCCTTGTTGCACAGGGTTGCGTGGTTAGCATTACGACAGACTGTCAGACTGGTGTCAGGATAAAGAACCAGTAGAACTGGCTGCCCTCCTTGTTGCACATGGTTGCGGGGTTATCATTACGACAGACTGGCTGGCTGGTGTCAGGATAAAGAACCAGTAGAACTGGCTGCCCTCCTTGTCGCACATGGTTGCGGGGTTAGCATTACGACAGACTGGCTGACTGGTGTCAGGATAAAGAACCAGTAGAACTGGCTGCTCTCCTTGTCGCACAGGGTTGCGGGGTTAGCATTACGACAGACTGGCTGACTGGTGTCAGGATAAAGAACCAGTAGAACTTGCTGCCCTCCTTGTCGCACAGGGTTGCGGGGTTATCATTTCGACAGACTGGCTGACTGGTGTCAGGATAAAGAACCAGTAGAACTGGCTGCCCTCCTTGTCGCACAGGGTTGCGAGGTTAGCATTACGACAGACTGGCTGACTGGTGTCAGGATAAAGAACCAGTAGAACTGGCTGCCCTCCTTGTCGCACAGGGTTGCGGGGTTAGCATTACGACAGACTGGCTGACTGGTGTCAGGATAAAGAACCAGTAGAACTTGCTGCCCTCCTTGTTGCACAGGGTTGCGGGGTTAGCATTACGACAGACTGGCTGACTGGTGTCAGGATAAAGAATCAGTAGAACTGGCTGCCCTCCTTGTCGCACAGGGTTGCGGGGTTAGCATTACGACAGACTGGCTGACTGGTGTCAGGATAAAGAACCAGTAGAACTGGCTGCCCTCCTTGTTGCACATGGTTGCGGGGTTAGCATTACGACAGACTGGCTGGCTGGTGTCAGGATAATGTACCAGTAGAACTGGTTACTCACCCAGATAACGCCGTGACATAAAAAACAAAACACGTTGAAAGCGGCGTAAAACACCAATCAATCAATAAATCAACACTCAAACATCTTTAAATACTGTGAGGCATTTGCGATCGCCATATATCCAGATCAGCAAACGCTTTCGTGCAGTCTGATCTGGCTATGCAGTGTTCGTTGGTTAATCCTAGAAGATGTCAAGAAACTTCTGTTTATCAGTTACGGATACTCATGCAGGCCATTATTACGCGTGTAATAATTACATTTCCTTGATTCTTTCGGAGCACCGCTCTAATTTAAACATAAACTTATCTATACGTATCTTACCTTACAATTATTTCAAATCGTTTATTATTACACTTGAACAACACGTGTGCCTCGTCATTACATAATTACATGCGTTACAAACTATAGTATACAATCAAAAACAAAAAGAAACAACCCCATACAAAACAGAACAAAAGCATCTAATATTTGAAGAAATGAAAACGCAAGAAAGAAAAAGAAATCTATATAAACTATGCGAAAGAATATTTACATGGATATTTATTTTGAAGTTTCTTTTCTAAGTTTAAATAACTGTATGCACAACCTAGCTAAATTGTTTAAAACTGAAACATTATTACAATTACAAAGTTCTATATAATTAAGCACACTTGGTTGTCTAAAATAATATTGATTGATTTTCGTTTTCGTTTATTTATCGTAATGTGGACAAATACGTATGAAGTGGAATTCATCTTCAATGTCTTTGATAGTCGAGGAACTGAATAGTTGTATTGAATTTGCTAGAGACAGTTTATCAGCTTATCTTTCGATTACCAGTGGAGGCGCAGTGGTCATGGTGAAGTGCTCTTGTGCAAGTTACATTTCCTAGCCTAGTACTGGTCTGTTTTCCATTGGATCATGAAAAGGTGAACAGTCGCCAGCTGTGATTTTACTGAAAAGATGTTGAAAACGGCGTTCAACCCCCATAAAATAAACAAATTAAACTGTCCAAATGACACGTAAGCATTGAAATAGACTTAAACGTGACAGTGAGCAAACTGTCGGAATACCACGAGAATCTCCCATTTACCGCATCGACAAACTTGCTGTTTTCCTGTTGTTTACGTAATTTAAAAATAAATAAATAACCAAACCACAATAACAAAAAAACTAATACTAAACCGAAATGTCGTAATAATATGGGATGCCAGTACAAAACAAGCCATTTATTGCATAAAACATAGCAACATGATGCAGAGCTACAATGGCTGATTGGAAGAAATGCAGTATCACTATATTCTGTAGATAAATACAGCTGTCATGTTGCGTATTATAATGTATGTATCATATTTCAGTAATCCTCATTGCTGGATGTGAAAATAGGTTTCAGGCTCTCTACAGGTATGTAGGTCGTTTGCAATAAATGCACCGAAACAAACCTACGCCAGTTGATGTATGTGTAACAACTGAAGACGATTTTCGATTTGCACAATCACTTTGTCTGATCAAATTCGACAATGTATGTTAGATGTATCATTTTTTAACTACGCGGATGCATCGGTTGTTCTGTGTCTACACTGGATTCAATTCGTTAAAGGTAAGTTTTCCTTGAGTGACGTATATTTGTTATAAATAATGAGACCATCCAAGGAAAGTGAAAATAGTCCTCTGTTATGCTATTTAACCGCCAAATGGAGAAGCGATGCTGAATAAGAGAATAAAATAGATTTGGATTTCGGACGAAAAGTTTCACATAAGATAGTATGCTCCCCCTTATGATGTTTACAACTTGAAGCTGATGGATAGTTCTGACAATTATATGAGCCTATTAAAAGCCGTTCCACGAGAAAACCACCATTATTTACTATGCGTAAAGTATCGACTCGGATCAGCCTAAGCATGCCGCGCAGGCTAACCCAGACAGACACGTTTCACCTCCTGTGTATTTTCTGTTTAAGGAATCATTACTCTATGTCTCTATCCCCCAGACACGGATTGTGTCAGTCCGGATTAGCCTATGCGGACTGCACAGGCTGATATGGGTCGATACGTTACGCAGAGTCCAAATTGTTGGGTTTCTCGTTGAACGGCTCATATATTTTTACCAGCTGATCATAATATGAAAATCCAGTCTGCAGTATCATCCGCTTTTGAGCGTTTAAGACACGAACTATCTATAACAAGTAGATGTCTGTGTAAGAAAGTAAAGTGTTCACCTGTAATTTACGGTCCATAACGATTTCATAAACCTTCATTAACAATTCTAGGGCGGGACTCGTGTCTTTGTGAAGCTGCCACATTAACTGTCGCTCTATCAAAGAGAGAATGCGAGCAGAACGATCCAGAACGCCGAATTGTTAACGGGGCAATTACAGAGTGAATATATCTCGGAATTTACATTCAATATTTCCTGCACCCGGTAATTACATTTTATCTTGTGTAATATTATATACTAAATAATTATAGTCAATTTACAGAATGATATACATTCTATAATTCTGCAACTCGGCAAATTACATTTATTTAGTGATACATTTCTATAGAACTAGAGGCAAACGACAATGTTAAGATCTGAAATGATATGTTTGCTTCTTTTATTTATAAGCAAGAAAGAGTGAATGACTACTGTATATTACTAGGGAAATAAGTTTGTGTTTGTTTCTCTTTATCTAGATATGTATAAATAACTCAATGTAGAAAAATGTGGGTGTTTTATCACTTTCCCACTTATAGATGCTTTCTGACGCCTCTGCAGTAGACGACATTTGAAAACATTGTGACAAAAGAAGAAATTGCTCAAAACGTGCAATTTCTCCTTTTGCCTCAATGTTATGAACTTTTATTCAGTAAATATATCCTCATTTATAGGGATTTTCTATATTTGTGCCCACATGTTTCCAAAGTTATTAACTGTGGATATTATGTATGTGGGAAAGGGTTAAGCTAATTGATAGTTTCATCATATTTAACCCTTTTCAATGTCCTCACGTATTTAAGCGCATCTGCAGCAGATGAATTTAGTGTGACAGGAGGAGAAAAGCCACACCAATTGAATTAAAATGATATACCTGAATATATAGATATTTGCAATGGCAGGATATATTTCAACAATATCTCTTCCAATGTTTCCACCGTTAACATTAAGACACATGTTAATATTGTTTGCCCCAACATTGAATAAATGTCAACAATATTGCAAATAATTGATTAAATTTCACACACACTCATATTATTCTAATGGTAGGTCATCCTTTAATTGTGTTTTCCACACATGTTGTAAGTGGAAGGGAAACATTTAACACAATTTCCCCTTAAGTTGTCAATGATAACTTATGTTTACTTTTTCGGTCAAAAAATGATTTACTATGAATGTGCAGAGAACTAATATTCATTATTTTGAAATTCCAATATGTACCAATATATCCCTCGTGGATATTTTGCTTCATATAGGTGCTTAAATATTAACATATACTAAGGTTTAATGCCTCTTGTTATAAGTTAACTATGACACAAGCTTTGGAAGGAAAGCGGGAAGTTTATTCTCCTTCCAGTTTAGCAGAAGTATGATAACAAAGACGGGAGTATATAAACAACAAATACGATGTAAATTTAAAAAGTTTAAATGTAATTTTATATACATGTATTAAAATGTTTTTGTGAGCTTTTAACCACTATCCTTTTAAGATTTAGCAGAGTTAGCGAATTGGGAAGTTATTAGAGTTCCTTGTTCGAACATACCAATGGGATTAACTACCCGAGTCTAAGGGTCGAAATGTTCTATAGCCTTTGTACTCGAGAGTTATCTCCCTTCTAAAATTCTATTCTTAAAATAGAGAATTAAAGAAAGTATCAAAATTTAGTATTTATGAAATTAAAAGAAAAAGTTCACATGTAAAGTCAACAATAAGCAAGAATACAATGGTGTTAATGAACTACTGTATTGGGAGGAACGTTTTAAGTTTAGAAATACACCAGAAATAAATAGGAAAAAACATCCCCCGAAACTTTTTTCTGAGCTTTGATGAATCGAGTCGTCAGAGCAGTATATCAAAGAATTAAAAAAGCGTAGCCTTGGAAGTTGGGGGAAAAGTGCATTTCGTAAACCAACATATAAAAAAAGCGTAGCCTAGGACGTTTGGGAACAGTTATTAAATAAAAATTAAATGTGTTTAAAGTTTTATAAGACCGATAGAAGACATACGTATTTTGTATCTTGTTGTTTCTTAAGTCAGTTAATACAATTTATTCATTCATGTTTTTTCTAACATATTACAGAGTTTTTCTTAACAATAATAATGTTGGTTGCTCCTTTTTCGATTACGTCACCCCATGGTACATACTTGAAACGTATCCCATACTGACTCCGCGCAATGACGCACTTTAAAAGCGAAATTAGAAATAAAACTGTCATATAGATACATGCAAAATTATATTAGAGATTAAGACATTGTTTCATAATTGCCAGGGGAAATCTTAACAGTTTCTATTAACATCATAAATTAAGGAGCATGTACCAGTTCGTCTCAGAAAGTCAGTAAGTTAAATATTTCAAGCAAGATACATTTGAGCCGTTCCGCGAGAAAACCAACATTGGTGACTCTGCGTAATGTATCGACCTAGATCAGCCTGTGAAGTCCGCGCAGGCTAATCCGGGCCGACACATTCCGTCTCAGAGGGATAGAGGTATAGAGTAACGATTCCTAAACAGAAAATGCACATGAGGCTGTTCGTGTTAGCGTGCGCAGTCCACAATGTTGGTGTTCTCGTGGAACGTCTCATTTTGTGTCGTCTGCTTCCAAAGTATTAAGCAAATTTGATCACATTGTTGGAATAGATGATCTGCTAATGAAGAATCGACTGTAATACAAAACCTAGCATTATAATAGTCCTAAACGTAATTTTGAACTAGAGCTATGCAGCATTTTGATAATTGAGTTTTTTGACTACAGACTTGCCATTCCAAAAAGACCGTCATTCACACATTCACATAACATATTCCATTGCATAAGGTAGGCGTTTCTGTATTATATTTGCTAAGAATGATATCTGATGCAGGACTAGCTTTCGACTCGAAATAGTTAAAATGTTGACAACAATTATCAAAAATCGCGTACATCAGCAAAGAGGGCGTTTCGGTAGAAATGTCAACAAGATCCGGTTGGAATTTTCTTTTAGCTGGACAAACATGATAAACACGATTCATTTACTTATCAAATCTGCCCTGTAAATGTCGATTTTTGAACTGTTTTTGAAACGTTGCGTATTAGACATTAGACTTGCTTATAACAAGATTTCCCAACGTTTCAATACAGGGCCGATTTTGACCGTTCATGAACAGTCCGCTTCATCTCACACACAGGAAAACATTTAATTTTGTTATAGTTATACATGAATTTCCCTTTTTGTTAGTATGACCAATTTACAAATTCAAGAACATAGTGAGTTATTATACCGGACTAAATGTGTTGTTTTATGAAATGATGAGTGAATTAAGATATACATACATTGTGTATAAAACCATCAATGAATTGTCTAATTGAGGCATTTAAAGTCAGAACATTATTTTTAGAAGAGCAAGTGTCAAATTGAATTATGAATATATGCCTTCACTTTATCATTTCTATATTTAAGTTTCTTTACTATTATGTCTATGATATGAATTTATTTTGCTTAAGTAAATTGTATATACTGGGTATAAAGCCTACCTTTCTAAACTAATTTTAAATCGAAATAAAATCATAAATCGAGCCCGAACGTTTGTTGATTGATTGATTGATTGGGGTCAAACTCACGTGTTTCGCGGCTTTCTCACACCAGTACTCCACTCAGCATACTTTCTTAGCAACTAGCTACTTTGCCACATAGACTGTTAGCGCATTGTTGGAAAACGAATGACCCCTGTCGCAGTGACTTTTGTCAAACGTCGGAAAAAATGTTGGCCGAACTGGGGTTCGAGGTCACATCCCCTGCATTAGCACCCTGCATCATTACCGACTGAGCATCCTACCCCACCCCTCTACCCCCACCCATCCCCTGAACGTGGACAAGAATAGAAGTTGGCATTTCTGAAAAGTGCAGGTTCAAATCAGCCAGTACGTCTGCTCCATCTTACACTTAATCTAGTTAAATTGACAGAATATTTTAACAAGCTCTTGATCAGACTGTTTGGATGCAAATATACTGTTCATAAAAGTCAATCTGTATCTTTTCCTAAAGATTGGCTTATATACTGTTGGTAATGAACTTTTTGGAAGTTAAGCAATTCGTTTTTTTCTTTAAACAAGAAACAGCTGTAATGATCTACCTAGCGTCTAACACTACGTTTGAATAATCTGAGCATAGCCTTGTTTAAACGGCGTGGCCTTTTAATCAATCTAGACAAAAGTAAATTGACAATAAAAGACACACTATCTCGTTATTGTGGTGTGTGTAAAAAATGGTGTTTGTCGTAATAAGGTTCATGTTGTGGTTTTAAATTGGGTTGACAGCCACACTCCTGGTTAAATAAACTGTTAAAATGTCTTAAATCATTTCTTCAAAACGTAAAAATACGTGACAGGTGTGTCCTTACAGACACGCGTGCATGAATTACGTCTTTACTGGACTACGTGGAGCGTGATGTACGCACGGTTTCTTACCATTTATATCATTTTTGAAGAAAACATTTACATATATACATATAAACACGAAAACAGCAGTAGTATGTTTAGCTAAGTTCTATGTTACGTTGTCAAACAGATGTTCTTGCATTATATTCGGAATTAGCCTGTTAACATGCTTTGAACGAAGCCTGGTGGCATATAGATTGTGGATATTGTGAGATTGAAGTATACAAACATCTACGAAGGTACCGATTTTTTACCGATTTTCGATTGCAGTTGTATAACTTGCATTTGCTTATGTGAATATTATAAAGACCAAAATTTTACTGTAAGCATAGGGGTATCGATATTTATAAAATCACGGAGAATGACGCAGCTTAAAGGTAATTACTGAAAATTGACATGTCGGAGCAATTTCTGATTGCAGTTGTACAAGAAATGTAACCGCCTCTGTGGAATAATGGTAGAGCGTCTGCCTCGGTTGTTGGAGGTCGTGGGTTCGATCCCCGTTCGGGTCATACCTAAGACTTTTAAATGGTAGTAATGTCTGCCCTCTATCGAGCCAAGTGTTGCAGGGTTAGCATTACGACTGATTGTTCTAAGTAGTTTGAGTCTCCTCTAGTTCAGCTGCACATTAAAATGTCACTGTGTAACTGGCCTTGTTATGGTCTCAACATGCAACGTGACATATATGAGAGTGTAACTGGCTATGTTATGTTCTCAACATGCAACGTGACATATAGTAGAGTGTAACTGGCTATGTTATGTTCTCAACATGCAACGTGACATATAGGAGAGTGTAACTGGCCATGTTATGGTGTCAACATGCAACGTGACATATAGTAGAGTGTAACTGGCTATGTTATGGTCTCAACATGCAACGTGACATATATGAGAGTGTAACTGGCTTTGTTATGTTCTCAACATGCAACGTGACATATAGGAGAGTGTAACTGGCCTTGTTATGGTCTCAACATGCAACGTGACATATAGGTCAGTGTAACTGGCCTTGTCATGGTCTCAACATGCAACGTGACATATAGGAGAGTGTAACTGGCTTTGTTATGGTCTCAACATGTAACTTGACATATAGGAAAGTGTAACTGGCTTTGTTTTGTTCTCAACATGCAACGTGACATATAGGTCAGTGTAACTGGCTATGTATTGTTCTCAACATGTAACGTGACATATAGGAAAGTGTAACTGGCCTTGTTATACTCTCAACATTCAACGTGATATATAGGTCATTGTAATTGGCTATATTATGTTCAACATGCCGCGTGACGTTTAGGAGAGTAAAACAGGCTTTGTTATGTTATATTCAACGTGACAGATAGGTCAGTGTAACTGGCTTTGTTTTGTTCTCAACATGCAACATAACGAAAGCCTATTAGGACCATCTGAGAAAAAATAAATATTGTAAAGGCGTAGTAATGCGAATAAAGCCATTATAACGCGGGAAAAAAGGCGTAATAACGCGAAAATAAAGGCGTATTAACGCTAATAAACGCGTTGTAACGCGAAATAAACGCGTAATAACGCGAAAATAAACGCGTGATAACGCGAAATAAAGGCGTAATAACGCTAAACAAAGACATATTAATGCTAATAAAAGGCGTTATAACGCGAAAGAAAGGCTTAGTAACGCAAAAATAAAGTCGTAATAACGCGGGAAAAGGGCGTTATAACGCGAAAAAAAGATCGTAGTTCAACCACTCAAAACACATAGCTAATTGGTTGATCTTGGTCGTAGATCGTAGCTCAGCCACTAAAAAAAAATAGAAAATTGTTTGATCTGGGTCTTAGATAGTAGCTCAGCCACTGAAATAAAAATTCGAATTGGTTGATCTGGGTCGTAGATCGTAAGTGAGCCAATATAAAAACATAGCGAGTTGGTCGATCTGGGTCGTCGATTGTAGCTCAGCCCACTGAGAAAAACATGGCGTATTGGTTGATCTGGGTCGTAGATCGTAGCTGAACCACTCAAAAGACATAGCGAGTTGGTTGATCAGGGTCGTAAATCGTAGCTCAGCCAATGAAAAAACATAGCGAATTGGTTGATCTGGGTCGTAGATCCATGGTTGAAAAAGAGTATTCAAGGCAGTAATCTATTTATATATAAAGCTAAAAAGGCGTTATTACGACTTTATTTCGCGTTATAACGCCTTTGTTTTTCGCGTTATACTGCCTTTTTCCCGCGTTATTACAACTTTATTTTCGCGTTACTACGCCTTTCTTTCGCGTTATAACACCTTTTATTAGCATTAATACGCCTTTGTTTAGCGTTATTACGCGTTTATTTCGCGTTATTACGCGTTTATTTTCGCGTTAGAATGCCTTTATTCGCGTTACTACGCCTTACTTCACATTATTACGCCTTTACTTTGCGTTATTATGCCTTGTTTCGCGTTACTTCGCCTTGTTTTGCGTTACTTCGCCTTTTTTCGCATTATAACGCATTTTTTCGAATTATTACGACTTTACGATTTTTTTTTTCTCAAATGGTCCTAATAGGTTTTTGTATATAGGAGAGTGTAACTGGCTTTGTTTTGTTCTCAACATACAACGTGACATATAGGAAAGTGTAACTGGCCTTGTTATATTCTCAACATTCAACGTGACAGATAGGTCAGTGTTACTGGCTTTGTCATGTTCTCAACATGTAATGTGAGGAGAGTGTAACTGGCCTTGTTATATTCTCAACATGCAACGTGATATATAATATAGTGTAACTGGCCTTGTTATGGTCTCAACATGCAACGTGACATATAGGTCAGTGTAACTGGCCTTGTCATGGTCTCAACATGCAACGTGATATATAGGTCAGTGTAACTGGCTATGTTATGTTCAACATGCAACGTGACAGATAGGTCAGTGTAACTGGCTTTGTTTTGTTCTCAACATTCAGCGTGATATATAGGTCAGTGTAACTGGCTATGTTATGTTCAACATGCAACGTGACAGATATGTAAGTGTAACTGGCTTTGTTTTGTTCTCAACATGTAACGTGACATTTAGGTCAGTGAAAATGGCCTTCGTTATGTTCTCTACTTCATGTAATTTGTCAGAGGTTGAATTTAGGTTTATATAACATATATGGGGCGGTACATTAGTCTCGCCGGAGTCTTGAATGTATGCTAGTGCTTGACGACCCCAAATCACCTGACGCGACTCATAGAATGAGCCGTCCCGCGAGATAACCACCATAGTTGAGTCTGCGTAACATATCGACCCGGTTCAGCCTTAGCATGCGCGCAGGCTAACCCGGACAGACACTTTTTGCCTCCCGTGGATGTTTTGTTTCAGGAATCTTTACTATATACCTCTATTCCCCTGAGACGGAGTGTGTCGGCCCGGATCAGCCTGCGTAGAGTCACTAATGTTGGTTATCTCGTGGAACGGCTCATATATATATATATCAAACGAAACCAAAAAGGGCAATATAAAACCCACTGTACCCAATAGAGAAAAGTTACATTAAAGTAGGCTACAATAAATTCAAACCAAAGCAACAGTAAATATGTCTGAACTTGACATTACAAAAACAATCTGTACTAGATTGAGATTATAAAAACATCTCCTTCAAACATATCGCTGGTAACAGTTTTACACAGACTCGCAAAGGTTTAGTGTAGTTATGTTCGATGTGTATAACGACTTATAGTACACACCTCTGTGGTGTAGTGGTTTGGCATCTGTCTCGGGTGCGGGAGGTCGTGGGTTCGATCCCAGCCGGGTCATAACAAAGACTTTAAAAATAGTAGTAATGGAATCCCTCCTTGGCGCTCAGGGTTGCGTGGTTAGCAATACGACTTACTTGCTGGTGGCAGGATAAATGGACCAGTAGTACCGGCAACTCATCCAGGAACAATTGTGATATAACTGAACAATTGTTGAAAGCGGCGTTGAACACCAATCAAACAAAGCTTACACACCGATCAACTCTTTCGCTGCCAAAGGCAATTACAGGCTTTTGCAAACAATACAGAGTCAGTCTCTCGAAAGAGACGTGCCAAACGATCTGCCTCTCATGAAATCTGCATTGTTAGCCACTTAAACATTTTATTTTAAGATGTTTTATTGTTTTCAAAATGGAAGAGTCGACATTGCTAGATTCGCCCATGAAAAGGTTAAACGATATAATTTGATTAATGAATTCCGCTAACAACTTTCCTGTTAGATAAATATGAAAGCATCCCCTGTGTAATAGTATTAGCAGTTTTGTCAAAGCATGTGGTCTAAAGGGTTGCTTCTTTCTAGTGTCTTTATTTGGGCTTTCATAACGCATACAGCACCGTCCTGCACCGAACAGCGGGCTATTTTAATTTTATACTCTGTTCACACATAACTTACACCAGTATGTAATGAAATTATTTGATTTTGTTTACCCTCGCCGTGCTGAATGAACTATTTGGCGAGCTCGTAAAAAGCTTCTGTCAACTTATAAAGATCCTAGAAAGATGGAGCAGGTATACAGGCTGATCTGCACCTACACTGGTCAGGAATACCGACTTGTTCCTCTTTTGCACTTTATAAGACATTTCTCTTTTTGCTACAATTCTTTCACAAATCGTCTGCTGCACATGCGTTAAAATTCTTCTGCGACTCGGAAAGGGGTAAGAGAAAATAACTCGTCTAGAAACATAACAACTTAACCCTTTCACTGACGAATTTCACAACGTCCACTCGTCCATGTTGAACTGACGAATTTCACAAAGTCCACTCGTCCATGTTGAACTGACGAATTTCACAACGTCCACTCGTCCATGTTGAACTGACGAATTTCACAACGTCCACTCGTCCATGTTGAACTGACGAATTCCACAACGTCCACTCGTCCATGTTGGACTGACGAATTTCACAACGTCCACTCGTCCATGTTGAACTGACGAATTTCACAAAGTCCACTCGTCCATGTTGAACTGACGAATTTCACAACGTCCACTCGTCCATGTTGAACTGACGAATTTCACAAAGTCCACTCGTCCATGTTGAACTGACGAATTTCACAACGTCCACTCGTCCATGTTGAACTGACGAATTTCACCACGTCACTCGTCCATGTTGAACTGACGAATTTCACAACGTCCACTCGTCCATGTTGAACTGACGAATTTCACAACGTCCACTCGTCCATGTTGAACTGACGAATTCCACAACGTCCACTCGTCCATGTTGGACTGACGAATTTCACAACGTCCACTCGTCCATGTTGAACTGACGAATTTCACAACGTCCACTCGTCCATGTTGAACTGACGAATTTCACAACGTCCACTCGTCCATGTTGAACTGACGAATTTCACAACGTCCACTCGTCCATGTTGAACTGACGAATTTCACAACGTCCACTCGTCCATGTTGAACTGACGAATTTCACAACGTCCACTCGTCCATGTTGAACTGACGAATTTCACAACGTCCACTCGTCCATGTTAAACTGACGAATTTCACAACGTCCACTCGTCCATGTTGAACTGACAAATTTCACAACGTCCACTCGTCCATGTTTTACTGACGAATTTCACAACGTCCACTCGTCCATGTTGAACTGACGAATTTCACAACGTCCACTCGTCCATGTTGAACTGACGAATTTCACAACGTCTACTCGTCCATGTTGAACTGACGAATTTCACAAAGTCCACTCGTCCATGTTGAACATTGGACTACTCCATTGTTCGTCCAACAGGAGATTTGTTAAAATATAATGTTAAATTAGGTAACACTACGAATTCAGGCGAGGCAGATCGTTATTAGCTGTCTCGTCTGAATCGACTTTGATTGCAAACTCCTTTAATTGCATGTGACAGCGACAGAGTGACGTGTCAGATCTACATTATATGAGCCCGTTCATTGGACACATTGGATGTTGTGTAGATCCGTATAAGCATGTGAGAAGATTCTGTCAAATTGTGTAGATTCTGATACGACGGAGCTAATCTTGATCTACATATGTATTGTATTACTGTTTAGGGTTGCTTCCAATTTATATGTAAATATCGGTCCCCCTAACAATCATGATTGAATTAAACAATTGTTGTGGGTATTATATATACAACACGATTCGTTATGTAAATTAATAAGGATAAATCTCATGAATACTGTAGCTTACTGTGATTGTGGTTTGTATTCAAGGATTGCCAAGAAATGGTCATTTTGGTATCATTCAAAGTTACATTGTCAAACAACTGACAGGGGCGTAGCTCCCTTTAGGCACTGTAGGCACGTGCCTACACATTTTTTCTAAAAATGCCCCAACATGCAGCTGCAGCGATACACATCTGCGTAATGTATCGACCAGATCAGCCTGCGCTGTCCGCGCAGACTGATCCGGCCGACACATTCCGTCTAAGGGGGGAATAGATAGAGTTTTCACAAAGTCCACTCGTCCATGTTGAACTGACGAATTTCACAACGTCCACTCGTCCATGTTGAACTGACGAATTTCACAAAGTCCACTCGTCCATGTTGAACTGACGAATTTCACAAAGTCCACTCGTCCATGTTGAACTGACGAATTTCACAAAGTTCACTCGTCCATGTTGAACTGACGAATTTCACAAAGTCCACTCGTCCATGTTGAACTGACGAATTTCACAACGTCCTCTCGTCCATGTTGAACTGACGAATTTCAGAAAGTCCACTCGTCCATGTTGAACTGACGAATTTCACAACGTCCTCTCGTCCATGTTGAACTGACGAATTTCACAACGTCCACTCGTCCATGTTGAACTGACGAATTTCACAACGTCCACTCGTCCATGTTGAACTGACGAATTTCACAAAGTCCACTCGTCCATGTTGAACTGACGAATTTCACAAAGTCCACTCGTCCATGTTGAACTGACGAATTTCACAACGTCCACTCGTCCATGTTGAACTGACGAATTTCACAACGTCCACTCGTCCATGTTGAACTGACGAATTTCACAACGTCCACTCGTCCATGTTGAACTGACGAATTTCACAAAATCCACTCGTCCATGTTGAACTGACGAATTTCACAACGTCCACTCGTCCATGTTGAACTGACGAATTTCACAAAGTCCACTCGTCCATGTTGAACTGACGAATTTCACAAAGTCCACTCGTCCATGTTGAACTGACGAATTTCACAAAGTCCACTCGTCAATGTTGAACTGACGAATTTCACAAAGTCCACTCGTCAATGTTGAACTGACGAATTTCACAACGTCCACTCGTCCATGTTGAACTGACGAATTTCACAAAGTCCACTCGTCCATGTTGAACTGACGAATTTCACAAAGTCCACTCGTCCATGTTGAACTGACGAATTTCACAAAGTCCACTCGTCCATGTTGAACTGACGAATTTCACAACGTCCACTCGTCCATGTTGAACTGACGAATTTCACAACGTCCACTCGTCCATGTTGAACTGACGAATTTCACAACGTCCACTCGTCCATGTTGAACTGACGAATTTCACAACGTCCACTCGTCCATGTTGAACTGACGAATTTCACAAAGTCCACTCGTCCATGTTGAACTGACGAATTTCACAAAGTCCACTCGTCCATGTTGAACATTGGACTACTCCATTGTTCGTCCAACAGGAGATTTGTTAAAATATAATGTTAAATTAGGTAACACTACGAATTCAGGCGAGGCAGATCGTTATTAGCTGTCTCGTCTGAATCGACTTTGATTGCAAACTCCTTTAATTGCATGTGACAGCGACAGAGTGACGTGTCAGATCTACATTATATGAGCCCGTTCATTGGACACATTGGATGTTGTGTAGATCCGTATAAGCATGTGAGAAGATTCTGTCAAATTGTGTAGATTCTGACACGACGGAGCTAATCTTTATCTACATATGTATTGTATTACTTTTTAGGGTTGCTTCCAATTTATATGTAAATATCGGTTCCCTTAACAATCATGATTTAATTAAACAATTGTTGTGGGTATTATATATACAACACGATTCGTTATG
>JASEVX010000003.1:1255293-1340293 GCA_031761405.1 Serripes groenlandicus
ACTTGTGACGTCCAATTATACGCTTGCCATGCCTTGGTCTTAAGACATGATATTACAATCCGATATATAATTTATAAATGTACTTCTTTAAATATTGAAAATGAACAGATCGAATTTGTTATTAAATTGCGTTATAATGTCAAAATCTTGAAGAAGTTACGTTAGTTTTCTTATTGACGCAATGACTTCACCAGTAGTCTATGTATCACACTCTTAAATACAAACATTAACATAAACTTTCAAAATAACTGTTGGGTTATAGCCGTGTTTATTGTGATATTTTTTATAAACAGCTCTAACCGCACATAAATTGTTCGCATTATTTATCTTAACCCTTTCCCATCTACAGTACTTGAAATCTCCAGCCAACGACTTCGAAAACATCTTCTTAAAATCTCTGTTTATGAACGAATAACTACTAAACAAACAGTTGAAAACATTGTTGCAAAAGGAGAAATACCTCGTAACGAACATTTTTTTCTCTTTCGCTGCTGATGCGTCAAAATGCGTCTGTTTATAGTAACGGGCTGAAATCAGGGTTCCATCTACATCAAATGAAATATATTTCTGATTTAAACGGGGACTCACGGGAAATCAGTAAAATACGTTTAAACCGGATCAGTTAAAACCAGAGCATCCACGTTAGAAGCCCCAGTCTTTACATTTCCATATAGATTAAAATCGAAATCAGGATTTGAAATGAACTGATTTTAACGTTTGTAATTGATTTCGACGAAGTAAAAGTCACACTCAAAGTAAGAAATCGATTCATCTAATAGCGACAGAACCCAAAATGCTATCGTTGAAAAGCAGATTTTTAGATTCTTGTCAAATTATATTGCATACGGAAATTGGGATCAGTGAAAGTATAATTAAGAAAGATTGAAAAACGTGACGACTATCCAGTTTGTCTATTTTTGTCTTTAACCCTTTCCCTCATATAGACGCTTTCTGACGCCTCTGCAACAGATGGCTTTTGAAAACATAGTGATAAAAGAAGAAATTGCACAAAACGTGCAATTTCTCCTTTTGCCACAATGTTTTCCACTTTTTATCATAGGTTATCCATTCAATTATGGAGATTTTCTATTTTTTGACAAAATACGTTCAAAGTCGTCTGCTGCAGAATTGTCGTATGAGGGAAACGGTTAAAAGTGGTGTTATGCAGACTGCACACAAGTCACATTTCGAGGGCTTGGCGTGAAACGGTTGTAACTAAAATTGGTATTTTTTTTACCAAGGTTATTCACCTCGTCATAAAGTATTTATAAGCGTTAAGTCATTTTTCTTTGTAAACTATGGAAATTTAGGTGACATTGCTCGTTCTTAGCAATGGCACATAAATTTACATTGGTTACAAAGGGGTCAAAATTGCCCCTAAACCAGGGTTTTCAAAATAGGTTTTTAGTTACAACCGTTTTACACCAAGCCCTCGATTTGATTAATAAGAGCAGAGTTAAGAACGTGACATCAGTTTTCGTCAGCGTTTACTTTAGGTGTTTTATTCGCATTTTTGGCTTGATGTCTGCTATAGAGAAAGAAAGATCATTTAAATACTGTCCCGTAAAATGAGATTTTCTATACGTAATGGAATGTGATAGGAATGTTTTTTAACATTGAAAAGTGTGACAAAATTATTTGGATTTCACAAAAGCTTAAAATAGAAGATTTATTTTTTAAATAATCGTCAACTTTGTCAACAGATTAATGTGTAATTGGTTTTATTCACATATATTTGATAATACAAAAGAAAGTCTCCGCAAACATTTGAGCCGTCCCACGAGAAAACCAACGTTATGGACTCTACGTCATGTATCCACCCAGATCAGCCTGCGCAGGTGGCGGCGAAAAGTGTCTGTCCGAGTTAGCCTGCGCGGCATGCTTAACATTTGAGCCGTCCCACGTGAAAACCAACGTTATGGACTCTACGTCATGTATCCACCCAGATCAGCCTGCGCAGGTAGCGGCGAAAAGTGTCTGTCCGAATTAGCCTGCGCGGCATGCTTAGGCTGATCCGGATCGATACTTTACGCAGAGTCTGCATTGATGGTTTTCTCGTGGAACGGCTCATTTAACATACCCACATACTATGACACGATGTTAAAGTGGACATGAAACATCTCCTAAATAGTGCATGAAGTGAACATTAAAATAAAATAAATCAATTCATCATTGAAAAAATATACTCTTTGTTTTTATTCTTTTATAAGGCTTTAAACTTTCCGCAGCCGTGAGACGATTTTTTTTTTTGTCACGTGACATACTGCTGTGACGTCTTACCAGACAGGTCGTTTCTATATCACATTGTCTTTGTAGAAATTGAAGAGATTTTAAGCGTGTTATACATAATAAATGACATCACCAGCGTACTTTTTTGTCAATAAGTTTTGTTAACCGATTATCTTATATTTCTTTTCATTGCACAGAATGAGTGTTATGTTGTAGTATATCCACGAGCAATCGTACATACACAGTAAATCATGCCCAAACATCGTCAACTTCCATCTACGACAAGTTTAATCATCAATTCCCTAACCTCATTATTACCAAACAATTCCTCCTATCAGGTAAAGCACTGTTTTGTGGAATAGTGGTGTGAGAAGCAATGCAATACATTAGTAGGTGAACTGGCCGCCATGAAATGACTGAAACATTGTTGAAAAAACCAATCAATCAATATTGACATCATGCAAGATGTCGCGATTGTGACTGGCGTCATGAGTCTTCCAGTAATTGGCTTATCAATGTGTATGGGAAAGTAGCCAGTTGTCTGGGAATAATGTTGTGTGCGAACATCACGGAAACACACATTGAGCGAACATCACGGAAACACACATTGAGCGACATTGAGCCCCTCTGTGATATAACTGAAATACCATTATCGAACACACTGAACATCTAAATGTTATACCATACCTTCTTATCGAACACACTGAACATCTAAATGTTATATCATACCTTCTTATCGAACACACTGAACATCTAAATGTTATATCATACCTTCTTATCGAACGCACTGAACATCCAAATGTTATATCATACCTTCTTATCAAACACACTGAACATCTAAATGTTATATCATACCTTCTTATCGAACACACTGAACATCTAAATGTTATATCATACCTTCTTATCGAACACACTGAACATCCAAATGTTATACCATACCTTCTTATCGAACACACTGAACATCTAAATGTTATATCATACCTTCTTATCGAACACACTGAACATCTAAATGTTATACCATACCTTCTTATCGAACACACTGAACATCCAAATGTTATACCATACCTTCTTATCGAACACACTGAACATCTAAATGTTATATCATACCTTCTTATCGAACACACTGAACATCCAAATGTTATATCATACCTTCTTATCGAACACACTGAACATCCAAATGTTATACCATACCTTCTTATCAAACACACTGAACATCTAAATGTTATACCATACCTTCTTATCGAACACACTGAACATCTAAATGTTATACCATACGTTCTTATCGAACACACTGAACATCCAAATGTTATATCATACCTTCGTATCGAACACAATGAACATCCAAATGTTATATCATACCTTCGTATCGAACACAATGAACATCCAAATGTTATATCATACCTTCGTATCGAACACAATGAACATCCAAATGTTATATCATACCTTCGTATCGAACACACTGAACATCTAAATGTTATATCATACCTTCTTATCGAACACACTGAACATCCAAATGTTATACCATACCTTCTTATCAAACACACTGAACATCTAAATGTTATACCATACCTTCTTATCGAACACACTGAACATCTAAATGTTATACCATACGTTCTTATCGAACACACTGAACATCCAAATGTTATATCATACCTTCGTATCGAACACAATGAACATCCAAATGTTATATCATACCTTCGTATCGAACACAATGAACATCCAAATGTTATATCATACCTTCGTATCGAACACAATGAACATCCAAATGTTATATCATACCTTCGTATCGAACACACTGAACATCCAAATGTTATATCATACCTTCTTATCGAACACTACAAGAACGTGTTTTGATAAAGACTGTTAAATACAAATTTGAATAAAAATTTCATTTAACCTTTCCTAAGGAAATTGCATTAGTTGTTAATAACATGTTAACTACAACTTTAACCCTTACCTTAGACGCTTTAAATCGCCTCTGCAGCAGACGACTTTTGAAAACAATGTGACAAAAGGAGAACTTTCTCATAATGTACAATTTCTCCTTTCGCCACAGTGTCTTTAACTTTAGTCTATAATAAAACTTTGATTTATAGCAATATTCGACATGTTTGTCCACATGTACTCAACACATTGACTGCTGAAGATTTCTTTGAACGTAAGAAATGGGTTAAACATGTTAACCGGTTCTAGCGATTGTGTGTCTTAACTCTTAGCACGCTAGCGGCGGGTTTTGTCAACCGTTGATGACATTTGCAAACAGTTTGGATCCAGATCAGTCCCCACAAAACGTGGGGACTGATCTGAGATCCAAACTGTTTGTCACTCCGATTCAATTTCAGTAAACATTTGGGTAAAAATAAATATTTTGTTCAAAAGTTTGCAGACGACAATATAGCAGACGAAAATAATTTAGCATGCAAAGAGTTAAGACATCTTAGTACAGTGAAGACATGTGTGATGAACACAGGTTCAGCAAAACTATAAACGTTTATTCTGTACTTAAGATGTGTTATCAAGCATCTGACTGGTCAGAAGCAAATTATTTCTCCAAATTGACCAATCAGAAGCCTTGTTTGAGGCATAAAGTTCGTTACAGAGCTCAGAGAACCTGTTCAGAGTTTTATAGTTTCATTGACTAATCAGAATCATTGTTTGAGGCATAAAGTCCGTCACAGAGCTCAGAGAACCTGTTCAGGGTTTTATAGTTTCGGGGCCAGCTTAACTCTTTCAGCGAATTGTTTAAAGTAGACTCTCCCATGTTCAAAGTCGAGCGTCTCCATTTCTCATGTAATATATTTCTTGCATTATTTTGATGAATAAAAGGCAAACAATGCTGATTTTAAGTGAGACAGCTCGTTACGAGCTGACTCAATTGAATCTGCATTGTTTGCAAAAACCTCGATATTGCCGTTGGCGCTGAAAGAGTTAAGCTTTTCTGTGTGAAGAAACTGAAATAATACAACATAAACTAACATACGTTATAGTGTTTCTGACAGTGGTGCAGTAGTAGAGCGTCGGCCTCTCAAACCAAAGGCCATGGGTTCGAATCCCGTGATGAGCAGGTTCTGCCGTTCCCACACAATTGGCCCGAGTACTGGTTATGTCTCTAGGAAGCAGAAATGAATAATATTAGCTTAAAGCTTGTTCACAATCGATGTAAGATAGATCAGTTTAAAATTATTCATACTTCGTAAGTGTTCTTTTATGTACGAATTTAGATATTAGTGTAGTCCCAGATCGGCATACGCTTGCGCCATTTTGCTCATCCGCTCTTGTCTGTTGGCACCTAATTCATTGAGACAACGTTTGAATGTTAAATATTTATACCTTAACCCTTTCCATCATACGACAATTCTGCAGCAGACGACTTTGAACATATTTTGTCAAAATATTGAAAATCTCTATAATTGAATAGATAACCTATGACTAAAAGTGGAAAACATTGTGGTAAAAGGAGAAATTGATCATTTTGAGCAATTTTTTCTTTTGTCGCTATGTTTTCAAAAAGCCGTCTGCTGCAGATGCGTCAGAAAGCTCAGAAAACGTCTATATGAGGGAAATGGTTAAAAGTCCCAGCTCTGACGTCAGTGTTTGTACGGGTCGTCCCATTTAATAGAACAATGTAAGCGTTTTGAAACACTGACATACATTTAAAACAATGTTAATGTATATCAAATATCGGTTGCTTAAGCTGTGATTACCAATGCGGAAACACCAAGTAATAAAGTTGAAGGGAATAGTCCATAAATTAATTAAATTTTCGCATAATGTTTGAATATTTTGAGTTTAAGAAACAAGGCTTGTAGTATAAATGTTATTTGACGTGATGATAGATGAGACACATCATCAGAAATATGTGGTCTATGCATTTTCAATCAGCCACTACTTTCCCATATTCAGACGTTTTCTGAATTCTCTGCAGCAGACGACTTTTAAGCCCACAGTAACAAAAGGAAAACTTGTTCAAAACGAGCAACTTCTCCTTTTACCACACTCCTTTCGACATTTGAGCAATTAGTGTACTCTTATTTATCGAGATATCCATTGCCTTGGTGTTTTCTAAGTCGACTGCTGCTGAATTGTCGTATGAGGGAAAGGGTTAAAGCAGACGGCTATTTGAAAACATAGTGACAAAAGAAGAAATTGCACAAAACGTGCAATTTCTCCTTTTGCCACAATGTTTTCCACTTTTTGTCATAGGTTATCCATTCAATTATGGAGATTTTCTATGTTTTGACAAAATACGTTCGAAGTCGTCTGCTGCAGAATTGTCGTATGAGGGAAAGGGTTAAAGCAGACGGCGTTTTGAAAACATAGTGACAAAAGAAGAAATTGCACAAAACGTGCAATTTCTCCTTTTGCCACAATGTTTTCCACTTTTTGTCATAGGTTATCCATTCAATTATGGAGATTTTCTATGTTTTGACAAAATACGTTCGAAGTCGTCTGCTGCAGAATTGTCGTATGAGGGAAAGGGTTAAAGCAGACGGCGTTTTGAAAACATAGTGACAAAAGAAGAAATTGCACAAAACGTGCAATTTCTCCTTTTGCCACAATGTTTTCCACTTTTTGTCATAGGTTATCCATTCAATTATGGAGATTTTCTATGTTTTGACAAAATACGTTCGAAGTCGTCTGTTGCAGAATTGTCGTATGAGGGTAAGAGTAAGGCAACATATTGAAAATCTCTACAAATGAACGTATAATTAATGAATAGATTTAAAACATTGTGGCATAAGGAAAACAATCAAACATGTACATTGTGTATGGTGCAAATATGCCATAATACGTCTAAATGTGGTACAGCTGCTCATGTATATACTTCATTCAAGGGATATATCAGCCTTTCCACGCAAAACCTACAGTATGGACTCTGCGTAATGTATCGACCTGCGCAGTCCGCGTAGGATAATCCGGGCCGACGCATTCCGCATCAGAGGGAAAGGGGTATACAGTAATGATTCAAGAAACAGAAAATCCACAGGAGGCGAAACATGTCTGTCTGGGTTAGCCTGTGCGGCATGCTTAGGCTGATCCGGGTCGATACTTTACGTAGAGTCCATAACGTTGATTTTCTCGTGGAACAGCTCATATATTGTATGCGTCATTTAATGATTGCGATAAAGATATGAAAACAATGCCGAGGACTATTAATTGAATCAGTTCAATTAGGGACAATGATAAATCGTTTCCTCGTTCAATTATCCTGTGATGTAGATTATTTCAGAGAAGAAAATCCATCAATTATGATGAGTGTGCGTGTAAATATCTTATTCTTCCTAATTTGAACCCTACTCTAGGAAAACCAACCTGTGTGCATTTGTTACATTAATAAATGTATATGATTCTGCGACACCCTGCTATCTGATATAGATACTCACGTTTTTTTAAAAGTCGTATGCAAACGTTTGCGTCTAAAAAGCGATTATTATTGACCCAAATTAACGGGCATGGTTTCATAAGTTCATCATGATCTACACTGTTCGCAAATGCAATAATGTTGGTTTTCTTAGAGCGACGTCCATTTCTTTAATTTAAGGGATCCTTCCATTGCCACCACCGGCTGCATCGAATCTGCCCGCTAACGAGCTAAGGGCCTTATTTAGCGAATCATTGGCAGCAAACACAACAGCAACCGACACTACCAACGATACAATGCTTATGCCAGATGTGATAGATGCACAAGCAAACAATAGTGGGGCAATCGACGCAGTGATTAACGAACTTCTGCGAAATGACACAACCGGTGTTGTTGATGCTTCAATGGTTGTTGGTGGTATTGTTTCTGACATGAATTCTTCTGGAGCAGCAGTGACAAACGCATCAGACACGGCAGTTCTTGACAATATGATGTCTACAGGCACAAAGACTTCTGAGAATGCGACAACACTTGATGATATAGTTGGTTTGTCGGGAACGTCTGACAATGCGACAACACTTGATGATATAGTTGGTTTGTCGGGAACGTCTGACAATGCGACAACACTTGATGATATAGTTGCTTTGTCGGGAACGTCTGACAATGCGACAACACTTGATGATATAGTTGCTTTGTCGGGAACGTCTGATAATGCGACAACTCTTATTGATACAGTTGCTTTGTCGGGAACGTCTGAGAATGCGACAACACTTCTTGATATAGATGCTTTGTCGGGAACGTCTGATAATGCGACAACTCTTATTGATATAGTTGCTTTGTCGGGAACGTCTGATAATGCGACAACACTTCCTGATATAGTTGGTTTGTCGGATATATCTGCGAATGCGTCAATACTACTTGATCCAGCTTCTATGTCGGAAACCAGTGTGAGTGGAGGTAACATAACAGATGAGGTACCAAGCGACAAACAGATTTCACTCGGAATCGACCCAAATATCAATCAGTCTTCATTATCTTCAATCACTAATGAAACATTCCAACAAAATGCCACTACACTCGTTGCTGAAAAAGTTCTATTAAATGCAACACAAGTAAAAACCGAAGCTACACCGACAAATGTGACAGTTCCGATTACAATTGGAAACCTAACATCGATGGAACTCAATGTAACTAAAACTGTAACACCAATTCTTCCAGTTGTGTCACTATCCAGTAATGATACTATTGACACAACCAATACCAGTGCTACCACAGGGATACAACTACCAGTATATCTACCCCAACCGCCAGTTGTTGAAATCCCAATAACGTTCAACCAAGACAATCAGTCAACAACTGTGGAAATTATATCCCCACCGATTCGAAATATCTCATCGCTTACCCCAGTCGCAAATGGGTCATCAACAGTGGATAAAAAAAATGTGTCGGATACTTCTGTATTTCCTGATACCGTGTTGAGTTTTGGAGGTGGAAACATATCAGAAAATGCAACGTTTGAACCACATGTAGTTCCATCTACTAGAGTTTCAAATGGCTCAGACATTTTTAAAGATAATCTTACCGACGCTTCGTTAAGCACTGTAAATACAACATACATTACATTAACAACAGTAGCTTCTAGTACGAGTACCGCGGCCGTTACTCCTGCAACAAAAATACCTGTTACAGAGCCTGTTGCATTAGTCTTTGACCATCCACCACCTATATTCAGGGACGGTCGTCGTCCGCCTTCATATCCAGACCAGTTGGAAACACCTGGCGGACCAGCTAGAGTAAATACAAGACAATTAGGATTTCAGAAACCAACAACAACAGATCTACCACCGCCGCCTCCAATCTTTTTCTCAAAGGCACGCTCTACACCCAGGTATATTGTATCACATTCTACGACTACAGAGAGTTCAATGTGGCCAGCATTCAGGCCTCCAAAAACACCAGCTCCCGAAAACGATCCCAGATACATGACAGTAGCAGAGTTAACCGAGTTAGCTCTTACAAATCTAGGTAGCATTCCTAGTGAACAACGTGAAGGCTTGCAAGTGTTTTTCAATACGATTCATCCTCTAACTCCGAAACCGGTTCAGACAACAACCCCGATGCCATCTTTCAAAGGACCAAATGTTGTATTTAACCCGGGAACTGCAGCCGGACCACTTAATCTCCCCAAAGCTACACCTATCAAAGAACCACCAAAACAATTTTTCGGTGCAGACTATTTACTAAACCAGATAGGTATTGGTGGAACAGCTACCAGTATTAACAGACCAGAAGTGAATGTACAAAAACAACAACCTCGGGGACAAAAAAGGACAGGCCAGTCTCCGTCTATAGATAATGTCCCCTCAAACCAAATTCAGATTCAACAAGAACAACGACAACAATTTCAAAATCAACAGTTGCAAAATCAACTTTTTCAAAATGAACAACTTAAGAATCAACAAAAACAACAACATGTTAATGATCAGCAATTTCAAAATCAACAGCAACAACAGCAACTGAATCAACAACAGTTTCAAAATCAACAACAACAACAGCCCCTGAACCAACAGCAATTTCGAAATCAACAACAATCTTTGAATAATCCGCAACAGTTTCAAAACCAACCACAACAGCCCCTGAATCAACAACAACAACAGCCCCTGAATCAACAGCTGTTTCAAAATCAACAACAACAACAGCCTCTGAACCAACAACCATTTCGAAATCAACAACAGTCTTTGAATAATCCGCAGTTTCCAAAGCAACAACAACAGTCTTTGAATAATCCGCAGTTTCTAAAACAACAACAACATGTGAGCAATCAGCAATTTCAGAATCAACAACAACAACCTCTGAATCAACAACAGTTTAAAAATCAACTACAACAACAGCAACTGAACCAACAACATTTTCAAAATCAACAACAACAACAGGCCCTGAACCAACAACCTTCCAATCAACAAAAACCTTTCACTCAACAAAAGTTTCAAAACCAACAACAGCAATCTTTCAATCAACAGTTTCAAAATCAAAACCAACAACAACGTCAGAATGAACAACAGTTTCAAAATCAACAAAAACAACTTCAGAATCAAATACAACAACTTCAAAATCAACAACAACAACTTAAGAATCAACAACAACATTTCCAGAATCAGCAAGACCGGCTTCCAAATCAACAGCAACAACAACAACAATTCGAGAATCAATTAAGATTGTTTCAACAACAACACCAACAACGACAATTTCAAAGTCAGCAGAAGCAACCACAGTTATTCCAGAATCAAGTGCCGATTGTACAGCAACAACAACAACAAACACCGTCATCAAAACAATTTTTTGATTCCGACTTTTTGCTGCGGCAAATTGCACAAGAATCGAAAGATTTTACAAATCAATTATCCGGTACACAAGGAAAACCTGATCACGTATCGGTACAGCAACAAAATAAAGCTGATTGGCAAAAACCAACACAAAGACAGTGGCAACAGCACACCACGTTGTCGCCTGTAGATACATACACACCTGCACTGACACCACCACAACAACAAAGGCCTTTTAGGACGGGCGCCGTGACAGAAAACCCATTTACCCCTTTTATAAAAACTGGTGATTTATTCTTAGCCCAGGCTCTGGAGGCATGGATCAAAAGCATGGCAATAAAACCTGAAATTCTAAAGCAGGTCCGGAATGATAACATGAACAGGATAAACGATAATTTAAAGGCGATACAACACGCTCCAGGAGCACAACCGCGACACACTATGGAGGTCATACACGATACAAACTCTTCACCATCTTTATTACAAACGAATGTTGCAAATGACAGAAATTTCAGAACTTCAAACTTTGAAAATGCCATAAGGGGATCTGGCTTCACATTGCAACGCCCAAGAAAACATGTTTATGGTATTCTACCGACACATGCCGTCGAAACCACAACACAAGCTATGCAGCAACAATGGCAACACTTAAATAACAGAGCTGACGGTCCCCAAGTAAACGGGCCTTTTAACCCCATGATTAAACCGATTAACCCACAAGCTGTACTCGAACAACGACAACCATTAAATGACAGAACTGACGGTCACCAAATGAATCGGCCTTTCAATCACGTTGTAAACCCACCAATGCAGACTGATACAGCATTGTCACAAGCAGGAGGTATAAATAACCTAAACAGTCCAAGTGGAACACAAACTTTTAATTCACCGAATGTAGGCAATCAATGGCCATTTTCCAACAGAATCGGATTTGGCAGCGTATTACCTAATCCATCGGGTTTCAGCAATTTTGATTTAAACCTCGCGGCAACTAAACATTTCAATGTGCAGCCCAGTATTATAACTGACACCGGGGTTCAAACACACATTATTCCCGCGCGAACCATTCCAGAAACGGAATCACATTGGAGCTCGAAGGCAAACAACAGTATAAAGCTTCCAAACGTCCATGTTCCATATTTTATGAAAACGGAAGCCAGTCCAGGAACAACTATGTATCCTACACAGCGAGCAACGATGTCCCCACATTTTACCAATCCAATGACGTACCCGCCTGTAAGACGAATACGATTTACGACATCTACCGTTCCTACGGTTCCACCTACAGTAGACCCAAATCCTCCTGCGATATTCGACACCAAAGTGTTACAGACGTTCATGCCTTTTCCTAAGCCGGGTGATACAACTAGACCCCCAAAAGGCGAAAAACCAGGGGGAGCTGATAGTAATACCAGCATGAAAGGTTTTGACAGTAAGTTTACATGGTTTTTCTTAACCCTTTCCCATATGTGAAGAACTGTAAACATTTAGGCAAACAATCGAAAATCAATATAGATAAAAGCAAAATTATTAAAAAGATTTTAGCACCGTGTTGCAAAGCATGTATATGAATTATCCTTCTGTAAATTGTTTTCAAATGCCGTCTGCTGCATATGAGCCAAATGCGTCTGCATTTAGGAAATTAAAAACACATATGAAGCAGACGACTTTGGAATATTTTGAGAAGTATGATCGAAATGCTGCCTGCTATTTAGTATTTTTTAACCCTTTCCCTCATATAGACGCTTTCTGACGCCTTTGCAGCAGACGGCTTTTTGAAAACATAGTGACAAATGAAGAAATTGCACAAAACGAGCAATGTCTCCATTTGACACATGTTTTCCACTTTCCATTCAATTATAGAGATTTTCTATTTTTTTACAATATGGTCAAAGTCGTCTGCTGCAGAATTGTCGTATGAGAGAAAGGGTTAAAGCAGCTAGATTTAACATAGTACTGCTGAGCTGGGACAGTATATGAAACAGGCATACTCAGGATGCATGTTTAATAAAACTACGAACACAATTATGGTTTCTTTAAGATTACGCCGTTTTCAACATATAACGTCAACAGACCGCTCTTCTGTGATTCCTTGGTGAAAACAAAACATGACATCAGTGAATAACTTTAATATATTCCAACTACATTAAACTATGATTTCACGTTATTTAAAATGCGATTTCACACGATTTTATTTGTTGTGTAAATTTAGTTTTTTCGTAATTGAAAATACTAAGATTGCATATCTTCTTTATTTTGTCCTAAAATATGTACTAGGTATGTAATAAAAGGAACGTTATGTTACAGTAGCGAATGTGTTGTATTCACGGGCGTAGCTCCCTTTAGGCACTGTAGGCACGTGCCTACACATTTTAAAAAAAATGCCCCAAAATGCAGCTGTGGCGATACACATACGCACACTTATCCGGCCGACACATTCCGTCTAAGTGGGGATAGATAGAGTAGTGATTCCTGAAACAGAAAATCCACAGGAGACGAAAAGTGTCTACCCGGGTAGGCCTGTGTTGCATGCTTAGGCTGATCCGGGTCGATACTTTACGCAGAGTCGACAATGTTGATTTTCTCACGAGACGGCCTACACATTGATTAGTGCAAAGCTACGCCCCTGATATTGTATACTCGGGGCGTGGAGAAATTGCCGTGCTTGCGAGATATCACAGTTCACGATCCTCGTAGAACAGTACAAAACCATGTATCGCTACTGCAACATAGTATCCACTACATGTTTTGTAAACTTTGTTTTCAGACAGATGTACGGACTGTGTGTTTGTAAATGACAGATGCCTTTTGCCGGACACCACACACTGTAGCATGTTTATAGAATGTGTTAGACAAGGTCACATGGTTAGAGCTTTTAACAGAGAGTGTGCTCTTGGTGCTTTCTTCGATCGAAAGTCCTTTTTGTGTGTAGATCCTAAAAATACGGATTGCCCACAGGGTATGTATGACTGGATATTTGCTTAACCCTTTTACCACATACAACAAATATGCAACACGTTGCAGCAGCTTGAAAACTGCCAGACACAAATACGGAATAACTCATGAATTAAAGGATATTAAGTTAATTGTGATGTATTTTAAGTTTGGCAAAAGTGGTCGGCTACAAATGTATCAAATTCATATGCATGTGGGAACGTATCGAGGGATTTGTGTGAAACAGTTGTAACTTGAAACCTATTTTGAAAACCCTGGTTTAGGGGTAATTTTGACCCCTTTGTAAAAAATGCAAATTTTTAGGTGCCATTGCTCAGAACGAGCAATGTCACCTAAATTTCTATTATTTTCCAAGTTAAATGATTTAAAGCTTATAAAGACTTTATGGCGAGGTGATTAACCTTGGTAAAAAAATACCCTTGCTGTGAGACTACTTTACGAATGCGCTGACTGACGTGAGACTACACAAGTCACAAATGTCTTACAATTGGTTTTCGAAGAACGGAGCTCACATTGTCAAGTACACTGTATGTTTCATTATGATAAACCAACCTATAACAACTTCTGTGTCGTCACTCTTGCGATCAGCGACATTTTACAGAAGCAAACTGTAGTTAATCAAAACCAATTCGCTTCTGGTACTAACCTTTACAAAACGTGACTGACTGAGCTGTTACACTGAACACCCAAGATAAGATCTAGTTCCTGGCGGAGGGCAAGGCGGCAATGACATTATTAATAAGAGCCGTTCCACTGAACATCAACAATATGGCCTTTGCGTAATGTATCGACTCAGATCAGGATAATCCGGGCCGACACATTCCGTCTCAGGGGGATAGAGGTATAGAGTAATGATTCCTGAAACAGAAAATCCACAAGAGGCAAACAGTGTCTGTCCCGGTTAGCCTGCGCGGCATGCTTAGGCTGATTCGGGTCGATACTATACGCAGATTCCACAAAATTGGTTTTCTCGCGGGACGGCTCAATTATTTGCTTTTATTTATTAAACAGATCGTTGTAGAGAACCGGGTCTGAAATGGTACCCGATCCACGGACATTGCAAACATTACTGGTCCTGTGCGTCCAGAGAAGGGGGAGGAATATACGCTCAGAGCGAATGCTGCCCGGACATGGGTGGATTTGTAGAGGGTGCCGGCTGTGTTGAGAACCCAAATTGTACGGAGTCGTGTGATAGTGTAATCAATACAGCACCTTCGACAGGTACAATATCCTTATGAACATTTATACTTGTATTGCTTATACATATAATCTAGAAACAATAGTCGCATTTCCAATAATATGTCAGGATAATTTGATACGGGTTTTCAAGTGCATCTGTAAATATAGTTGGATTTACAGTATCATTGTTATTATAAAATGGTTATACTCATTTCTAGTGCCACATCTTCACAAACATTCATGGTAATGTGGGACACTGTCTGTTCGGTGGGTATAGGGTACACATGCTTTTTAAGATTATATCGGGGCTTGGCGTGAAACGGTTGTAACTAAAATTGGTATTTGTTTACCAAGGTTAATCATCTCGCCATAAAGTCTTTATAAGCGTTAAATAGTTTTGCTTGGTAAACAATGGAAATTTAGGTGCCATTGCTCGTTCTGAGCAATGGCACCTAAATTTGAATTGTTTACAAAAGGGTCAAAATTGCCCCTAAACCAAGGTTTTCAAAATAAGTTTTTAGTTACAACCGTTTCACGCCAAGCCCTCGATGTACTCATATAAAATAGTTACGTTGATCTTCGCATGTTTTCCCAAGTTCAGAACTATAAAAAATAAAAGTTAAAAAGTTCTAGTTTTGTGTGTTTTTAATTTCTGTACATTAATTAGATCTAGCAGAATGAATCATTGTTATGGGAAAAGAATATGGAGAAGGAGACCAGAACACGTTTTTGTTGAATCATAACCAGTTGTACGTGTGCGCTTTAACCCTTTCCCACATACAATAAATATGAAGCAGACGACTTTAAAAACATCTATGTAAAAAAAATGAAATATCCTAATAAATGGGATTTAATTGGTTGAAAACATTGTGGCGCAAGTAGAAATTACTCATACTTAAAAGACGTCTGCCTCAGATGCTTCAGAATATATGTATAAGTGGGGAAGGGTTGATATTCAAAAAGTTAAGATTTATTATAAACAAATCGAACCAGAACACCTCTAAACATACTAGTGTATTGTCTAGTGTTAATAAATGAAATTGCAGATATATTATAACACTATTATCCATCAAAACCTTATCCATCAAGGTCGAATCATTTTAAAATACAGTGTGACCTCTAGAAACGACATCCATTTGGGGAGTTTCTCTCCTAAGAACAACAGTTTAATTTTTTTTTCACTCATCTGACGGATTATAAACCGCGCAGAGCTCTAGATAAGATGTGCGTAACTCATGCTCTAACAGTATTGTCTGATCTTAAAACCCAATGTTGTTGGTACTCAAAGAACTGTCTCATTAAGGCAATTCTTTTGAGTACATAAATTAATGGATTTTGGTTAAGAAATAAGTTTATCTTGGGAAAATACCTGTAAACCCTTTGCCCTCATACGACAATTCTTCAGCAGACGACTTTGAACATATTTTGTCAAAAATAGAAAATCTCTATAATTGAATGGATAACCTATGACTAAAAGTGGAAAACATTGGAGCAAAAGGAGAAATTGCTCGTTTTGAGTAATTTCTTCTTTTGTCACTATGTTTTCAAAAAGCCGTCTGCTGCAGAGGCGTCAGAAAGCGTCTATATGAGGGAAAGGGATAGCTCCCTCTTATCTAGACCTAATTAAAACGGTGATGCCGGATTACAGTAAGGATTATTTTAGGAAGGAGTGAAAACCTTTGTCGGAAAAGGAGAACTTGCTTGTAAGGAGAAATGTTTTCAATCGTTTACTGCTCTCTATCAAGGAATGGATTTACCTCTAAAGATCAGCATCCATGTTTATAACAGATTCACGTCTATTCACCCGTCAGATGTCGCATTAGAGAGAATACACTGTATACGTGCAGTACAACATGAGCGCACAAAAATGTGTTCTGAGTTTCTTTACCTTCAATTTGACTTCGAAAATTTGCTACAGGCACAATCTTCCGGAACGAACGTATGTACTAACTAATTGTATCCCCAGATAATTTATATACATTCCCATTCATTACATACCAGGCTGCCATCTGAGAAAAACCGCAGTTCCCCAGATTTATTTTGATACCAACGCTAATATAGAACGGCCGTGTGCACCAGGAACGCTCTTTAATGAGCCAAAATGCACGTGTGAGCAGGACGTCACTATAGAACGCAGCAAGACTCGACCGGGAGGTAGAAAAACACTCAGATACAAGCACTCTTTCCTTCTTGCACGGTTCTCAATCCTTTCAAAGCGTATATTCCACGGCTAGTGTAGCGGTGTTTGGCGAACATGCAGAACTTGTGTGCTTGGTCTGTTTGAACAAATTGAGCTATGCTATACGGAATCCGATATTTCGAATAAATGTTTTGTAATTTCAATTGGAGGCGAAGCTCCGAGAATTCTCGGATAACTTTGGTTTTCAAACATAAGCTATCCGGATCTGACTGTGCGGAGGTGCAGGTTGATCTGGATTGACCGGAATCTCAGTTTTGTTTTGGCGCTGCTCGGTTAGTGCCATGCACGCATTGAATCAGCTTATGTCACACTGATGGGCTTGCTGGCGGCTTCACATTACACAGTGCATATGTATGCTTGAATATCGCTTTTGCTTTCCAATTTGGTTCACTGGTGTATGCACAATAGATAAGTATATATTAAAATACATTTCCATTTTAAGCTGAAGACGTTCGTTTATGTTGTTATATCCAGGTGCATAGCTTTGCAATAATCAATGTGTAGGCCGTCTCGTGAGAAAACCAACATTGTGGACTCGTAAAAATAAAATATCGACCCGGATCAGCCTTAACATGCCACACATGCCTACTAGGATAGACACTGTTCGCCTCCTGTGGATTTTCTGTTTCAGGAATAACTACTCTATACATCTATCCCCCTAAGACGGAATGTGTCGGCCAGATCAGTCTGCACGGACATCGCAGGCTGATCTAGTCGATACATTACGCAGATGTCTATCGCCGCAGCTGCATTTTAGGGCATTTTGAGAAGAAATATGTAGGCACATGCCTACAGTGCCTACAGGGAGCTACGCCCCTGATATCGGGATACAAATTAACAAAACAAGTGCGCCATTCTAATGAGTCGTAATAGAGTGCTTATTGTACTAATCAAGCTTGTATGTTTCAAACATAATATGAGCCGGCCCGCGAGAAAAAACAACATTATGGCCTCTGCGTAATGTATCGACCCAGATCAGCTTGCGTAGTCGGCGCAGACTGATCAGGGCCGACTCATTCCGTCTCAGGGAGATAGAGGTATAGAGTAATGATTCCTGGAACAGAAAATCTACAGGAGGAGAAAAGTGTCTATACGGGCAATTTATTTATTTTTTTATTTTGTTTATCCTCGCCGTGCAGAATTAACTATTTGGCGAGCATATCCGGGTAAGCCTGCGCTGATCCGGGACGATACTTCACGCATAGTCAATAATGTTGGTTTTCTCGCGGGACGGCTCATATATGATTATAGCCTTGTTTTGATTATCGTTCTTGAAAATAAAGAATACAAAGTCTTTCAGCAATTTTTTCAATGTATGCACTGAGTCGTTGTAGTGGAGGAATTGCATTTAAAAATAATTTGTCAATGGACATACACCTTGTTTAAGGTCGTCCACCCATCCCTTACATCTAGAATTCTTCTCAAGTCAGTGACGTTCCTCTGCCTGCATGTTTGACTAAGAACACCTGCGTTATGGTCCCTTTTAGTGGTTGATATCAATTCAACGATTTTGCTTGATGGCTTATGAGCATAATAAACAAGGCGGGTTAACACACGTGTCAAAAGTAACACGATTCTAGTACATAATGGTTTCATAGGATTAAAATAAATACGTCATAATGGTGATAAAAATGTAAAACTAAAATAAAAAACATTTCCGTTAATGTCAAATATCCCAATGTGTTTGTATATTAGTCTAATATACAAACATGTACATCGATAAAAACCAGGACTGAATACAGATACTTAATTAAACACAACAAGTGCTCGGCCAAAGTCAAACGCTTCCATTTGATTGGTTAATTCGTCTAGCACGTGTCCGAATGAGGACAATCCGAATATACACTTAATCTCCGTTACAATCATTTTAAATTCGATTTGGGATTTTAACAGTGACTTTTTCAAACGTCAAAGTTAGTACAATATACTAAAGCCAGTTCCGTATCTGATATAACCGAAGCGTACCTCGCCCACTGGATGCAGCATAATGGTTACTCATAGCTGGTCAAAACGCATTTACCAAAGTATTGAACTCAGAAACAATCAGGTGTCATTTATAAATTGAAACTATTTCGATCTGAACGTTTGGTGATGGAAAAGTCACCGTTTATATAATAAAAACATTTCACAGAGTGTTGAAAGAGAATTGATTTTTTACTGCTGTAATTTACATGCATGCTGCATCTAGCAAATACTAAACCATGTATATAACTTCAAATAGAGGATATTTCATGAGTGTTTGTTTATTATCACTTTAAATAAACGGGTTTCCTAAGCTGATATGCCGCGAGCCTTGAAGAGCGTCATATTCAGTTTAGTTAACGAGTTTATTAAAAGAGATAATGAATAAACACGAATGAGATATTCTATGTATCACATAAAGTGATTTATGAGGCGTATTTCGAAAAAAATGTACATTTACAATTACGTTTTCACATGTAATTTGCCGGTTTTGGCGCCAAAGTGACTAACGTTATAACGTCAAACTGTTGACGTGACGTCAATTCCATTGTTCGATTTCCGCGTTGTAACAAATACTTGAACGTAAGACTGGAAACCAAACTAGTAGTGTCGTATGTAATTGATGTAATGGGGTTTCGACACTCCCATAGAGGGAATTATGTGATAACATGTTTATAAACGTTTTTTTCAGCTGGGTCCTGTCTTCCCATGCTATTGCTGACCTTTGATAACATGACTGTGGGTGATACATCCCACAACAGACAGCACGTTGGGGTGGAGGGGGTCGGGACCACACAGCGAGGGGAGGGAATCTTTAACGGGGCCAGCCGACTCGTGTTGTGGCGCTATGCTAACCTTATGTTTCCTGTTGTATTTGCTGTCAGGTAAATCTCTTTTCGACATTTCACACCAAATTATCCGCTACGAGCAATTTCTCCTATAACCACAATATTTTCTAAATGCACATGCTGCAGTGGCACCAAGTAGCGTATGTACGTGGGAAACACTTATTCTGATTCAAAAGTGTCGCTCCGAAATGGTACCTAGATGTTCTGAAAGTCTCCTGTTGCAGTTTAGCAAAACAATGTAGATTCACGACAATCTGTCTCTCCTGAAATCTGCATTGTTTGCCACTTAGACATTACATTTTACCAAATTTCCTGTTGGACGAAAAATAGGGGGTCCAATTTTCAACACAGAAGAGTCGACTATGTAATTCGACAGTTAAAGCGTTGGTTCTTGTTGACATTGTTTACCCAGAAGTTGTTTAGGTCGTCTACTGCCGAGTTGTTGTATGTGTGAATTCATTGATTGCTTGGTGTTTTATGCCGCTTTCAACATTGTTTCAGTTATATCACGACGGTTCCTGAGCAGGTTACCAGTACTACTGGTCTATTTATCCTGAAATCGGCCAGTCAGTCTTAATGCTTACCCCGCAGTCCTGAGCGCCAAGGACGGAAGCCTGTAGGCCTAATACACTGTTTAAAGTAGTTGGTATGACCCGGTCGGGGATCGAACCCACGATCTCCGGCACCTAAAGTGGGCGCTCTACTGCTACACTAGTGAGGCGGTTGTATGTGTTAAAGGGTATTACCAAACAAAAGTAGATAAATTGTTCATTTTGACATTTCACTTTTTTTTTTCTTTTCAGATTTAGTTTTCTCGGTACAACAGGTGGACCCCGCTATCAAACGGTACTCTCTAACTGTGATCCCAAATCAGTACGGGTACCAACTTTCGAAATCTCATTGGACACTGTGTACCACGAGGTTATCTTTAAAGTGGATACAATGAAAGGAACGAGAAAAGTGTTTAAACAAATATATAAGGTAGATACTCATTTACTGGTTTAATTACAGCGTAAATCAATACATTACGAACATTATATGAGACATTGCATGACACGGTACAATTTGGCTAATCTACACAAGTTGACAGAAGTTTCTAACCAGCTCTTGTAAATAATATGTGAACATTGTAGATCTTGGTCAAACTGTGCGGATAGGCAGGCTGACATTTATCTGCAATTTTCCCCCACAAGCCAACGTGTACCTTTTCCCCCTGGACGGGCTTAAACATCTGCAGTATTGGAATGTGCGGTGCGTCAGGAAAACCAACCTTACCGTTATTATAACGTGTGAGCCGGCACTCGAGAAAACCAACATGATGGCATCTGCGTAATGTATCGACCCAGATCAGCCTGCGCTGTCCGCGCAGACTGATCCGGGCCGACACATTCCGTATCAGGGGGATAGGGGTGTAAAGTAATGATTCCTGAAACAGGAAATCCACTGGAGGCTGATCCGGGTCGAAACTTTACGCAGAGTCCACAATGTTGGTTTTCTCGCGAAAAAGAACTGAAGTGATTCAGCTGATTCTACTCTGCCGAATACAGAATTGAACAGAAATACTAAACTGACTTTTGATCCCAAATGTATTCATTGTGATTAATTTAACTGGTGTGCTTCTTGTCTCTGATGATAAAACAGAACTGAAGGGATTCAGCTGATTCTTACTTTACTCTGCCGAATACAGAATTGAACAATAAGACTAAACTGGATTTTGATCACAAACGTATCCATTGTGACTAATTTAAGTGGTGTGTTTCTTGTGTCTCTGTTGAGTACAAATAACATATTGATTGAAGGACAAATAAAGTTTTAAGAAAAATATGAAGATTACGTCCGCTATAAAGATCTCTTGTCGAATAACATGTAACTGTTTTTATTACAACTTCTGCAGAACACCATTTGCATTAAATCAGACAAAAACTGCGTAGCAGTTGATCAGAAAGAAGTCAAGGAGATTGACACAACTATATTTCAACAAACGTCTGTTTAGAGAGGTGCCTCTCGTCGCTCGTTGGTGCGTAAAGGGACTTTTCTGTATTTAAACCTGGCCATGGTTTATTGTTAGCCGAGCCTTCTGGCTCAGTCGGTAGCGACGCGGGCTGTCAATCCAGGGTTTGTGAGTTCGACCATCAGATCGGGCAACATTCTTTCAGACGTTTGACAGATGTCAATGCGACAAGCATCATTCGTCATCCATTAATGGGCTACCAGTCTGTATGAAAAAGCAGCAAGTTGCTATGAAAGACTGTTGTGGGGAACTAGTGTGAGAATGCCAAGAAACACATGTGTAGGCGAACTGGCCGCCGCGATATGACTGAAACATTGTTAAACATCAATCAATCAATCATTGTTTTTTGTTACAGCATACGAAGTGGACATCCGTGGTACTTATTTACGACGGTGAGAGAATCGTAGGTTCTGTCGATACCAGGGCCAGGAATATTATTGCTGGAGGTATGTATTGTATTTACAAGTCGGGGCAATCGGAATAATTACGACGCTTCTGGCGATCTGGGGGTCTCATCTCATCTGCTTACACAGAATACTCGCCAGCGACTCCGCTGTCCACCTGTATGTCATGTAGTCATAACATAAATAAACAGCAGTTAAACTGACAACTCTTTATTGAAAGGCACTAATGCCATCGGCCCATAATACATAACATGATATGATGAATTTATCATAGTTTAAGTTAGTATGACTTATACAAGTTCAGCAGTAGAAGACGGAGTGTGCTATTTTCTGTATTACCAATGTATTAATAGACTGGAGAGAAACGTAAATAAACAACCCCCGACATTTTTGCTCTTTATATAGCCTCAATCTCCTTCAGTCAAACTAATTGGTCAGCTTTCACCGTCTTATAATGTAATTTAACACGATATCTAAGCGGATATGCAATAAGATCCCATAAAACCATACGCGACTCAATTGTGTTTATTCGAACCATGCCACACGAAAACCGAACCTCAGAGATTGCATGTTCTGTGGAGATCCAGATCAGAGATTGCATGTACTGTGGAGATCAAGATCAGAGATTTCATGTACTGTGGAGATCCAGATCAGAGATTGCATGTTTTGTGGAGATCCAGATCAGATATTGCATGTTCTGTGGAGATCCAGATAAGAGATTGCATGTTCTGTGGAGATCCAGATCAGAGATTGCATGTTCTGTGGAGATCCAGATAAGAGATTGCATGTTCTGTGGAGATCCAGATCAGATATTGCATGTTCTGTGGAGATCCAGATAAGAGATTGCATGTTCTGTGGAGATCGAGAACAGACAACATGTAGCAAAGTGGTCGTGTTGCCGTGAACATTTTGATTATCTAAAACTATATGAGCCGTCCCGCGAGGAACCACATTGTGGACTCTGCGTAAAGTATCAACCTGGATGAGCCTGAGCATGCCGCGTAGGCTAACCCGGAAAGACACTTTTCGTCTCCTGTGGATTTTCTGTTTCAGGAATCATTATTCTATACCTCCATCCTCCTGAGACGGAATGTGTCGGCCCGAATCAGCATGTGCGGAATGCGCAGGCTGATACGGGTCGATACATTACGCAGAGTCCACAATATTAATTTGTTTCGTGGAACGGCTCATATTTTAATGACCTGGCGATGAACGTGAATACCATGCGGTGGCTGTTGAGCTGTGCCTTCTATGGGGAGGAGTCACGACGAAAGGTTTCCTCGTTGCGTTGCCCAATTGAAAGCATGTATAAATAACTAAATATGGGAAGGAGTCACGACGAAAGGTTTCCTCGTTGCGTTGCCCAATTGAAAGCATGTATAAATAACTAAATATGGGAAGGAGTCACGACGAAAGGTTTCCTCGTTGCGTTGCCCAATTGAAAGCATGTATAAATAACTAAATATGGGAAGGAGTCACGACGAAAGGTTTCCTCGTTGCGTTGCCCAATTGAAAGCATGTATAAATAACTAAATATGGGAAGGAGTCACGACGAAAGGTTTCCTCGTTGCGTTGCCCAATTGAAAGCATGTATAAATAACTAAATATGGGAAGGAGTCACGACGAAAGGTTTCCTCGTTGCGTTGCCCAATTGAAAGCATGTATAAATAACTAAATATGAGCCTGTGATTAAGAACAGGTACAAGTTGGCAATTCTGAACAGTGTAGGTTCGGATCGTCTTGTCCATCTGATCTGTCTTATCAGAATACACACACGTTAGTATATTCTAACACAGTTATGTAAGTAATATGTGAACAGTGTATATCTTGCTCAGACCATGCGGGTGCACAGGTTGATTTGGATCTATACTGTTCAAAAAAGCCAACTTGTTCATTTCCTCATGCACTGGTTCATTATATGGTTTTATACCTTTTAATATACCTTTTTGATACATCAATTTGCAGATAAATCGATGCAATGCAAGGCAGGTTTCGTCAAACAAACACGTGTCTTGAGTAACGCGTCTGACGCGAAAAAACAACTCACCAAAGTGTGTACAGCGTATTTCAGTTGATATCGTTACATAATCATTTACATACATGTTAGTTGTATGCTGTTGTATAATATCGGTTGTTGCTTCACTCAGTGAGTTCCACAAGTTACATATTCAAGACTGGCAAAGCCAATAATGCCGACCCAATCAGTGAAGTCTTTAAACCCACTTCAAATCGTGCTTTTTTGCCTATCCTATGCTCGTTTTAAGACTGTGACATGATTGTCTTCATCTCTTATTCAGGCCTATTTATGGACCCTTATTCATCACTCTTATTGTATTTATAAATGTACGAAGTAACGTCATTATGTTTTAGCGTATTACTTTGACATTTTGAATTAGGAATCGGTTCCCGATCCTCCTTATATTACAGCTAATGCCATTCTCCATTCTTGTTATGTTCTTACTTTCTGTATCATTTCCGTCTGAACTTATAAATGTCATTTTAGGTGGTATAAAGACCCGTCCCACTCCCATTAGTGTAGGAGCATGTGGAAGTCAAGACGGACTGAAAGGATTACTGGAGAACGTGAGTTACAATGTTATTACAAAACATTTATTTGTTCCCCTCATACAACAAATCTTACATCGCATGACTAAAGAACATTTAGTTAGAAATATTCAATAAATAAAGGAATGAAATATTTAATAAGAGTTGAAAACATGGTGGCAATAGGATGAAGTGCTCACGTCTTTTTCTGAAGATTTGTCAAAATGCGACTGCAAGTGAAGGAGTTTTAACATTTTGACTGATGGAAAGTATTTTGTTAAGCCAGTGCCATCAGTAAAGAGCTAGGCAGCCAGGCAGCCGGGACATTTGCATCGTTTGACAAGACTGAATACTGTTTGCTGCCAAATGTAGCATTTTAAATTTGATACTACTTAACATGGTTAATGACTCACAATTGAACAATTGATTGAAAGTGTTAACAAGTGTACACTGATTAACCTAAAAACTGACAGGATGCGTAGATGTATATCAATATTTCCTAGTTGAACATTAGGAAAGGGCAGTTAAACCTGTCACATAACGAGCCGTCCCGCGAGAACACCAATAATGTGGACTCTGCGTAAAGTATCGACCAGGATCAGCATAAACATGCCGCGCAGGCTTACCCGGATAGACACTTTTCGCATCCTGTGCATTTTCTGTTTCAAGAATCTATATCTATATATTTTTAAAATCATTTACTGAAAATGTGTTGTATGTGGGAAAGGGTTAACAAATAATCTACAAAAGAGAACCTATCTTCTAGACAATACATGCATTCACGGTCGCTCGTTTACAGCTAGCGTTTCCGTGAAGTCTAATGAGGATCTCTTTGCAGTGGTTATATAATTTTCGAAACTTTCGACGAAGGTCATAGGTTCAATTCTATGGAGACTAGAGTCAAAAGAGATCTTCCCAGACAGTCGACGCCAGCACTTGTTGAGTTTTAAGGAAAGAGAGGTCGAACGAATTTTACATAATTTGTCCAAAACAAATCAGAACTTGCGTCACTGGGCCGCGCATGTCGAGTGGGGTGTTGTCGACTTCCGAGTTTTATATCAGTGGAAGTGGAATTGGCGAACAACTAACGCGACTACATTTCTAGCTTTTTGTCAATTTTTTCAACTAAGACTTATTAAACGTAGACGAACAATTAAGGCTCTGATGAGAATGTACGGATATACAGTTTCGTCTGAGTGTTCACTGTTTTCAGTTTCGTCTGAGTGTTCACTGTTTGCACAGGCAACAACACCCCGAATCGCACGGCGCGGCTCTAATATATTTAAGCTAAGATTGTCACCAACGGTCGCCCACAATTGATCCATACAATGAATATTTATGAGATATTTCTTTGTGTTTCCAGTTGAGTATTTATGAAGATTGTATCCCTGATGATATGTATGGAATATTTATATCCGTACTTGAGTGAAGCAGCCAAGACGATTAAACGGGGATCACAGAAATACCAACATCGATGACAGTGGACATGGGAGTTCCAGACGAGGGGGCGTATTTTCGTGTTTTTAAAATCTTGCTCGACCACTTAACTAATGATATGATGTACGCACCAAATGATATGTCGTGTGTACCGAAATGATGTGATGTACGTACCTTGATATGTTATGTGTACCTTACGAAATGTTATAAGTAACAAATGATATAGTGTGTGTAACCAATAATATGGCGGGTATACCGAATGATATATTATGTGTACCAAAAGGTATGCTATACAAATCTAACGATATGTTATAAGTACCAAATGACACATTGTGTTGCCCAATAATATGTCGTGTGTACCAAATGATATGTTATGTGTACCGAATAACATGTTACGTATGCTAAATGTTATGGCGTGTGTACCCAATAAGTCATAAGTAGCAAATGGTATGTTGTGTGTGGCCAAAACTGTATTGTGTTTACCAAATAATGCGCTGTGTTCTAAAACAATATCACCATGCCGAGATACGGGAACCACACAATAGGGTACAAAATAGGGTTTGGTTGGGTAATTAGAGAAGTGATATTGGTGAACATTTAGCCCCTTTTTTATCTAGGACGTTGGGAATATCGGGGGAATGATATACTTAATTGTATTCATTAAACTGATACAAGTTTATACACAAATACGATGATTAATATAAACACACATGTAAGGACAAACATATACAATTGTCTTGTTGCTTGAACCTAAACTACCGACAGCATGAAGTGTAGCCCTTCTAGAGTGTAGAGACTTCTATATATACATGCAATATGTTCCGATAATTCCAAGCCAAAAGAGACCGAGAAATAACGAGTAATCGGCGTGTTTTATTGCTCTCAGTATTCTATTAAATAACTTATGTATTACCAACTTTGTCATAAAGGCATTTTTAGAAAAAAGCGCAGCAGCAGTTCTGATTAAGATTTAGTCGAAAGTGTCAATTGGAAAGTTATGTGAATACGGGCTCTTGGTCCAAAGTTGTTTAAATGATTGATATATCCATATATGACGTCAAGAGGACGTGACGCCCGTGATTTGTAAATGGTTGATGCATTTGTCCTGGTTATTTGACACGTCTGGGCAGGGAGTTCGATTCAGATATCTTCATAACAGCTGTTAGTTAGTACAGGTTATTGTGTAGATAGTAGGTTGTGGTCGATTGTAATAATGCACATGTATACTGATTGAACACTGCAAATACGCCTACCGTTAGAAGCGGGGTTTAACCCTTTCCCACATACGAAACACTTCCTGACGCCTCTGCAGCAGACGACTTATGAAAACATAGTGACACAAGAAGAAATTGCACAAAACGTGCAATTTCTCCTTTTGCCACAATGTTTTCCACTTTTTGTCATAGGTTATCCATTGCAAAAGGAGAAATTGCTCATAAACCTTTATTAAGAGATCCATATGAAGTCACGCCCTTATGTGTGAAATAACCAGGACAGCGGCATACGTACACTACAGGTGTGTATATTATATACGTGTTGTTTAATGTAGTATAGCATACGTACACTACAGGTGTGTATATTATATACGTGTTGTTTAATGTAGTATAGCATCGTTATAGCTCTTTCGCTGCCAAAGACAGTTAAAGGACTTTGCAAACAATGCAGATTCAGGTCATACGGCTCGTTACGAGCTGACTCTCCACAAAGTCATTGCATTTTATCAAATTTCCTGTTGGACGAAAAATGGAGAGGTTCAATTTTCAACATGGAAGAGTCGACTTTTGTGATAATCTGCAGTGAAAGAGATATAGCGTTTATGGAAATCGAATTAATAGACTGTGTTGTGTATAAATATATACAGATGTAAATATATTTCATAGCATTTAATGAGGAAATATTGTAGTTTTCCCAATATTGTTAATAACTATAGCAACATTAAAACATATTTATTATTTGTATTTAAATAGCTTCTCATTCTTTTCATACCGTGTATTTTTTTTTTTTAAACATAACGACCAGCTTACGCGGCCAAGGAAATGTTCAGGCATTAAACCTCAAACAATTGGTTTCCCGCCAAATTCCACATGAAAATGAAAACGTTTAAGTGAACAAATATATTATTCATAATTAGGCGGTGTCCTACTTCCTCGTGCATCGTGAACCCTCGCTTTCATCGAAGCAGGGTTTTTTTATTACACGAAACAGTTTTCTATTTGATGTAGAAATTTGAGCCCGTCAATGGGAAAAGGTGCAAGTTGGCTTCAGTGATCGATCTAGACCAATCTGAGTCTATGCCAGGGGCGTAGCTCCCTTTAGGCACTGTAGGCACGTGCTTACACATTATTTCTCAAAATGCCGGGTAGGCCCGTGTGGCATGCATGGGCTGATCCGGGTCGGTACTATACGCATAGTCCACAATGTTGATTTTCTCACGAGACGACCTACACATTGATTATTGCAAAGCTACGCCCCTGACACCAGATGTTTCAAACTGTTTAAGATTCGGCCATCTTACACTTCTCTGTAGGCATTTCGGTGTTGATGACAATTGGGACGTGGAGACGTCAGGGATTTTCTAATTCTTAATAAATACAGACCACGTGCTTACACATTATTTCTCAAAATGCCCCCAAAATACAGCTGCGGCGATAGACATATGCGTAATGTATCGACCAGATCAGCCTGCGCTGTCCGCGCAGACTGATCCGGCCGACACATTCCGTCTTAGGGGGATAGATATCTCGAACATTTGATAATTAAAGAGTTTTAATGATGTAAAGTGTATAACATGAACACTTCCAAGCGTCGGAATGTGCAATAACATTTTTTTTTTAATAGTTTAATAATTTATTTGAAATAATTATCCATGACTTACGATGAGGAAAGTCCTCGTTCTTCAGTACGGTGTGAACGAGTGTCAAGCGAACTGTCAACTTTGACATTACAGGCCATATAAAATTGGAAATTTATCACACAAAACTGTCACCTAATTTATCACTGAAATACTATTCTTTCCTTGATGGCAACGAGAAAAATAAAACTGTGATCATAAAACTGTAACAAATTATATAAGCAAATTCTTGAGAACATGTACAAGTTAGCATTCCTGAAAAGTGTCGGTTCAGATCATCTTATCCACCTGCTTAGTCTTATCAGAATGTTCAAACCTCGACAGATTCGACTAACAATCGTATGTGAGTGGTGTCTGGACAGGGTTGATCAGCATAGGTTCACTTAAGCCATCTTGTACCCTCTATCATGCTCTGGCTCATATCGACTGTTTTGCCCTTTATCCACCTAAACATGACTGAAAAGCATCACAAACGTTTGACCACTGTTTTGATTGTTTGTGGTTTAACGTCGTTTTAAACGGTAGTTCAGCTATATCACGGAAGCAGGTTTACCAAACGTTGTATTTTGTCCTGGCTTCCTAACAAATCTACTCCACACAACATTCTTCCCAAATAAGTGGCTATCTTTCCAGGTACTATTTAGTGGGAGACGAATTACGTCAGCCACAACGACATTTATCAATCATAGGAAATAACGAATAAACGAGTCAGGATTTAAACTCACGATCCCTTTCCCACATACGGACGCCTTCTGGGGCCTCTGCAGCAAAAGACTTTCGAAAATATTGTGACAAAAGAAGAAAATATTCGTGAAAAGCAAATTCTCCCTTTGCCATAAGGTTTTCAATTAGTTTCAGTAATCATTTTTTATTCAAAGGTTTCCGAAGTCGTCTAGTGCAGATGGGTGTTAATGATCCTCGTCATAACCGACTGATCTATCGGGGCTCGCTACTTTTAACTAAAACCAGGTGGTCGTCTTTAATGAGCCAGATTTGCTCAACGCTTATAGGATCATTTGATCTGTGTTGTTTGTCTGGTGTTTTACGCCACTTCAAACATTGAAGTTATATCACGGCTGTTACTCGCGAAATTTCTAAATTTATGTCTCAAAATTACGATTCGTGAAGATCCTATTACATTTAGATCACCCCCTCGCACATGCATCGAAAAGAAACTGTAGCGCATCACTATCTTAGCGGTGCTACAGACAGCCCATTGAAGATCTTGTACACGGGAATGAAAAGACCTGCCTCCCATTTCGCGCTAAAGATCAAAATGGATACTGCTATACAGGTGTTGAACGATACCTTCAATGACTAATTGTCGAACAGTACACAATCAGATCGAACAGTACACAATCAGATCGAACAGTTCACAATAAGATAGAACAGTACACAATAAGATCGAACAGTACACAATCAGATCGAACAGTACACAATCAGATCGAACAGTACACAATCAAATCGAACAGTACACAATCAGATCGAACCGTACACAATCAGATCGAACAGTACACAATCAGATCGACAGTATGTAAACAGATCGGACAGTACACAATCAGATCGAACAGTACACAATCAGATCGACAGTATGCAAACAGATCGGACAGTACACAATCAGAACGAACAGTACACAATCAGATCGGACAGCGTGGTTGGGCTCGTATATATATATAGATATGGCTATTCACTAGTTGTAAATGCCTAAAGGTTGTTTTGTGCAGACAGCCACTCAGTGTATGTTTGTCAGGGCATAATAAATGACCTCCACTCCTGTTCGTTCTGTATCAACCTCCAAAGTCTAGTTGATTGATTGATCGGGGTTTAACGCTGTTTTTCAACGTTTTTTCAGTAAAATCAGGGCGGCCAGTTCACCAATCAATATGTTTCCTTGATTTCTCATACCAGTACTCCACACAACAGACTTATCAAACAGATGGCTGTTTTTCCCACATACACGTTTAGCCCATTGGTGAAAGACAAATAACGCTTGACATAGTTACATTTATGAAATGTCGGAAAGGATTTTGGGCGAGCCTATATTCGAACTCCCAAACCCTGGATTGACAGCACGCGTCAGGCTATGGACGCAGCTACCGGGGCTCGACCCAAAGTCTGGTTGGTGTTCTTTAGTTCCCAATCTACAGGTGTTTTTTTTTTCTTTCCTTTTTTTGCGTTTCCTTTCACCTTATGGTGTCCAATATAAGGCTATTCTCTAACCCCTTACAACTACATTTTACGAGAAGATGAGAACAGACTGTGAAGCGTCGTTGCGATCGTTATTGCCAAATCGTATGTACCTTAAACTGAATATGTATTTACAAAATAAACGAAATCTACATCTTTTAATTCCCAATTTTAAAAATGGAGCAAACATGGATTTATTTTGACAGAATAAAAAATAGCTAAAATATAAATTTATTAATAAGCATACTCCCTATTTTCCTACATTTTTAAAACATGTTCGTGCTACATACGCGCAAGTGTGTTTTCATCTATTACATGATGTAGTTCATACAGATATTATATTGACATAAAGCAGTGTAATTAAGACCAAGATAAGATGGTGTAAACTGTTCCTTGCTCCACAATATAGTTCTCTTATTATTCATTTAAACCATATGAGCCGTTCCACGAGAAAACCAACATTATGGACTCTGCGTAATGTATCGACCAAGATCAGCCTGCGCATTCCGCGCAGGCTAATACGGGCCGACACTTTCCGTCTCAGGGAGATACAGGTATGGAGTACTGATTTCTGAAACAGAAAATCAGCAAGAGGCAAACAGTGTCTGTCCGGGTCAGCCTGCACGGCATGTTTAAGCTGATCAGGGTCGATACTTTACGCAGAGTCCAAACTGTTGATTTTCTCGCAATTCGACTCACTTATGTTGCGTTACTCAAACTAATCATCGCACGGACACGATTCTTCTGAGTACTCATAATATACGGTTCGGAGGTTTAATGGGGAATTTGGAAATTAAGCTGGTGTTTTACGTCGCTTTAAACAATGTATCAGTTAAATCACGGTGTTTCCTTGGTAAGATACCAGTGCTGCTTGTCCATGTATCCGCACACAAGCGAGTTAGTCGTAATGCTAAGCCCACAACCGTGTGCGCCAAGGAGGGAAAATCATTAATTCTATTTTTAAAAGTATTTGGTATGAGCCGAGCGGGGATCGAATCCGCCACCTCATGCATCCGAGGTGTACACTCTCCCACTACACCACCAAGTGTGTGAACATGAAGCAGGACCCTTGTTTAGAGTTCTGAGTAGGTTGACAGAAATATGTTGATACGATACATGTACCTTTGACTAAACCGTCATAAGAACCATTACAGTTATTGATCGACATCTCCATGGTAACGATTATACGAGACACTTCTATAAACGTTTCTCAAAATTGAGTTCAAATCATAATGTTAAGCACTTATCGTAACCGTTTATAATTTCGACTACAAATGGGCATTAAATTTTCCAGATAGAAATAGTAAAAATTGAGAAAAAATATCTAAACGATAGCTAAATCCACTTTTTTATCCGCACCATTTCTGTACTCGTTTTCCGTGCCTGCATCCCAAAGTACCTTGACCCATCCGGGAGATGTTGTTGCTACATCCGTCACTGTTCCCTCGCTGCCAACACCACCATCCTGCAATAGTAATACGACACGAGTCCAGATTGCACAACAGTAAATTAATCAAAGCTCTAGATAAGGAGAGTATTCACATCCCCAACTCCTTATACGACCCTCAAACCCTAGTGTGTGGGTACTCAACTGAGTTGTCTCGTTAAGACGATTCTTTTGAGTACCAACAACATAGAGTTTAAGTGAGTCGTAAGAGAGATAATGTTGTGAACAGACTAGTTTACCCCCTCCTTATCTAGTCCTCGGAGTAATCAAAGTACGGCGATTGCGGTTGTCGGTTCATGTCTTCAGAATGAATCTGAGTCGAGTGTTCAAAATAGCTATAACACGGACTCAGTCGGATTAAAGAAGGTCTGTTAAATGTAGGACATCCTAACCAATAACTGCGATGACTGGAATTTGTTTGTTTGTATAGTGTTTTACGACGCTTTCAACATTTTATAAGTTATAGCACGGCGTTATATGGGTAGGTTACAAGTACAAGTGGTCCATTTATCCTGACAAAAGAGGGTCGGTCGTGATTATATCCTCTAAATCATAACACCATGTAGGAAAAGCCATTACTTCCATTTTAGAAGTCTTAAGTACGACCCGGTCGGGTATCCTTTCGCCATCTAGTTCTATAAGTATGCAGACAACGTGTATGATCAAGCCCTTGTTATACACTTTTATAAAACGTTGAGTGACTCAACCAGCACCCAGACCAATCCGGGAGATAGTATTGATACATGAGTGACTCAAACAACACCCGGACCAACCCGGGAGATATTATTGATACATGCGTGACTCAAACAACACCCGGACCAATCCGGGAGATATTATTGATACATGAGTGACTCGAACAGCACCCGGACCAATCCGGGAGATATTATTGATACATGAGTGACTCAAACAACACCGGACCAATTCCGGGAGATATTTTTGATTCATGAGTGACTCAAACAACACCCGGACCAGTCCGGGAGATATTATTGATACATGAGTGACTCTTTTTTTTTTTTTTTTTTTTTTTTTTTTTAAGTTTTTCAAATTCTTTTATTTTACATTTTTACATAACATAAACGAATGTAAATTACAATAACAGTACAAAACATGAAGCATATATATATATATATATCTTTGCTTATCTACAGATACCTATTGAAATTTTCCAAAAATGTTGAAAGTTTATTTTTTGAAGACAAATAAGTATACAAAAATCTGTATTCTTTGATGAATAAGTTCTTTACACTATGTATTTGCATTTTTTTATCGCTGATATAGTAACCCTTATAAATACAAAATCCTATGGGATTAAAAATCATATTTACATCATTGTAACACTTATTTGTTATGTTGTATCCTATAATGAGGGTTTTTAATGATTGTAAATTATTTTCAAACCCACTTAATCTGAAAATTGGAAGCAGTCTCTCCCAAAGAGGTCTGACTGCTTTACAAGTTATAAAAAAGTGCTCATAGTCTTCTACTACTTTACATATATTACAATTTGGATTTGTTTCAATTTTCCATTTAAAAAGGTTTTGTTTTGTTGCTAATATATCATGAATTAATTTAAATTTAAATTGTTTGATGCGGTTGTCGATGCATGCCATTTCCAAAGATGTATAGAAATCTTTCCAATTGATATCATTATAAAATGTGTTATTCCATTTTCTATGGACGTACGGTTTAATAAATTTATTATCTAACATTGTCCTGTAAAAATCTTTATTATTCATATATAGACTGTTTTCCCTGTTAAATGTAAGCTTTAATGTTGCGTTCACCACTGTTAACTTTGATTCTCTTGATTTTAAAATACCTTTCCATACTCCCGGTACTGCTTTTTTAATCATATTGACTTGACTTATCCAATTAGTTTTATTTTTAAGTTTACCAAGTATTTTTGTTTCGTCTAAACAACCCGACTGTCCAATTATATCGTTCAAAAACAGAATATCGGAATTTATCCAGCTTTTAAAAATGAGAGTTTTCCCCCGGAAACGAATGTGTTTATTACCCCATAAAAGTTGTTTCCTTATCTCAACGAATTTAAGTGGAAATATGCTAAAATTAGGTTCAAGTGAACTAAATTCAAAATATGCATTTAAAACATTTATGTAAAAAGGAGTAAGTCTTATTTCTGTTTTTGGCAAATCTCTCAATGATTTGACATTCATGTTGAATATTAAAAGGTTTTTCCCAAATTGGTTAAGTAATTTCCTAGGAATAATTTTCCAATTTGACCCATCTTCGTGCAGCAAAGTTTTTATCCATTTTAGTTTTATTGACCTTAAGAAGCTTTCAATATCTATCATATAAAGGCCCCCATTTAATTCTGTACCTATTAGAGTTTTCCTTTTAATTTTTTCCCTTTTTCCATCCCACAGAAAATCAAATAGTAACTTATCAATATCATGTTTCACTTTATCTGGTACTGTTAATGAGTGAAACATGTATACAAATTTTGGTAATAAGAGAGTCTTAATTATAATAATGTTGCCATAAAATGTGAGGTGGCGTCTTTTCCAAGCTTGAATAGCCTGTGTACATTCCCTTATTGGTTTCTCCCAGTTGCTTTTATCACAATACTCTATGTCGTAACCAAACGTTATTCCAAGTGCCTTGACTGTTTTTGCACATTTTATATTACCTATATTTTCAATACAATTTTTTGAACTGCCAATCCAGAGACATTCAGTTTTCTTTCTGTTTAATGTAAGGCCCGAATGTAAGCTAAATTCGTCAACAATTTTTAGAGCGATTTTTGCATCCGTCTTATCTTTTACAAAAACGGTTGTATCGTCGGCGAGTTGGGACAACTTGAGACAGTTATTTTGTTCATTTGAATTTTCTATAATGATTCCTTTAAAATCGCATGAAGTTTTTAATTTAGTTGCCAATATTTCTGCAACAAGTATAAAGATTAGCGCACTTAATGAGCATCCTTGCTTTAAGCCTCTTGATGGATGTACCAAATTTGACCTCCAACCATTATTATAGATGCATGTAGTGATATCACTATAGAACGTTTCCAACCATTGAATGAAAGAATTTCCGAATCCGAATTTTCTAATTACTTTAAACATAAATGGATGTTCTACTGTATCAAAAGCTTTTTTGAAATCAAGAAATAATATGGCACCATTAATTTCTAATAAATCTGCGTAATCTATGATATCTTGAATTTGTCTAATATTATAGCCGATGTAGCGCCCTTTAATATATCCTTGCTGGTCAGGGCTTATTAAATCTGGTAAAACCTTTTGCAAACGTTTAGATAGGCATCTTGTCGCAATTTTGTAGTCTATGTTAAGGAGAGATATAGGGCGCCAGTTTTCAAGGTCTTCTGGATCTCCCTTTTTATAAATTAAAGACAAAATGCTATTCTTTTGAGAAGAAGAGAGTTGTTTTTTATCGTAACCGCAATTGAGAGAGATACATGAGTGACTCAAACAACACCCGGACCAATCCGGGAGATATTATTGATACATGAGGGACTGAAACAACACCCGGACCAGTCCGGGAGATATTATTCATACATGAGAGACTCAAAGAACACCCGGACCAATCCGGGAGATATTATTGATAAATGAGTGACTCAAACAACACCGTCACACCCGGACCAGTCCGGGAGATATTATTGATACATGAGTGTCTCAAACAACACCCGGACCAATCCGGGAGATATTATTGATACATGAGTGTCTCAAACAACACCCGACCAATCCGGGAGATATTTATTGATACATGAGTGACACAAAAAACACCCGGACCAATTCCGGGAAATATTATTGATACATGAGTGACTCAAACAACACCCGGACCAATTCCGGGAGATATCATTGATACATGAGTGACTCAAACAACACCCGGACCAATCCGGGAGATATTATTCATACATGAGTGACTCAAACAACACCCGGACCAATTCCGGGAGATATTATTGATACATGAGTGACTCAAACAACACCCGGACCAATCCAGGAGATATTTTTGTTACATGAGTGACCCAAACAACACCCGGATCAATTATGGGAGATATTATTGATACATGGGTGACTCAAACAACACCCGGACCAATTCCGGGAGATAGTATTGATACATGAGTGACTCAAACAACACACGGACCAATCCAGGAGATATTATTGATACATGAGTAACTCAAACAACACCCGGATCAATTCCGGGAGATAGTATTGATACATGGGTGACTCAAACAACACCCGGACCGATTCCGGGAGATAGTATTGATACATGAGTGACTCAAACAGCACCTGAACCAATCCGGGAGATATTATTGATACATGGGTGACTCAAACAACACCCGGACCAATCCGGGAGATATTATTGATACATGAGTGACTCAAACAACACCCGGACCAATCCGGGAGATATTATTGATACATGAGTCACTCAAACAACACCCGGATCAGTCCGGGAAATATAATTGATACATGAGTGACTCAAACAACATCCGGACCAATCCGGGAGATATTATTGATACATGATTGACTCAAACAGCACCCGGACCAATCCGGGAGATATTATTGATTCATGAGTCACTCAAACAGCACCCTGACCAGTCCAGGAGATATAATTGATACATGAGTCACTCAAACAGTACCCGGACCAATCCAGGAGATATTATTGATACATGAGTCACTCTTATAGCATGCGAAATAAAGTTTTACGATCTTTCAAGTAAAGTTTGATCTATCTTACACCCACACCCACACACGCAAACAACGTATGCCCTTTATGTCCCTGCATGGGAACAATTTGGCATGTCCTCCCATCAAACATCTAATTGAACTTCTCAAGCTATGATGTTTGTTTCGTCAGACAACCGTAAATAATGCCTATTTGGAAAAGGGTTAAACTCATGCAAAAGATAATCTTTTTTCTTAGAAATAAATGTAAATTCTGTACTAAAAAAGAAAAACATGGTGAAATCAATTATCTAATTACCAAATGCATGCGATTTTTGACGCATCTTGCAGCCGAATAAATGACAAATTATATAATTGGTTCTGAGTTCAAACCGTTATTTCTATAAAGGGTCAAACGCTGCTGGTAGGAATTACTGTTACAGCGGTACATCAGTTATAGCAAGGCGTTAAATGGACAGGTTACCAGTACAACGGTTACAGCGGTACATCAGTTATAGCACGGCGTAAAATGGACAGGTTACCAGTACAACTGTTACAGCGGTACATCAGTTATAGCAGCACGGCGTTAAATGGACAGGTTACCAGTACAACTGTTACAGCGGTACATCAGTTATAGCATGGCGTTAAATGGACAGGTTACCAGTACAACTGTTACAGCGGTACATCAGTTATAGCACGGCGTTAAATGGACAGGTTACCAGTACAACTGATCCATTTATCCTGACAACAGAATCGGTCGGAAAGCTAACCACTCAATCATAAGAACCAAGAAGGTAAAAGCAATTAATTCCATTTTAAAAGTCTTATCGAACCGACCTTCGGGGTTTTGCAGCAAAGATGCAGATTAGACTGTGCATTCGCGCAGTCGCATCACTATCTTCACTTTTCGCCACCTAGTCAAATAAGTATGCCAACAAGGTTTGCGATCAAATCCTTGCTATACAATTTGTAATAGGATCCGTAATAGTGTTTGTGTCAAAACCTTCAATTCCAAAGGGACCGGACCAATCCGGGAGATATACTTGATACATGAGTCACTCCAAGAGCACCCGGATCAATCCGGGAGATATAATAGATACATGGATCACTGTACTTGTATTGCCAGCACTACCATCCTGTAATAGTACAGGTGAATCACCTATTCGCGATAAACAATATAAGAACAATTTACAACCTTGCTGTAAGGATGGGAGGTAAAACTCAATCGATTGTTATTGAATACAGACATTATTATATGCTCCCTGTACAGACATGGTTTGGGTATTCTTTCTCCTCTTATGATATCCACGCCTCCGCGTATTAACGCGTCTACAAATGTACGAATCAACAATGTAATACATATATACATAAGACATTTATCTGGGAAAAGGTTGGGGTCTGTTATAACCCAAAAAACAGTTACTTCGTCTAGATTGTGATAAACAATCTTCTCATAAATATGTTTTGTGTGGCACATCCTTGAATACATGATTGGCCACCCATGCACGGTTGTTGATAGCACCAATCGCCATACGATAATTATTAAGTTTAGCGCAATTAGTTATCGTGAGTTTCCGACGATCCTTCAAATAAAGTTCGATATATCGTACACACACACACACACACACACACACGAAAACACCGTATGTCCTTTATGTCCATGCATAGACACAAGTTGTCATACCTGAACAGTTTTGGTTCTGTTAGCTTGTACATCTACTCAGCATCATCAGACACTACACATAAGCTTATGTTAGTAATATACTAACAGTTGAGACTTGATCAGACTTTGAGAATGCATATGCTGATCTGGATCTACATTGTCCGTAAAAACAAACTTGTATAGTTTGTCATGGACGGGGTCCTTACCTCGTATATGTATCAAACAGAGTACTATACAACATTATAACAACTAACAACTGTATTGTCAGAATTAGAAGAAAAGGTCCAGCATGTGTAAGGGTAAAGGAAACGAACTGATCTCCTGTGTTCTGTTATCACGACGAAGACTGAAGCCGACTCGCCGTCGTGTATCTGTAATTATAATGTCAATGCGCTGTGACTAAGTGGTAAGTAGGAGGGATTATAGACCACATCAATATTCTCGCGCAATCTCGCTTTCGCTGGTCATAGCGTTGTGCCCCTTGTCAAGACATGTGGCCTCAATAACCACTAGGCGGGATTAGGAGCACAATCTCCAACTCCTCCATACCTCTCCGGTGGTCATACGGGTGTATCCTAACTTGACACTAGTCAGTCAATCAGAGTGTATGGGTTGGTTTTTTAAATCTCCGTAATTTATCTAAAATGTTGTAAAAACTCCAAAAACATGCAACAAGATAACAGTTTGCCATTGGCTTAACCAGCTATTATCGTATTAGTACGTCTGTAACGACTGTTTTACTCATTTATTAGACTGTATAGCCATTTTAAACGGTATATCATTTGTTAGACTGTATAGCCATTTTAAACGGTATATCATTTATTAGACTGTATAGCCATGTTAAACGGTATATCATTTATTAGACTGTATAGCCATTTTAAACGGTATAACATTTATTAGACTGTATAGCCATTTTAAACGGTATATCATTTATTAGACTGTATAGCCATTTTTTTAAACGGTATATCAATTTCATCAAGGCGGCCAGTGTACAATCTTACGCTTGCTTCCTGACTTTATCGTACCTTTACATAACCACTTTCCTTCCAAGATTAATGTCTACCTTTCCGTGTATAATAGTATAATAATAATCTCATTATATCAGACCAAAATACCACGCTTTGCATGAATTGGATCTGACGTCTTATTAACAAGGTCGTCTCAAATAAACCCTATACAGTTAAAAAATAATGAGCAGTTTCCCATGCGTGTGTCCAATGAAATCGCACGATACAACCAACGCTCGGCCATCACCGCTTCTCTTTAACTTATATTGGTTATCTTCCCTGTTAACGCCTAACGATTTAGAAGGCGACAATTGGAATGGCTGATGCAAATGTCAACATGAGGCGACCTGTAATTGCGAGGCATCAGCTATATAACGGAAGGCCGACAATACAAGAATAAATCAGATCTTTAAGTGCCAATAATTGTATTATCTTCCGAATGTAGATTTGTGTGTGACTTGACTCATTGAGCGTGTTGTCATGTAAAATGACAGGACAGCTCAGACCAGATGCAAAGTAAGCTCACGAGCTTTCATAAACGACAGGACAGCTCAGACTAGATGTCATGTAAGCTCACGAGCTTTCATAAACGACATGACAGCTCAGACCAGATGTAATGTAAAGCTCACAAGCTTTCATAAACGACAGGACAGCTCAGACCAGATGTCATGTAAGCTCACGAGCTTTCATAAACGACAAGACAGCTCAGACTATATGTCATGTAAAGCTCACGAGCTTTCATAAACGACAGGACAGCTCAGACTAGATGTCATGTAAGCTCACGAGCTTTCATAAACGACAAGACAGCTCAGACTATATGTCATGTAAAGCTCACGAGCTTTCATAAACGACAGGACAGCTCAAACTATAATTAATTCATGGAAGCTCACGAGCTTTCATAAACGACAGGACAGCTCAGGCTATATGGCATGTAAAGCTCACGAGCTTTCATAAACGACAGGACAGCTCAGACCAGATGTCATGTAAGCTCACGAGCTATCATAAACGACAGGACAGCTCAGACAAGATGTCATGTAGGCTTACGAGCTTTCATAAACGACAGGACAGCTCAGACCAGATGTCATGTAAGCTCACGAGCTTTCATAAACGACAGGAGAGCTCAGACCAGATGTCATGTAAGCTCACGAGCAGCTTTCATAAACGACAGGAAAGCTCAGACTATATGTCATGTAAAGCTTACGAGCTTTCATAAACGACAGGACAGCTCAGACTAGATGTCTTGTAAGCTCACGAGCTTTCATAAACGACAGGACAGCTCAGACCAGATGTCATGTAAGCTGCTTTCATAAACGACAGGACAGCTCAGACCAGATGTCATGTAAGCTCACAAGCTTTCATAAACGACAGGACAGCTCAGACTAGATGTCATTTACATTACATGACAACGCCAAAAAAGATAAACCGGCATTCAGAGGTTTGGGAATTAATGACAAAATAATCATATGTTGCAAATCTACATAATCGGTTCTTTGTTCGAACCGTTATATCTATTAAGGGTCAAAAGCTGCTGGTACGTGTTACTGTTACATTGAGTACATGATGGCGAACAGAGGGGATCTTGATAATACTGCGCAGGCTGATCTGGGCCTTCGCCGGAAACACCCGAATGTCGGTTTGCGTATGACGTGGCTGGAATATTTCAAGCAAATATCAATAAATCTATCCGCCTTTTTACATATGACATTTAAACGAAATCCTCATATAATAATTATTGACAGTTTCCTAGATTTACAGTCTGTTTCGGAACTACGAGTTAATAAACATGTATTTCTAGGGAATTTAAAAGATGGTTTTCATACAGTGTTGAAATAGTGTAAGAAATTGAGAAACTAGACATCTTAAGAAAATGTTTTCTGTTTTGTTGCTACTTTTCTGAAAATATTCAAAAGACTGACTTCATAATATAGTCTGGTGAACTATTCCAGTCCGTTGTATAGGACACCTTATGGAAGATTATGTTATGTAAATTTTAGCTTTTAAAGCTTTTTTTATAAAAACAAGGTTTAGTATCCGTTGTTTTAAATGCGTGTCCCCATCATAAGAACCATTTTTCATTTTGCTCTTAATCGTTTCTTCTTAAAGTAGAAATATTATCTATTGATTTCTATTTAAATGTACACTCGTTGTAAATCACAGTTCAATTGTTGCATAGTGTTGCGAAAATTGCAGCAAAATGGAAAATTGCCGATTTTGTCAAAATGATTTGGAAAGAGGCTTCCCACAGATCCATCAACATGCGTCTACATGTAGATTAAGGGTTTAATAGGACCTAAGTGGTACTCCACAGGGGCGTAGCTCCCTTTAGGCACTGTAGGCACGTGCCTACATATGTTTTCTAAAAATGCCCCAAAATGCAGCTGCGGCGATACACATCTGCTTAATGTATCGACCAGATCAGCCTGCGCTGTCCGCGCAGACTGATCCGGCCGACACATTCCGTCTAAGGGAAGATAGATAGAGTAGTGATACCTGAAACAGAAAATCCACAGGAGGCGAAAAGTTTTTATCCGGGTACGCCTGTGTGGCATGCTTAGGCTGATCCGGGTCGATACTTTACGCAGAGTCCACAATGTTGATTTTCTCACGAGACGGCCTACACATTGATTATTGTCTAGCTACGCCCCTGCTCCAAAAGAAATTCAACTTTTCCTCCGTCTGGTTGGTTAGCATTACGCATTACTTTAAACCCCAGTAATCCCCCCTGACTAAAATATACTTTATATCTGTCAAGAAAGTGAAGCGTTCAGATTATAACAAATATGTTATCAATAAGTACAGACTCATAACGGATAGGGCTAGCCTTATAATCTAAACGGTGAAGTTGTGTTATGAAATTGTACTTTATAACGATAGTACAGGGCATACGAATTGGATAACGTGTGTTCGAACTAATTTGTTTACAAACGGCTTTGGCTATATATAGGAAATGCAACATGTTCAAAATGAGAGTCTTTTTTTAAATCAATATGCCCAAAGATTAAAGGACCAGTACATCCAAATATGGATAGAAGGTTGTGCAGAGAATAATAATCTTTTGTAATTTAAAGTCTATAAACCAAATTTCGGTTTGGAATCATAAATAACTGACATTAGTATAAGTGATTTCAGATCATGTTTGGCTATGTTTAAAAGTTCATCCCATAGTCTAATGGTTGAAAAATGCAGGCATTATGGTATTTCAAGTGAAAATAAGTATTGTATCTATTGTGAGACTTGTATAGAACACTAGTTACATTTTGTGTTGTTGTGTCCTCTAAATGAAGATCTTCGTACAGAATACATAGACAAGAGGTTTACAAATAATGGTTGTTTAATCAAATTCATTCAACTTATGTCATGTTCGAATGTAACCGTTATAAAAAGTCTTGCTATGTTTTCATTCCATGCCTTTAAGAAACGTAACGCATTTATGCAGGGCTGTGATTAAGGAACTTGGCATTTTAACATTATTGAAAATATGTAGTAATATGAAATATTTGTATAACTGACTACACTTCACCACACATGCGATATGTTTGTATATTGTGATTGTATATAACTGTGTATGGGCCGGTGGCCTTATAATACAATAAACTATTGAACAGAATTGAATCATCGTCCGATGCCCACTATGGTTTCTGCCAACGAATAAGACATATGGGGTACATGGCGGCTTTCGGGCACCCATTTATCACAATCAAGATTTGCATTCTTCAAATAAAACTTACGTATGCATAGGCTTGTTAAAAGTTTCTGTCAGCGGTGTGGATTCTGAAAATACGGGACAGAGGTACATGCTGAATCGAACCTATATTGTTCAGAAATATTTCCACGGATGAACTCATGTGTATGTGCAGCTACGCTCTGAAAGTGACGTTTTGTTTATAGTAGATATTGACTGTGCAAGAAGCATTCTTAAGCAATAAGGAATTCATTAACAAATTGGTCATGCAAAGACCTTAAACAATGGTAGCAATGGCTCATTGTATTCGTCTGCATGTACCGGCATTACCAGTCACATATTTATCAATATGTAGGATTTGCTTATTAAGCCAATGACAGATAAAACATGATGCATGCATTCCTTACGATTTGAACATTATTTCTTTTATATTGAGTTAGACGTCATTTTCTTCGATTATGTGTCCTCTCATTTCAGCAGGTAATACAATATATCATCACCAGCTAGTAACAATGGTACCACACAAGACGACACTCATGCTAGCTGGTAACAAAAGAGAGCGTGCATATTTAACCAGTGCGTAACAAACAACTAATTTCCGCGGGTTATCAAAGAGGTAACAATGTGACAACATTAAACGACTCATTCCAGCGGGTTATCAAAGAGGTAACAATGTGACATTCCAGCGGGTTATCAAAGAGGTAACAATGTGAAAACATTAAACGGGTCATTCCAGCGGGTTATCAAAGAGGTAACAATGTGACAACATTGAACGACTCATTCCAGCGGGTTATCAAAGAGGTAACAATGTGACAACATTAAACGACTCATTCCAGCGGGTTATCAAAGAGGTAACAATGTGACAACATTAAACGACTCATTCCAGCGGGTTATCAAAGAGGTAACTATGTGACAACATTAAACGACTCATTCAAGCGGGTTATCAAAGATGTAACAATGTGACAACATTAAACGACTCATTCCAGCGGGTTATCAAAGAGGTAACAATTTGACAACATTAAACGACTCATTCCAGCGGGTTATCAAAGAGGTAACAATGTGACAACATTAAACGACTCATTCCAGCGGGTTATCAAAGAGGTAACAATGTGACAACATTAAACGACTCATTCCAGCGGGTTATCAAAGAGGTAACTATGTGACAACATTGAACGACTCATTCCAGCGGGTTATCAAAGAGGTAACTATGTGACAACATTAAACGACTCATTCCAGCGGGTTATCAAAGAGGTAACAATGTGACAACATTAAACGACTCATTCCAGCGGGTTATCAAAGAGGTAACTATGTGACAACATTAAACGACTCATTCCAGCGGGTTATCAAAGAGGTAACTATGTGACAACATTAAACGGCTCATTCTTATATATACAGTGGAACATGTGCTAAAGACCACCTTTGGATAAAAATTCCCTTTCTATAGCAACCACGTTTTTAATTTCCGAAATATACATTTTCTGAAAATAAAAGCTCTGCAATTATAGAAAAGAATGTTATCTTCCCATGGGCGGTCTTCATTCACAGGTTCCACTATATGAATATCAGCCGTTCCACGAGAAAACCAACTCTGCGTAAAGTATCGATCCTGATCAGCATGCCGTGCAGGCTAAAATGGACAGACACTTTTCGCATACTGTGGATTTCCTGTTACAGGAATCATAACTTAATACCTCTAGTCGTTAATGTTGGTTTTCTCGTGGAACGGCTCATATGTAAACTGACCTTGTTACCAAGCGACAGTTCACGGACAATAACACACACCTAACATACTGTGTGAGGTATATCTGTATTCCCCCCCCCCCCCACCTTTGATATGTTGTACTGCTATAACATGAGTTGTCTTGTAGACAGTGTTATATAAAGATGTACTGCTATAACATAAGTTGTCGTGTAGACAGTGTTATATAAAGATGTACTGCTATAATATGAGTTGATTTGTAGACAGTGTTATATAAAGATGTACTGCTATAACATGAGTTGTCGTGTAGACAGTGTTACATGTATATAAATATGTACTGCTATAACATGAGTTGATTTGTAGACAGTGTTATATAAAGATGTACTGCTATAACATGAGTTGTCTTGTAGAAAGTGTTATATAAAGATGTACTGCTATAACATGAGTTGTCGTGTAGACAGTGTTAAATAAAGATGTACTGCTATAACATGAGTTGTCGTGTAGACAGTGTTATATAAAGATGTACTGCTATAATATGAGTTGTCGTGTAGACAGTGTTAAATAGAGATGTACTGCTATAACATGAGTTGCCGTGTAGACAGTGTTAAATAAAGATGTACTGCTATAACATGAGTTGTCTTGTAGACAGTGTTATATAAAGATGTATTGCTATAACATGAGTTGATTTGTAGACAGTGTTGTATAAAGATGTACTGCTATAACATGAGTTGTCGTGTAGACAGTGTTAAATAAAGATGTACTGCTATGACATGAGTTGTCGTGTAGACAGTGTTACATGTATATAAAGATGTACTGCTATAACATGAGTTGATTTGTAGACAGTGCTATATAAAGATGTACTGCTATAACAGGAGTTGTCTTGTAGACAGTGTTATATAAAGATGTACTGCTATAACATGAGTTGTCGGGTAGACAGTGTTATATAAAGATGTACTGCTATAACATGAGTTAATTTGTAGACAGTGTTATATAAAGATGTACTGCTATAACATGAGTTGTCTTGTAGACAGTGTTATATAAAGATGTACTGCTATAACATGTGTTGATTTGTAGACAGTGTTATATAAAGATGTACTGCTATAACATGTGTTGATTTGTAGACAGTGTTATATAAAGATCTACTGCTATAACATGTGTTGATTTGTAGACAGTGTTATATAAAGATGTACTGCTATAACATGAGTTGTATTGTAGACAGTGTTATATAAAGATGTACTGCTATAACATGAGTTGTCGTGTAGACAGTGTTATATAAAGATGTACTGCTATAACATGTGTTGATTTGTAGACAGTGTTATATAAAGATGTACTGCTATAACATGTGTTGTCTTGTAGACAGTGTTATATAAAGATGTACTGCTATAACATGAGTTGTCTTGTAGACAGTGTTATATAAAGATGTACTGCTATAACATGAGTTGTCGTGTAGACAGTGTTATATAAAGATGTACTGCTATAACATGTGTTGATTAGTAGACAGTGTTATATAAAGATGTACTGCTATAACATGAGTTGTCTTGTAGACAGTGTTATATAAAGATGTACTGCTATAACATGAGTTGTCTTGTAGACAGTGTTATATAATGATGATATATATCAGAGAAGTTTCTAGACGATTTAATGGTACACTATTCTCTATGGGATGTGGAATGTTTGAAATACATCAAGGTTATCGCCTTCTAAAACAGCCCTATAGTGTGTCCCTAAGCTACTTTATGCTGCTGTCGGAGAAAATGAGTTTTCAGAACTAACCCACTCATCGTATGTGATTTTGACAAGCACTTGTTCAGAACATTGGTACTGATCGTTCGAAATAGCATTAACTGCAATCAGAATAGTTGGTAAACTTAAACTCAGGTGACAATGCTCTCCATAGAGGTCGTATTTCAAGTTTGTAAATCCATAGTTGGCATCAAAATCATAATTGTAGGTACTCAAAAGAATTGTCTCAGGGAAACACTTATTTTTATTAACCATAACATAGTATTAGATCTTGCTTTAAGAGAGGTATATCTTTATGTAGTCTAGCCCGACGTAGAATCCTTCATATATTTAATATCATTGGCCGTGTCATACCGAAGATTTTAAAAATGGTCGTAATTGCTTTCCATTTCTGGTACTCAGGATTGTTGGGCTAGCGTTATGACTGTCTCGCTGATGTCATAATAAATGGACCAGTAGTACTGGTAACTAACACAGAAAACACCGTGACATAACTTGAATATTGTTGAAAGCGACTTAAAACTCTATCCAAATAAACAAATCACATTGCTGATACTTATTACTGACAAATAATATTTTAATGATTTTAATTTTACTCAATTTATAAACGGCTAAGCCACGTGGTTAAGCAAATAAGAAAGTAAGTTACCTTAGAATTTAAAATTAGAAAAAGAATTGTGTTTAAAAATATATGACTAATACTGAACCAGGTGTTATTTTGGACGCGTAATGGCAATTTCGGGTCTATTCAATGTGCTGGCATAAAATCTCTTTTGTCGGAAAGCGACACATTACATAGGAAACCAAGTAATATAATTTGGGCTTTACGAGCTAACAAAATGTCATATTTGTGCAAATATGTTGTAAACTTCACCAATAATGGGAAATCGATACGAAACACAGCTAAAGAAAACCTAAAATCTTTCTTCGTATATTTCTGTTTTCAATCTGACGAGTTTGGATAGTATGACTCCAGTATAGGGTATGCTAGTCTGCGCTGACTGCGCAGGCTGATCCTGAACGATACATAACGCAGAGGCCATAATATTGGTTATCTCGCCGGACGTCTCATATATACATTTTGCACTATTCCAAGAGTACTCACATAGGATCGTAGGTTATTAATGTATGTATATACATTTGTGTTACTATGTAACCAGGGTAACATATTATATTCTTTCAAACCATGTCGATTGGTGGACAAACATGGCCGACAGGGGACGGACATTTTTGCCGTATATGGATATACTGCATTAACTATCAAATTGCTTTTCTAATAACTATGTAGAAATGTTCATGAGTGAACCTCAATCAGATTCCTTCAAGCCACGTTGATTGGTCGAAAACCATGGCTTTCAGTGGGTGGGGCTTTTTGCCCTTTATGGAAAATTTAAAAATATTCTACACTGGAAGTATCAGGCCATTTTTAAATGAAATTGTAGGAATTTCCATTTAGTGACGCTCTGCAAGATTCCTATAAATTGTTTGGTAAAAAAACCTATATCGCGAGAGTTTTGGCAGCTTTACCCTTTTTGTCCATAGTGTAAGATATACCTCCTAAAAAAAAGACCTGTCTCATTTTGAATTAATAACCGGTTTTTACACATTACTTTGGTGACCTATCGGCAATATTAATTTAACAGAACACAGCCATCATTGCGTAAGGTTAGTTTGCCTTGTGGTAAATGGAGATATACTGGGCATTCGGCCTATTGTATTAGCTTACCTGTATTACAAGACATAATGATATATGTTGTATGTTAGAAAGGGACAAGTAATCAATAATAAACGAACCTGTTCTCCCCAGTCCCAGTCTGGGCCCCGCGTGACCCGGTCATTGACTGCCAGCTTCAACGCTGCTGCAACACGAAACAAAGAAACATCAGTATACATGTAACCAGGGGTCAGACTGGCTTGACATTGGCTGTAGCCATTGCGCGTTTTATCTGTTTAATTATGTTATCCTCCCTGTTGATATTTGACGATTTTATAAGCGAAAAATTGATTGGTTGACGCAAAGGTCAATCTGTAACGACCTGTAACATGCAGTCATCAGATGTATGCGAGTGTTTGCTTCTGTAGCGAAGATCACGTCTGGTTTTAATGAGATTCTCCTTTAACTAAAAAGTGTTCACTTACCTTAGAGAAAACGACAGTTCAATGTATTTGGTACATAGTTTACACTCGTTTTTATTTAGCTTATTTGAAACCATATATTCAAGTCCAAGTTAGAATAAATGAAACAATCAAAAGTGTTAGCTTCATGCATTTTATGCGACCGTGCGTCACAATTAAACGTGAAGACGCGAACCGTACATAATCATGTCGATAAATGTAGATGTATGCATAAACTAATTTAAACTGTACCTGAAGAGGGCGCTGTAGTCGTACTAGTGCTGGTTGTAGTCGTACTTGTGGTGGTTGAAGTCGTACTTGTAGTCGGTATCCACTGAAAGGTAAATTGAGTTGTGATTTTAAAAGAGAAGTAACACACAAATAAAGTCCAACATATCAAGACAACAATAGCAATATTCTGCGTAAAGTATTAACCCCGATCAGCCTAAGCATGCCGCGCAGGCTTATCCGGATAGACCTTTTTTCGCCTCGTGTGAATTTTCTGTTTCAGGAATCATTACTTTATACCTCTATCCTCCTGAGACGGAATGTGTCTGCCCGGATCAGTCTGCTGATCTGGTCGATACATTACGCTGAGGCCATACTGTTGTTTTTTTCGCGGGACGGCTCATATGGACTTACCTCCTCGTGGTCTATGTATATCAGTTGTGTTATTTCTTCGCCCTGTGTGACGGCTTTAGCTAGCACTGATGAGTGGAGTGACGCTGTCCGGGGATGACAGGTACGTTTAACGACGTCGAAATAAGCGGACACACAGTCCTCGTATTGTAAACACAATACAGCGCATACCGTCGTGCTGCCGCTACTTAATGATGCTGCAATTAGAAAGAAGGTGATGGGTTTAATTTGAGTTTTACAACGTTTGCAATATTGGTTCAGTCATATCACGGCGGTCAGTTCTCATACATATATGTTTGCTCGCTTTCGCACACCAGTACTCCATCTACTAGTCTTTGCAAGCAACTGGCTGCTTTTCCACAAAGAATGTCAGACCATTTTTGAAAATACGAAATGCGCTTGTCTCATTGACTTTATGTCAAATGTCAAATGTCGAAAATGTTGCTCGAGCTGGGGATTCAAACTCCAAGCCCTGGATTGTCAACCCGAGTCGCTACCGATTGAATTACCGGGGCTCGGCAGGTGAAAGTGTCAATCTGTTTAGCTTATTTCACACTGCATGTTTGCACATTTGCAGTAGACGACTTTTGAAAAAATAATGTCAAAATCAGGAATTGATCATGCTGAGCGATTTCTCCTTTTGCCACAATGTTTTCAACACACTATTCAATTATTATACTTTAATTTCCAGAGTATTTTCATATTTTTGCCAAGCCGTTATTAAAGTCGTCTACTGTCGATTTGTTGTATGCGGGAAAGGGATAACCGACAACAAGATGTTTCAAGAGCGATTGTACTACAACCCTATGGCGAAAAGAGAAGACCCTGATCAGACTAATTTTAGACGCATTCTGATCTCGAACTACACTTGTCAAAAAGATCAAAATGTCGACTGTGTGTGTCATTTAATTATTTTGATACGCAAGAGCTATTCAAACCTGATGGGCAACATTTGATACGCAAGAGCTATTCAAACCTGATGGGCAACATTTGATACGCAAGAGCTATTTAAACCTGATGGGCAACATTTGATACGCAAGAGCTATTCAAACCTGATGGGCAACATTTGATACGCAAGAGCTATTCCAAACTGATGGACAAAACATTTGATACGCAAGAGCTATTCAAAACTGTTTGGATAACATTTTTACACGTGCATGTGTATCCAGGCGTGAAAATAGACTTTATATTCAAGATCACTTTAATCAGTAACGTAAACATAACAAAGTCTCTAGGTACATGCTTATGTAAAGTATATCATATAATTCACAGATCAAGTCAAGTCAACATGTGCTCAATAGACACTATTGAACTCGTATATGCGTCTGAATCGTATGTATTTATTTGTTGAATACAAAGTACACTTAACAATCCTATAGTTGCTAAGGAAGTACGACTAGTAAACAAGAACATATCACAATGTTAATACAGATTTAGGAGCAACAGAAAAAGCTGTAGAAATGTAATCCATATTTTCTAAGTTTTCTCTTCATGTGAGGTATCTATAAAACAAAGAAAAAAACAATCCTTTACCGTTCTGACAAAAATGTGAGGTATACGCCATACCCTTTTAAAAACCACAGGGGTCACAGTTTTGTATGTATCTTAATGGAAGCCGCCAGTAGGCGGCTTCCTGTAGGAATGTTTGAAATTTAGCACAAGGATATATATAGACCTGCCAGTGTGATCACATATCAGGATTTCTCTTTGTCCGTACTAAGTATATTAATTTAAGGTAAATTACTTTTGAAACATCCCTTTTACCCATAAATACATGTCTGAGTTTTACAAATTGAAAACAAAAAGAAAAAGGCCGGTTTATTAATTTAATGTATGTACATTTTTAGATAAGCGAAATTCATACTGTATCTAGTCTATACAGTTGAATAGATAACCATTCTTTTGAATTGATTACCGGCCTCATAGACTTTATCATTTCAATAGAATTTCAAACCGGGAACTAACAAATGTAGCTAAATGGAGTCTGGTTCCTAACTATGATATATTACGCAGTAATTAGAGGAAGAAGCCAGGGCCCGTATTCACCAAACTTTTCAATTTAGACGTTTGACTAAATCTAAATTTCAATATTTGGTCCACTTTTTGGATTTCCGGCGTTTTAGATTTAGTCCGCATTCACCAACGCGTTTAAAACTGATCTCAATTTAGTACAGTTTGTAAGTTTGGTGAGCGGCCGCGCACCGACTCTTGTTCCCCAATAAAGTTAAGAGCTAAAACAAAAGACAGTACCATTCGTCTATAGTCTATTTATAAATTTTCATTTTCATCGTTTTTTCACATAGATGACATCTCAATGTTCAATCATCCTAACTATTCATTTGCTTTGTTTTTAATAATCTGACTTTCGTGTTCAGTATAATATCTTCCTATTTTACTATGTTGCGTGACTAAAACTTCGTCTGTCGGTCTTCTAATTTTTATTTTTTTTTGTCGTGTTCTATAATCTTTCATTTTCATTCATTTATGCATTTTGTTTTTACGGAAATATCACTGAAAGTTTCGTCTATGATTGCACATTCTTGATTCAATGTTAACTTTGAGTACAAATGTCATCGCAAAATGAAGACATGAAAAGAGTTCGGTGTATTTTGCCTAACCGACAGCATGTTTTATCACGGATGTGAACTTCAAGAAAACTTCAAGAAAACTTAAATGAAACAAAATCTTCTGGTTCTTACAAACAAAGTGTGATCAGATTAACTGAACTGTATTTCATACAGACACTTTCAGGCAACTCTGCAGCAAATACGTTTTGAAAACATTGTGGCAAAAGTAGAATTGTTTTCAACTTCATTCAATTATAATTATGATTTTTCTTTCAATTATAGAGAGTGATACCGGTAAATGCTTTGAAAGACATTTGTTGCAGAATTGATGTATACGGGAAAGGGTTAACAAAATAGTGTCTTAAAATGTACTAGTAATGTTCTTTTAAATATCTTTGCCTAACAAATAATGGACTTTAAATGTTTGTAATATAAAAGTACTCTAAAGTCATGATTTTACAGTTTGAGAAATAATTTAAATGTTTCTTTTTCTTATTTCTTCATGTGCAACTCAATATTGCGGCTTCTCTTTGATGCTTTGCGTAAAACATTCGTCGTGTATGATTTGTAACGTACATGTATACTAGATCTACTTGTTACTTCAATTCCATATACTATGCTTAACACAGAACATAGGGATTTCTAACCAACAAAGGTACAGATCAGTTTGCGCCTGTTTCTATTTACTTTCATTCCTGTTGAATGCCTCCTATTGGTAACATTGTCTTATACTTAAGACATAAACGTTAAACCTTTCCAACTTTCAGGCGAATCTTAATGCATCTGTAGTAGACGACTTTGAAAATTATAAGAGAAAAGTCGAAATTATTCAACCTGAGAAATGTTCCTTTTGTTACAGGGAAGCTTACAAATAAATTAGAAACACGTATATACAACCTTATTTTTTATAAAAGACCAAGCTTGTATAAGTGTGTTGAATATTAAATTGCAATATGAGATCAACTATTGTAAAATTTTGCATTTTTTTCCACAAAAGCCTTAATATTACGAAATGAGTATGTATTAAATCTGTTATGATATGTCACATTTGCGACAAAATAGCTCGAAACATACAGGTATACATACTTCCTTCTAATACAGGTTGAATACTGCTTAAACACATGTTATTTATCGTTGATAAGTGCCCAACAGCTTTATGTATGCCTCAATACCCATTACTCACATACTATAAGCTTCAGATCATCGAAATAAGATGATTTTTGAAGTAATATTTGTAGGTGATTGACAGTATGAATTTGGAAAAAGATATGTTTTCAACAATTGTTAAATTTACACTTTCCTAAACTGCTTTAAGTTAAATGTTAAATTTTCTTTATTTGGTATAAGCTATTTTTTAGCTCTACCCAAATCAGAAAAATCCAAAAATATTTCGGATTTATTATTAGTTGTTCACGTAAAAAATGTGTTTATGTAAATGTATGTAAATGATGATATAAATGTATTTGTATAAGTCAAATAAAAATCTATCTTTCTATCAAACTTTATTTAAAAGTTTTTCTTCAGTTTGTAGAGAGAGACTGGCCATATGTTTTTCTTGATGTTTTGCCAATGTGTCGCATTGAGTAAAGGGTTATGTATTTACATATTAAAGGAAAGTCTTGAAGAAGAAAAAATAGTTACTGTAAATAAATGAGTCGTTCGACGAGAAAACCAACATTGTAGACTCTGCGTAAAGTATTGACCCGGGTCAGGCTAAGCATGCCGCGCAGGCTAATATGGCGGGCAGACACTTTTCGCATCATGTGTTTTTTCTGTTTCAGGAATAATTACTCTATACCTCTTTCCCCCTCAGACGGAATGTGTCGGCCCGGATTAACTTGCACGGATTGCGCAGGCTGATCTGTATCTATACATTATGTAGGGTCCATAATGTTGGTTTTCTCGTGAAACGGCTCAAATATAGAGCAGGTTAAGAGGATTCGAACGATCCAAGTATTCACTGCATATATAGCAGACGACTTCTGAAGAGGCAAACAATTTCTCAATTTGCCATATTTATTCCATCTATAGCTTATAATAAAGTTTCATTTAAGAAGTGGTCCAATTGTCAACATGGAAGAGCCGTCTGCTGTTAATGCAGTTTAAACATATGTTAAAAAAAAAATACGCCGAGTGTCGTTCGCGTATTTTAAAATCTTGATAGTTTATGAATCCTCTAAGATGTTTTGTCATTGGAAGATAAACGAGAAACGATTAGGGGATTTAGGGTCTGATTGCTCTTCTGTATTGGAATCACTTACAGGGATATATGGTAACAACACATGTGGGACTCCTTTTCTAATTGTTTTATTTTCTACATCTGAGAGGACATTAAAGGTCAAAGTTCACGAAATACATTCGCATACCTGGCTGATCTAGCCAAGAAGTCCCGAACAAAACTGAGTTTGCCTAGAAAGAAGTGTATATCCTCACCAGGCTGAGTTGAATATGTTACAAAGAGTTCAAATCCATATTCCTAGGATTGCACTCGAACTGTTTGATTTTACTTTGTTTGGTATTCTGACTTGTCTAAAACTAAGAATAGCGTATAAACCAGTTTTGCCTAGCCCGAATATGTGAAGAATGACGGGAATCATCGTCGCGGAGTGATTTCTTATTTACATAATATATGACCTTCATTTATTTTAAAGTTAAGGGGAAACTTCAATGATATAGTATGTTTTGCTTGACAATTAAGGGTTGAAACACGTTGATTTACATGGAAATAAAAAAGCAATTTAATTGATGATCTTTTAACTAAAACCCTGGAGGCACTGAGCATGTGCACCGGAATATAGGAGTAGTCACTGTACGAAAATGCAAAAATTACCGAAAATAGCAAAACGGAGTAAAAATTGTTTTATCTTCCTAAAATAAAGAGGACGACCTAATAAGACATCGTCTGGTACATGCACTTATCCATGCTAGGTTATCTGCGTCCATATTGTGTGGCCAAAACTACATAAAACTAACAACCCATATAGAACAATTGTAAATGGTATAGGTACACCAACAGAGAGAATGGCTGAAGTAGAGGAAAAAGAACTTGATGAATATGTTCAGAACTGTCCAAGTTATATTAAAGACACTACAGACTTTTTATGCAGTTTGAAACACATAAATACCCCGTTACCACAAGGTGTTATTCTTTTCTGTTTTGATGTTGTGAAATTGTACCCCTCTATTCCGAGAAAAGAAGGTCTTGCTGCATGCGAAGAAGCCTTAACACTAAGAGCACAAAGTAGAATAGAACCAGAGGCGGTATTAAAGATGATTCAAACGGTACTGGATTAAAATGTTTTCAGACTAAATGACACTGAATATATTCAGGTAGATGGTGTAGCTATTGGATCCCGATTAGGAAATAACTTTGCATGCTCATATATGCGCAAATGGGATGAAGAATTAATGAGAAGGAACAAAACTCCAATGTTTTACAAAAGATGTATTGATGATGGGTTTGGTATATGGGAACATGGGCAAGATGAACTAATGGAGTTCTTAGAACACGCGAACAAAATTCATAAGAACATTAAGGTTGAGTTGAGATGGGACACAACGAATATTGAATTCCTTGATACAACAGTAAAGGTGGAAAACGGGTATATAACAACAGACTTGTATTGTAAGCCTACGGACAAACATCTTTACGTTCAACAACGATCAAATCACACAAACAGCATGAAGAAGTCAATTCCGTATTGCCTTGGGTTAAGGTTAAAGCGGATATGTTCAAATGAAAGTGTTTATACCAGCCGTCGTAGGGAGTTAAAAAATCAACTTAGGAAAAGGGGTTATAGCGGTCAATTTATTGAAAACGGGCTACGAAAAGTTGATGGGTTAAACCGGGAAGATTTATTTACACAAGTCGGAGAAAATGAAAGAAGTGTTTAGTAAGCCACCTATTGCGGCATATAGGAGAGATAGAAATTTAGAGGATGTACTGGTACATGGAAAACTAAATAAAATCATGAGAAATCGTACAAGTTATACAAATGAGAAATGTGAGTCATGCTTGATTTGAGAGATGTTTCAATACGTATTGAGGAAGTTAAGTACGAAGGAATGAGACCAGAAGAAAACAAGTATGGTTGTTCAACAAAAGATGCTGTATATGGTATTACATGTCGTAAGTGTAACAAGTTTGTATGTGTTGGTGAGACATCCCGTACTGTAAAAGAACGGTTAAAGGAACATGAAGCAGACGTGAGGCTTGGTAGGAGTACGAATGTGGCCGATCATTTTGGAGGTTCACACCATTCGTCAAAAGACATGAGCGTTTGCGTTTTGGAAATAATGCGGGAAAAGGGTAAATACTATCACCAGATGAGAGAATATAGATGGATTAAAGAGCTCCAAACAGCAGTGCCCAATGGTGCAAATAAGAAGACAAATATGGACGTTCTATGGAGGGAGTATAAATAAATTAAGATAAGAAAACAATGTGTAAAAAGATATCGTATGATTGCTGTTTAAGGTGATATGTGGAGAAGGGTTGATTGATGAGGGTGGATGCATATATGTAATGTATATGTGTGGGTATGCATGTTTTGTGTCTATATATGTATGTATGTGTGCATGTATATGTGTGTATATGTAAACATGTGGGTACATATACTTTTGTAAAGATGCTTCAAAGGGTTGCAGTTTTGAGTGTTCATATTGCTTTGTATGGGTTTTATATGTAGTCTTATACATTTAATCTATCCAGATCATTTAAGCTATTCATAAGTAATTATATTCATATTAAGAATGATTTAACACTGATAAGATAGTTGCGACTAATTTATATTAACTAGATCACAAATTGGTATCACATATTTGTAGCCATTGAACCATTGTTAATGCATTGAGGAATTTGGCGCGATTTAGTTTGACGTCGTTTGGTGAAATGACGTCATGTTATGAATGTTGTCATGACGTCGTGATGTTATTGAGATCATGATGTTATTTCTTGTCAGTTATACTTTTAGTATTGAACTAGTAACATACATGCTTTTTGAGTAATCAAATTTAAAGTTCCTGAAGAAGACCGTCAGGCCGAAAGCTTGTATATTATACAATTATGGACTTTTCAGCTGTTATACATGATGTGATATGCACCAAAAAAATCATTATTGACCGAGGCGATAGCCGAGGTCAATAATGATTTTTTGGTGCATATCAACATCATGTATAACAGCTGAAAAGCCCATAACTGTTTTATTGTATGCAATAAAAAGGTTATTGACCCTGTACTGTGAAATCATCGTTGGACCTCGTTCTTTGGCGAACGTAGCCTCGCAAGCTCGACAACGTCAACCAAAGAACTCGGTCCAACGATGATTTCACAGTACAGGGTCAATAACCTATAATATTTTTTCTAAAAAATTACTTTTTAGCCAATGAAAAGGCGTCTATTTATAGGTTATATAATAATGAGTGTTATTTTATACATATATTGACTTTTGTCAAACGTCAGAAAGAACCGATATTGTTCGAACTCACAACCCGTGGATTGACATCACGCGTCACTAGAGTTTGACCAACCGAGGCTCAGCGTCATGAAAAATGAATAACTAATACTGGTAACTTACGAATTTCACGCCGTGATATCACTAAATCATTGATGAAAACATTGATGAAATCATTGACGAAATCATTGACGAAATCATTGATGAAATCATTGATGAAATCATTGAAGAAATCATTGACGAAATCAGTGATGAAATTAGTGATGAAATCAGTGATGAAATCACGGATGAAAGTGATGAAATCAGTGATGAAATCAGTGATGAAATCAGTGATGAAATCAGTGATGAAATCAGTGATGAAATCAGTGTAAAACACCATACAAACAAACAGACTATGCTTGCTACAAACCAATAGTTCCGTCCCTATAATCCTTCGGTAATAAAGCCTTGTCCACAGGATAGGAATACATTGCGGCTTCATACGTGAAACAATATCCTCCCGGTGTCATTGTTATACACACAAATATCGTCCATAGTATCTCATGCTGCAATGCCATGGTCACCTGTCCAATTCAGAAGCGTTGTTGACAAACTAATTCAAAGATAGATTATTTAAAAAAAAAAGGTAAATGCTTTCCGCATTTTATTTGTATTATATTAAAACGTACATGTACTCGTGTTAATAAAGCATGCTTAACCATTTCCCACGTGAAATCACATCTTAAGCAGTTGACTTTTTGAAACATTGTGGCAAAATGAGAAATCGCTCAGAATGAATAAATTGTCTTTTTGCCACATTGTTTTCATCTCTGTTCAATATTTTCATTTATGAGATATTATGTGTTTGGCACATCTGTTTTCAAAGCTGCAAATTGCCGAAGTATTACATGTGGGTAATGGTACAGCCATACTGAGACAAACTAATTCCTCGTTCACACAGTGCTGATTGAAAATGGTGGGTTTACCGAGAAAGTATATCGTATTCATTAACCGTTACAGACACGTGACTGATTTAGTTTAATATGGTAGAGGAACACGACACTGTATCAACAGGAATAAATTAATTCACGTCACACGAAAACCGATCTTAGGATATTTTTGAAATACTTGCACTTCCGATCAAAGTGAATATTGGTAACCTTGACCTTTGTCATGGCCAACGCGTTGGTGGCGTTGGGGTAGAGCGTCCGCCGCGGGAGCCAGCGTTCGCGGGTTAGATCCCCGGCCGGGTAACACCACAAAACTTTAAAAATGTAAGTAATGGCTGCCTTCCTTGGCGCTCAGGGTTGTTGGGTTAGCATAACGACTGACTGGCTGGTGTCAGGATAAATGGACCAGTAGTACTAGTAACTTACCAAGAAAACGCCGTGATATAACTGAACAATTGTTGAAGGTGGCGTAAAACACTAAAACAATCAATCAATTCATGAGTGTGGGGAGAATTACGACTGAACCCCTTGAGTCTGGAAGAATGGACCCGTTTTACTTAGTTAAGAAATGTCGTGATATAACTGAAAAAAGTTGAGAGTAGCACAAAACAGCATTCAAACAAGTTTTGACATAATTTTTCTGAAGGCTCGTATGACTAGATGGCGAACAGTGAAGTTCTGGTCAGACTGCGTTGAAGTAGGGCTGATATGGAACATTGATGATAGATAAGTAGGTCGATTCATGTGCGCCGTGACTAAACAATTAGACCACGGTATTGGTAACAAACCCACGATTCTCGTCATAGGAACGGGTGTCATGTCTTTATGTATTGGATTTTTACGCCGTTTTCAAGCATTATTTAAGTTATTTCATGATCACTTTTTCATGAACATTTGGTTAAAAATAAACAGTACTAGGCTAGGAAACCCCACAGGTGTACATACTCGTTGGTGATGCACTTCAACTATTGGTTTGAATTAGTTTCTGTTGGTTGGACACTATAATCACCTATATCGACTATGCGTGTTTTAAACATGGAAGACCACCTCGATGGTGTAGATGTAGAGCGTCTGCCTCGTGTTATGGAGGTCTCGGGTTCGATCCCCGGCCGAATCATAAACAATTCTTTGAAAATTGTAGTGATGGCATTCCCTCCATGACACTCGGGATTTTAGGGCTAGAATTACTGGATCCTGGTGTCAGGACAAATGGATCAGTAGTACTGATGGGTAAATGGGTAACTTACCCATGAAACTGCTTGATGTAACTGATCAATTGTTGAAAGCGGTTTACAACACCAGAAAACTATCTTGTCAGTGTCCATTGCTGGATGGTTACTATAAAGGTATGGATCAAACGATGTCTTTTTAACATGGACGTATTTATCCTTTTACCATATACAGACGCTTTCTGACGCCTCTTCAGTCGACGACTTTTGAAAACATTGTGGCAAGAGGATAAATTGCTCAGAATGAGAAATTTCTCCTTTTGCCACGATGTTTTGAACGCTATCTTATCACTTAACTCTAATTTATTGAGATTGTTTACGTTTTGCCAAGTCTGCTGCAGATTTATTTGTGTACGTGGGAAAGGGAAAATGCCCTTTGTTGGTGATTCCTTTTACGCAGTACGAATATTTATTGAAATATAAAACCAATATCTAAAATTGTAATTCTGATCCTTGAACAATAGATCACATCGATATCGAGTATTAAATTGGATATCAATCTAACATACTCAATATAATATATTAAATTTCTCTTCTCAGGTGGTTTTGTTTTATGTGAATTATTTATTAACTCGACTCGGCCTCGGCGTCTGCGTTGGTGTCGGCGTTGGCGTCACACATTGGTTAAGTGTTTTGAACCAACTCACGTTTTTTCAAAAATATAACAGATTTTGCTTTGAAACTTACAATACTTGTTCACCATCATAACCTCCATCAACACGAGAAGACTACATAACTCTGTAAAGGTTTTTGTGGAATTATGGCCATTTTCCGACTTAGAAAATACATTGAATATTGGTAAAATACAATTATTGACTTAGCCCTTTAGGATATATTGCTGTGAAACTTGGAATACCTGTTTACCATCATGACCCCAATTTGTATACAAGAGAAAGTAACTATGTCAAGGATTTACAGCAAAAAGTTTTGTTTTATTGTGAAGCACTAATAAAGTCGAGGGCGCTGTCTTACGGACAGCTCTTTACTGATGTAGTGGTTCGTGCAGTTAACAACATCTGAAGAAAAGGGAAGCATTTGTAAAATGGTAAGCCTATCTTTCAAACACACTTATAAGCCCTGAGGTTTTCGGCTACTTTTTATTTTCTCAAAATAAAATTATTTGCAAGGTTTGGCTGCCGCAAAAGCGTCAAAAACAGCTTTGTACAATAAACATCAACATAATTGGTTGAGTCAACGTTTAAAACGTTCATTGTGCATACAAGGCTCTGAGAAATATTGCTACTTTTACTTCAACAATCGTATACTTGCTTACATTTAAAATAAAGTAAATAGCAAAGCTCTATTCTACAATATATATATACATATAATAATATAAAGTCAAAACGAAGGGTGGTATTTTTTGTTTTAAAACAGTTCGTCAATGTTTTTAAAAGTGCTGAACTCAAGATTATAGATAGTTTAGTCAAAGTTTTAAAACTGTTTAAAAGATGTCTTGAAATAATGGAATCATAATTCTGGGATCAAAACAGAGTTATAATTTCACTTTTCAATACTATAAACATCCAAATATTGATCGCTTATGCTTCATTTGAACTGGGTAAACATAACCCAGTAAGCCAACATTTGTACATTTTTATGACTTTCAATTGACTTTTTTTCAACATTTTTGCCAATATAATTTTGAACTATTTATTTCTTACTTTGTTGTCGCTATTAGTAATATTTTGCAGAAGCTTCAACATTTAAAAGCATGTCAGACTCAGGGTGAGACCTTTTTGATCTCCTCCTGAGAGTTTCATCTGTGAAGATTTTCTGACATCTGATATGGATTGCATTTTAAAGCGTAGTGATACCATACCTACTATTAAATTATGAGTTCGTAGCTTCCTTTTTTTTTATATATATGTAATCCTTTGACATAGCATTCTTAAGCTTTTCATTGTTTGTGCATTTGTTGTTTTCAATAATTGTTTTACTTAAGGTTATACATATTTGGCCTTGTGTGGTAATACGAAAAAAAATCATAAATTGTTTTTTTCGTTCATACGGGTAAAAAAAATCAACGGCGAAGCCGGCGATGTTTCCCGTCAATAGGTAATGTGTATGAACTTTGCAAAAATTTGCTATATACCGTCTTTCCAAAAAGTGTGTCCAAAGCGAACTTTTCGATGCAGTGATGCTCGTAGGTTTTCATTGGATGTAAAGAAAATATCGAAACAAAAAAAAACTTCTAGAGGAAATAATTAAATATGATAATACGTACACGATAAAGAAACGAGCACAAGTTATTTTATGTGTGATAATTTGCCTGTAATAACATTCGTCGTCTATTTCTAAAAAGATTTCAAATAACAACTCGTAAGAGTATTTTTTATTTCCAAATTCCTGTGATATGACGTCATAATATGAAATCATTCTATTAGTGGTGCAGAGGTAGAACGTCGGCCTCTTGTATCAAAGGTCCCTGGTTCGAGTCCCGTGATGAGCGGGTCCTGACTTTGGGATTTTTTCACACAAACGGCACGAGCGCTGGTTAAGTCTCCAGGAAGCAGACATCGAGCGTGATTAATATAAGCTGAAAGCTTGTTTCACAATCGATGTAATCTAAATAAGTTTAAACTAAATGAACCAAAAGGAAAACGACAGAAATTATAGGAAACGTTAGTTTGACTTGTCACAAATGTAGTTCCGTAAATTATGGAATCGTTTTATTTGAAGTACTTTATGAAGGGCAAGTTGATTATTTGTTGATTATTTGTTGTACCTGTCATCATAATTTCATGGATGTAAAATCTTGGCTATATTGTAAAGTTAAATATAAACTTAACATGATGATGACTCGTAATTGACGTAAATAACTGATCGTGCTGCAAGCAAGGGGCTAACTGCAGTTCGCGGGGAATTATTCACCGATCACAACATATAACAAATGTTTATCATGCAATGAGCAGATTACGTGACGTATAACACTGGTATGATAAACCTTTTGTTTACATGTCTACTGGTATGATAAACCTTTATCTGTATCAGTCTACTTATTTTTAGAAATGACGTAATCGCTGGAACTACTTTTTCTGAAATATAAACGAGCCGTTCCACCAAAAAACTATCGAACCGGATCAGCCTCAGCGTGCCGCGCAGGCTAACCCGAACAGACACGTTTCGCCTCCTGTGGATTTTCTGTTTAAGGAATCATTGCTCAATATCTCTATCCCCCCCGAGATGGAATGTGTCGGACCGGATTAGATGCGCAGGCTGATCTGGTTCGATACATTACGCAGAATCCATCATGTTGGTTTTTATCGTGGAACGGCTCAATTATGTTGATAGTATAGCAGTCGAAGCAATGAACAAACATAACATAACAATCAGAAATAAAGTTATTATTGTTTTAATTACAGTTCAACAAATTGTACACTGCAAATACAAATCGAAAAGAATATCGTTATAAATCACACGGAATCTGCATGTTCCGTCTTACTTGATGAACTGTCTTTCTTCGTTGAAAATGTAGCATACATAGACCTGTTTATTCTCATGTGATCAGTTCTTAGGTAACCTTGTTTAAATACAATCTGAAGCGAGTAATGTCCTATAAAGAGAAGCATATATATGTTTCCACAAGTTATTTCAATACACTTAAATGAATCCACGTTAAACGACAAATGTTTAATTTCTATCTTCAGTCTGCGTTCTACAACGAGAAAGAGTTTTCGAACAGCCTCATCTACCCTATTGTCTACCCACAACAGTGACGGTATCCTTTTCCAAAAATGAATGTCTCCAATCTAAACGACGACTAAGCCTAAGCATCAGACTGGTCTTGAATATAGTCATTTGTATTTAAACTTCGAGTGTTACTTGAACTTCCATAGCCTGAACTAACTTTATAGATTGACTTTCAGATCCAACACAACTATTCATTTTCAAAACACGGCGGTTGACATATTAATTTTACCTATCTTGTGTACTGAAGCGACGGCCAATCCGCAATACATATGGCACAAAGATCGTCATGCAAAAAACAGGGGAGACAATGTACCACTGTTTAAGCCGTACTAATTGTTGACTAATTTCATTGTTATCTGCTCTTGTTATCATTTTGCTAATTGGCGGAAATTACCTGACATTTGTGTAACATTCGGTATGTATACATCGATAGTGCGGCCGGAGGACAGTAGAGAGATACACAGGGTACTTCAACATGGGATTATATGGTAATAAAACTAGGGTGTTATGATATCGATAGTTTTTAATCAATTTACCAATAAATAGTCGAGCCGCTTTTTTGCATCATTATCAATTTCATAATACATGTACATTGTTACAGACATGGAGCTTTTTTTTGTTATTATTCATAACGAAATAATAGTGTCAATATTGTATATATAATTATTCGTTCCTCCATAAGTGTGTTTCCTCTTTGCAATAGAGAGCGTCAATTAACAAATTAGATCCATCAATTATGGTTTTATTTTGTTAAAAAAAATAATCGAAAACAATGCAAAAATAATTCAAATGTCTCGTAACCAGCAATCTCAATTATTCTAACACTGTTTTCAAATATGTGTGAACTCGTGCGTTTTAGTCCATTTGTAAATATGGCTGAGCCTAATAGACGTAATCTTCCGTTCTAGAAAATATGGAAAACAAATTCGGAAAAACTAGACTTATATAAATTAAATTAAATACCGTAAAAATATCGTTAAAAACTAGGTATAGATCTATATGATATCTGTTTAGGACAATTACACAACCTGATTACGTGAGCGGGGGTAATGCCTATTAAAGTTCAGTTAATACAAGTCTACTTTTTTTTCGTGCAATGGATCAGTTCAATGAGTTTTTCTTTTTTACGCAATTTTGTACAAACTCCTAGTATTTTAAATATATGAGCTTGAGCTCAGGGATGCTCAATTCGTTGAGGCTTTTCCCAGAACTGTCCTGAGTATCCTGTACTCCGCGGTAATCGACTTCTGCCTGTTTAAGTTCATCCTGAATTCTCTTTTTTTTTGTTTTTATTTATTTCCGCAGTCTGAACAGTTCATTAATTGGAATCGCGTTTCTTGTACCTTCTTTTGTTTCGTGATATATTCGATAAATGTCAGATTTCCATTATTTTTCTGACCAAAAGGGCATCTTTGGTTGCATCATATTTATTGGTTTTCGTCTGGTGAATTTGTTTTATAATGGCATTTGTTTTTTCTACAGCTCGGCCTGAAAAATTTGCTAAAGTTCCATAACGGCTAATGAAGAAGGGAATGTGGTACAATAGCACGTGCAAGTAAGGCGTTATGTTTTTTGGATGGTAGCCTTCTCGTTTTTTTCTGTCCAATTTCCAAAAACTGCGTAATAAACCTATGCACCGTAGTAAAAACAGATTTATATACATAACGTTGATTAGCGCCAATCAACGTCCCTTTGATGAAATTAGTTATACGAATTAAACCAATTTTAAACATATCAAATTGAACAGTTTGACAAACAAATTTTGATAGAATTCTTAAACTTACAATAAGTTATGACAAATTATTAAACAACGTTAAACGCAATTTTAAGCATATCAAATTGAACAGTTTTACAAACAAACTTTGATAAAATTCTTACATTTACAATGAGTTATGACAAATTATTAAACGTTTGAAAATTTCATTCATACATTTGGACAAGTCATACAATATGCATGGATATCGATCACCTTATGGTTTTATTTAACAATTGAATAGTTATAACATTCATCCATTTTATTTTAGATAGGATAATATTAACAAATGTTGACATTTATCCGTTCTGACTATACAATCGCATTTTTTTCCTAAAATAAGTAACTGGGGCTAATATCCGTCCGCTTGTGTCCATATTTACATTTTATTGCATCGAATCTAGGTAAAAGGCATTACATGCTGATATATATGTAAGATAACGCAATATACACAGTCTGCACAGCGGGGGTAATAAATAGATATATGCCCCATCATAAATCGTCCGGCAATGGTCGGTAATCATCGGAAGCTTTCGCTAGCAATCACGGAAACGTAAATGTTACTCTAAAACGTTAGTAGTACTTGTAGAAAATGTTAAAAAGGACCAAAATTGTATTACTTTATTTTAATACAATATATGTCAAATAAAAGGTAAATGGATTTACTACATTATGCCGTAAGTGCCCTGTTAATTATTTATTTCTAAAAACAGATATTCACTGAAGAACGTGTAAAAAATAGCGGGAAAATAGTGACTTACACTTCTACTAAGAATATGTTCGAGTTAATATTGCCATTTTAAGGTATTATGTCACACCAGATAAACAAATTAAGTAGTAATAATCGAGAAATATGGAGTTGAAGTCAGAACTCTTTAGCTTCCGTATGTCGTGTGTACACAATGTAATTCGGTGCGGATTTATGCACGCTCGTGACGTCATTCTGTTTTAAGGTGAGGTCATTCATGAATGGGCTTTTGTAATTTTGTATGTTATTTATTAAAACTAGTTAAAATGAATGTAGATTTAACTAAAAACATAATTTTACATGCAAGATAAATAGAATATTACGTCCCTGACTTTCGACATGAACTTTATCAGACTCGGCTGTGAGAAAGGATAAAGGATAATTGTCTCGCCAATTATCAATTCTCCCAACCTCGTCAGATAAAGTTCATATCTTACATCAGGGACATAATACGTGTGAAAGCTCGAGCCAAAGGCTCGAGCGAAGCACGCCTATAGGTTACACGTACGAACACATCATACGAGATCAAAACAACGAGAATTCAGTACAATCTTACTGTTTTTCACATATCAAATCTCAACACCATAGCACTTTTTTTCGGCCATTTTGCTTCCGGTCTTACTGGACGGACAAATTATCGTAACCTATTCATTTCGTAACCGGTAAAACCCACAAACACGATATTCGTATGTTTTGACAAATCAAAAAATACTTAGAACTAGCAAGAAAAATTAAATTAAATTCCTTCTCGATAAAGGAATGAAAACAAGGAATCTGATATGTGATAATTTGCGTGTAATTGCACTCGTTTTCTATTTTTAAAATGATATTTTCTCAACCGGAAGTAAACACATCCAAATGTGACGTCTTTGCAACGGAAGTGAATTCATTGTAATGCAAGTAATAGATAAATAACAAAAGGAAAACGACAGAAATGGTAGGAAAAGATAGTTTGACTCGTCACAAATGGATTTCATTAACTGGAAGAAGGACTGTATGAAGGGTAAGCCGACTATTCTTTTGTACCTGTCATCATTATTTCATGGATTTTATATCTTGGCAATATAGAGAAGCAATAAACACTTAAAAATGATTGTAAATATTTCAACGGAAGTTATCGTTCGTTACACTGGCCTCGGATATTATTTTAACTGAAAAGGACGAACAATTCTGTTTCTGTATCGACAAAGCTTCATTTCAAGATAAGATATTGATTATATCAATAATTTGCTTAAGAATATAACTTCATTTCTAAATTATTTGTTAGTATCTGTTGGGAACCTTTCCACGATGCTTTCGTCACATCGCGTGACGTCACATCGTGTGTATTGTTTTTGTCTGTAGGCCATCTGTTCCACGATTTTTTCGTCACATCGCGTGACGTCACATCGTGTGTATCGTTTTTGTCTGTATCTATTTGAAGCCGAAGCCGTCTTGTCAAATGTTAACCCAACTAAAGAAAATAGCTAAACTATCATATCATCGCCTGTCTAGTTGTATTGACTTTAAGACGTTTATCTATATATTGCAGTAAATGTAGCAAACAAACAAAACTACCGTCAATTTCAAATTATTTGCCTTCAATTTACATTGTTTTCTTCACATTGTTCAGTTTAACAGTTTATGTCAATGACCTAGTCTTTGTCAAATCATGAAAGTATAACCAGAATCAGTTCACCCTGGTGTTGGGGTATACATAGTAAATGTCTTAAAGCCATATATCCTAGCTCCAACCTGAACGAGAGGAAAACACTTTCATGCCTTCAAACGAGTCCATTGTTTGTCATATGTGGACCATCAGTAAAACACATTTATAACTTTTCTTTTAACAGGCTGAATTTCTAGTAGTTTCATCTTTTTTTTTATCCAAAATTTGTTTATTGATCAAACTCAAATGAGTCCATTGTTTTAAAGGAATGAGGTCATATGTGGGCTATCAGTAAAGCACATTACTTTTCTTTGCTATATACAGTTAGTATATGGAAAGGTCTAGAAGCCAATTTATTTTCAAGGTCATAGGTTAAAGGTCAAGGTCAAAATTGGACTTTGACTATTTCCCATATCAACAACCTTGTGACCACTCTACACTGAAGATCCTTCGACCGAAGAGTTAGTATATTGCAAGGTCTAGAAGCCTATGTATTGTCAAGGTCATATGTTAAAGGTCAAGGTCAAAATTTGACTGACTATTTTCTTGAATACCGAGGGGATGCATCCGCTTTGCGGTGCCCTTGTTTTAAATACTCTGCATGTATGTATTCAAACCACATTTACAAAAGATTCAACATCTATTGACAGCACTATTTTCATACTTGGGAGCACAACATCCAATGATGTCATAGAACCCTTCAAATTGAAGAGCAAATGCAAAATAAAAAGCCTTTTACGGTCACCAATTTAGGTCCGTCTATGAAACAGGGCAATGTACACTAACTATATCAAACTAAAATAAGATAAAAACAAACTGAACATTGAAATCTGCAGATAAAGAGGATCAATCTCTTTTTAAATTCAACAAACACTCGAAATACTTTTTATTCAAATAAATATGTATAAACATTTTGGTTGAAAAATAAAGAAAACTTAAAGGCAGTTCATAATTAATGTCAGTTATAACTTATAAGTCACCCAGTGACCTCACATAAGTGTTCTGTCCTCTGGTATAACTGAAATACCACAGAAATGTATCTCTTTTCTGTTTTCTATGTAATCTTTACGATACAAATGGTAAAATTTAAACTAGTATACATTCATTGTAACAAAGAAAATCTTATACTTTACTGACTGGTAATAACATTACACATATTTTCATGAACTGCTGCTCAAAGTAAAAACCTTTACTGTAGTTTAATGGTAGAACACCAGTCCTGGTCTAACAAGAGTTCTGAGTTCAAATCCCAGCAGGTACATGATTTGAAAGAAGCAACTAAACTTAACAATTTATACATGAAACAATTAAGTTGTGCAACTAAACTTAACAATTTATACATGAAACAATTATGTTGTGGGGAGTTGTCTTAATTAAACACTTATTACATTTTTGTCCAGGCTTCTAGTGAAAATATTTTACTCCCTGTACCCTTTTCAAAAGCTTTTATAATTGCGCAACATTGATAACTTGATAACTCAGAGAATCTGTACATGTTCACGGTCTAATCAGATCTTTTACTATCCAATTTTTTTTTCAAACAACATATTTCATGTACATGTATACATAATCAGTTGTTGACACTTAGTCTGGTACTTATTAACAAATAACCTGATGCTGTTTCATGTTTTACAAATTAAAAACCAGAAAAGGAGATAGGGGTTCAAATCAAAGGGAAATGTTGTTGAATAGGAACATATGATATATTGATCATTTTGGATATGTTCATTTTGGATCAATTACACCATTCCGACAATGTATTCAGATTAGTAACATAAATCATGTAATTTACATCAGGCAAGGGGCTAAACTTTATCCGTTCCAACATACATTTAAATGGGACTTTTGAAAATATTTGTCAAAAATTAGTTTTCTCAGTCTGTATGCATAGTGTTCTCATCTTAAATTGTCTCAAGATTATACATTCAGCCAGATCATGCAAAGTTAGCCATGTGCCTTGGAAGATTGTTGTGTGGAGTACTTTAATATTCTAGAAAGCCAGGGGAAAATGTTAGGTGAACTGAAGTACCATTGAAAGTAATGTTAAGCTAAAGTCATTCAATCAACCATGGTAAGAGTCAGTTTCTAATTATATTTATTACTAGTTATATTACGAATAACTGGCATTTGTGAAAATAAATCAGAACATTCTTCAATGCCTTCTAAGTGCTGTTTTCCATCAACATCCTTGGAAATATTACTGTCTGTTACAATCCTGACCTAATAAAAAATAAAACAGATATATGTACAAATTAAACTTAAATGCCTGATAATTTTTTTGTTTTTTCAAAATGTTTTTCAAATTCTGTTTGGTAACTTTCTACAATTTGCCTATTAATTTGTTTCTTGTTGGGGGACTGACAGAACTTAATTAATTGTTCTTGCTTTCACACGACCTAGGCTTTGCCTATTAACATATTATTCTCTATTTACCCGAAATAGGTAGCACCTATAATCATATTAGGTAACAGGTGTGATTTTTTTTTTCAATAACCCATGAAGCTTTCTGAAATGAAACTGGCCAAATCCATGGGGGCCGCCATTTTGGGTTTGTATAAAAGGAGACGGAAAAAAACCGGATTGAAAATTATTGTCGTCTTTTTAATCTTTTTTTTAAATCGATATTTTTGCTATTTATAAAGTGAGACGAAAAACACGGATTGAAAATTATTGTCGTCTTTTTAATCATTTTTTTTTTAAATCGATATTTAAGAGCATTAAAGTGCTGCGTTATGTTGGAATTAAAAAATAAATGGAACTCTGTAAGAAATATGTTTTCCCGTTCGTCAAAAAAACGACCGCATTAGTCTTCTTACGCCCGAACCTAAATGTTGACTGTATCGTAGCCAAAGAAGGACGTGACGTCATTTTCGTAACACTTCATCTTGGCGTAACGTCAATGGAGCGACGTCGTTTCCCGCAAAAAAAGTGGTATCAACATGAAAGACCCCAAATGTCTATACATGAGCTATTGACTCACTCATTCAAAGTATACTTATTTATCAAACATTGTGGCAAAAGGATAACTTCATCATAATAAGGAACAATTGTTCTTTTGGCGACAATCTTTTCCTAAATCGTCTGTTGCAAAGGCCTCAGAAACCGTCTCTAATAGGGAAAGGGTTTAGCAGAAATGTGACCCCTTACATAATTTGTTCAAGTCATTATTTGACTGGTTGAAAACGGCAGTCGCCAGGTGGCATCAGAAAAGGGCTGATCTAGTTGCTTCTTTACCATGATGCAGGTGATCGATTAAGGATCATCTTGGCCCTCATGTTTTAACCTCGTTCATTTACAATGTATTCCTTGATTTTCTGAAAGTCTTTACTTTATTATTTTCTGTTGATAATGCAAGAAACATGACATTAACATCAGTATTGTCTAGTAAATGACTTATAAATCCTTTTTTATGGCCAAAGTATGCTCTTTAATTTTTGTTTATAATTATCTTGCGTTATTTTCGTAAATAGGTAGCACCTATAGATATATTAAAATGTTGTATGCCTATAATAAGGTTTCACCGGGGCAATCACCAATTATTATCTTGAGAAAATGAATAGATCTCAACTCAACTCAACTCAATTTTATTAGGCATTCGGCAAACAAACGTGCCATTGGTCTTTAAAATATGACAATGATTAATTCTTACTTAAGTCAAAAACTAATAACGTTTAATTATAGTTAGACGATAATTTCTAAGCTTTAATCCCTCAATTCAAAATGTTCTGTTATAAATGTTGCCGTATTGACTTACGATTTCTTCTTTTGGATGCTAATATATTGAAAAATTGAGTAGGCCAAGTTATGGAAAAGAATTTTGTTCTTAGATAATGGAATAGGAAATGCATAGGAATTTTTCTACTGTTTCACTTTATTGAACCACAAAGACTTAGAGCGATTTGATTTCATATATTTGTCAATTACTATAATGGACTTTGTATACGTCAAAATAAACGTTATGTTCTGTTCTGTTTTGTTCATAATGTGTCCACTGTATACAATACACTATTTATGTTTCTAATTATCTTTATTGCCGCCACATATATATATGTATTTTTGTTTCTGGCAACAAACATATGTTTATATGCCAATAAACGATTTTGAACTTGAACTTGAACTTGAACTATCGCTATTATCTTTAATTTTGAATTATCTTTCGAGAACTATTATTGTCAAACGGTATAGACCGAGTTCACCAAACACAGCGTAATTCGGGCTTGTGGTCGAACACCAAGAATGATTTAGCAAAATTTAATGTGCAGTTTTTCAACAGCCTTTAGACAAGACAATATATACCCCAAATATAGAGTAGTATCGGAGAAACCATTGTATCAAATAAAAGAAATGTTGTTATAGTATCTAATTTAAATAAAAACAAAAACATACTCAAAGCTCTCAGTTCCTGATTATGCAAAGCACTAACAGCATTATGCATTTATCTAGTTTTAGAGAAGATTACCCCCAAGTAACACAACTGATCTACTTCTTCTAAAGATTTATCGCCAATAAACCATTCAAAATCACAGACTTTCCTTCTATTTTCAAAAATGCAAATTTTTATTTTACCAACAATAATTTTGAAATTGTGTATACTATGTGTATCCGTAGTGAAAAGGACTATAGCATCCGCAAATATACGGATAAATATAGAAAGGTATGCTATGTTATTTTCTGTTCAATTATCAATATCAAATGACTCGCTTATATCATTAACACATAAAATAAACAATATTGGTGACAAAGGCTAACCTTGCTTCCAGCCGACTGAAATGTCTCTTCCCCTGGTAAACCATAAACATTGCCGTTATTAGATAATCGTTCGAAATGCTCTACGAAATCATGCGCAGACAATGGAATATCAGTTGGATTCCTAATATTGTACTTTTGTATTGTTTCCCAAATTTACGACTATTTTCCTTACTTAAATCAGACAAATGTTGCACTTCTTCTGTAAAATACTTTCTCTTAGCTCGGCTTTACGCATACCCATATTGATTTCTTTATTTCAAAAAAGTAAATTTAATCTCATGTGTTCGACTCTTCCTTGAGTGTTCATTGTTGTTTAACAAATTCGGATCGTGACTTCTTACATTCCACGTCATACCACGGACATTCGTTGTTCCTTACACCAGGGCTATTCTTAAACTTCTTCCATATGACTGCTTCGACAAGTCAAGCATCGAAACATTCATTCTGTTAATACACTCATCAATAGTGATCTCATCATTCAGTAATTGAAGAGAAATAGTTTTAATTTCGTTTAAATTAGTTAACAAAGATTGGATGAATAAGTAAGAAAGCAAGTAAATATGTATTATAGTGACGTGTGTATAACAAAACAAATATATAACAAAATATAAAAAAACAAAAAACGGCCCCGTGGGCTTAGATATGTCACTGTAAAAAAAAGATATTAACACAGCGGGTACATTTCACTGCTCCACCTAATAAACACTAATCAACACATGTAGTTGGTATGTTTCCTAGTACATAGAGGACAAGAGACATACCAATTACGTGCACGAATTCGATCGCGTGACCCTATTCATTATTATACAATAGATATATGTTCACTGTTAAATGAGCGATTTATGCCCTTTCTGGAACTAAAAGAATAGGAATGAAAAGTATCTTTCAAATAACTGGCTGTATGACTAGAGTTCTTAACAGAAACGAAAGGTAAAGAAAACCAAGCATACATTATCTAAAATAAACATTGAAGTAAACAAACTAAACAAACAAATGAGTGAGTATGAATAAATGAACGAACGCACTTACGATTGAATGAATGAATGAATGAATGAATCACCCAATTAATGAATGATGAATGAGTGAAAGAATTAAGTGTACTGTGAATGTATGGTAACATATACAACACAATGTGTCAATGTATACACTAAGCATTTTGATTTCAAATTGGCTAGAACTTATCAACTTTCTCACTATCAAATATAATCCTATCTTCCCTAATATACATTGTATATATGTTCACCCTCGCAAAACCCCACTTTGATTCACGTTTAAGTTACATTTTGAGATGTTAAATTCGAACGAATATCGCAATGCACACTGCAATCAAACATAACTAGGAAGGTATAGTACTTTCTGGAATGTTTGTAGTTTGGTTTTCAATATCTGCAGAGAGACTAGGTAATACTCAGGTACTGTCTGTCAATTATTGTTTGAGTCAGCGGTCAATTAATGTTTACTAAACTTAAATTGTATATCAAATATTTTTGTAGTCAGACAAAATACCTTAATGATACACTTAAATATTTTATAAAATCGGACCACTTAACAATTATCTCTTCTCTGTCTCGTTTATTTATAAAGGTATCTCCCCTGTTGGCACCTAATTATTGTGTGGGCGGCACTTTGATTGGCTGACGCAAAGGTCAATCTGAGACGACCTGTAATAGGCAGTCATCAGATCTATACGAACGTTTGCCACTGCAGCGAAGTTTAGGTCTGGGTTTAACGAGATTGAGTCTGGCCTATTCTATAAGATAAGATAAGATAAGATAAGAGACTTTATTTTAAGAGGGTGACACATTTAGTTTAGAACTAATCTTCCACATGGCCCTCTATTAATAACAATATTTACAAAAAAAACCATATGAAATATCAAATGACAATAGAATGTACATTACAAATTACATTAAGATCAACATAATCGTCATTTAATAATATATCACTTCATCTACTCTCACACATGCATTGCACTTGACAATCTCACACACATGTATAGAAAACTGACGGTGATAATTAGCAAAAATTGCAATATATACAGATTAAAAAATATAAGATATATACAGAAAAACGCTGCATGAAAACTATTAAACACAATAACTCGTGCTCGTGATCGGTTATCCTTGTGGAGGACAACTTCATTATTCCAGTACTAGTGTGTCGCTCAGGGGTCATGATTACGTGTTCTGTGTCCGCGATATATCTAAAATCGTGTTTAAAGTAACGAGGAAACTTCAGCAAAAATAACATCTTCGTCAATTATATTTTAAGGTCTTACTTAAACACACACACTTTAATTTGATTCTTTTTAAGTCGTGTTTATATATTGATATGTCGCTTATTAAAGATGGAAATATGCTGACCTAAATTAACTTGGTTAAGCTTCAAGACAACATCGAGTGTTAATCAAAGTACTGAAAGTACTTCTGCAATGTGATTTTTAGAGTGTCGGGATGATGACATTTATGCAAGGTATGAACAGATCATGAAGTTAGGAGTATTGCTGCATTGAAAACAAAATGTATTTTTTGTAAATAATATAGAAAGCGTTTTTTCATATATAGATATAGAAATGCACTAAAAAGAATAAAATGCAGGCATGTCTGTCAATAGCTAATGCTTTCTTTTGTTTAATCACATTTCAACAATATATAAAATGTGTTTGTATAAATTATAAAAAAAACACCATTATAGATATAAACAAATTTGATCACTGATTAAAACCTTTAAATGACTTTGAATCAATATCAGTGGAATTGCAAGAAAGACTACACTGAAAAGAGACAACTCTGCTAGACAATGTTACTAACGAATTAGAATGACTTTCTAGTATAAGTGGATACGTCCCTATCAGGGGTATGACATTAATGGCACTTTTCTCGGCCTGGGGTAAAGAAATATAACGATATAATAAATACTAGACTTTAAGAAAAATACTTCACCGGTATGAAATCCCATAAGTCACTCTCTAAATGTGTATCAAGCTTCTGACCTTCCTAAACGTTCAGCAAAACCTCAAATACTCAAGAAATTATTTAAGATTTAAAACTTTCACAGACAAAATCAGAGACTATGTAATGTCTCTGACAGAATGTAGGTCTCCAACAACTGCTGACCTATTGATGATCTCTATTTAATCGTTGATTTGACTCGATAGAAACTCCAACTAGTTGATTGATTGATTGTTTGGTGATTAACGTCGCTTTCAGCAATTGGTCAGTTTTATCTCGGAGTTTCCTGGGTAAGTTACCAATACTACTGGTCTATTTATCCCGACACCAGCCAGTCAGTCGTATTGCTATCCTCGCAACCCTGAGCGCCAAAGAGGGTAGTCATTACTACCATTTTGAAGTATTTGGTATTACCCGCCCGGGGATCGAACCCGCGACCTCCCGCACTCGGGACGGACTCTCTACACCACCGAGGCGGTTGAAACTCAAAACAAGACCGCATGTATAAACCAAATTATAAATGTCAGTTCAAAACTCCAACTAGACCGCATGTATAAACCAAATTATAAATGTCAGTTCAAAACTCCAACTAGACCAATTGTATAAACCAAATTATAAATGTCAGTTAAAAACTCCAACTAGACCGCATGTATAAACCAAATTATAAATGTCAGTTCAAAACTCCAACTAGACCGCATGTATAAACCAAATTATAAATGTCAGTTCAAAACTCCAACTAGACCGCCTGTATAAACCAAATTATAAATGTCAGTTCAAAACTCCAACTAGACCGCATGTATAAACCAAATTATAAATGTCAGTTCAAAACTCCAACTAGACCGAATGTATAAACCGAATTATAAATGTCAGTTCAAAACTCCAACTAGACCGCATGTATAAACCAAATTATAAATGTCAGTTCAAAACTCCAACTAGACCGCCTGTATAAACCAAATTATAAATGTCAGTTCAAAACTCCAACTAGACCGCCTGTATTAACCAAATTATAAATGTCAGTTCAAAACTCCAACTAGACCGCCTGTATAAACCAAATTATAAATGTCAGTTAAAAACTCCAACTAGACCGCATGTATAAACCAAATTATAAATGTCAGTTAAAAACTCCAACTAGACCGCATGTATAAACCAAATTATAAATGTCAGTTCAAAACTCCAACTAGACCGCATGTATAAACCAAATTATAAATGTCAGTTCAAAACTCCAACTAGACCGCATGTATAAACCAAATTATAAATGTCAGTTCAAAACTCCAACTAGACCGCCTGTATAAACCAAATTATAAATGTCAGTTCAAAACTCCAACAAGACCGCCTGTATAAACCAAATTATAAATGTCAGTTCAAAACTCCAACTAGACCGCATGTATAAACCAAATTATAAATGTCAGTTAAAAACTCCAACTAGACCGCCTGTATAAACCAAATTATAAATGTCAGTTAAAAACTCCAACTAGACCGCCTGTATAAACCAAATTATAACTGTCAGTTAAAAACTCCAACTAGACCGCATGTATAAACCAAATTATAAATGTCAGTTAAAAAATCCAACTCAGACCGCCTGTATAAACCAAATTATAACTGTCAGTTCAAAACTCCAACTAGACCGCATGTATAAACCAAATTATAAATGTCAGTTCAAAACTCCAACTAGACCGCCTGTATAAAGCAAATTATAAATGTCAGTTCAAAACTCCAACTAGACCGTATAAAGTAAATTATAAATGTCAGTTAAAAACTCCAACTAGACCAATGTATAAACCAAATTATAAATGTCAGTTCAAAACTCCAACTAGACCGCATGTATAAACCAAATTATAAATGTCAATTAAAAACTCCAACTAGACCGCCTGTATAAACCAAATTATAAATGTCAGTTAAAAACTCCAACTAGACCGCATGTATAAATCAAATTATAAATGTCAGTTAAAACTCCATCTAGACCGCATGTATAAACCAAATTATCAATGTCAGTTAAAAACTCCAACTAGACCGCCTGTATAAACCAAATTATAAATGTCAGTTCAAAACTCCAACTAGACCGCATGATGCAAATTATAAATGTCAGTTCAAAACTCCAACTAGACCGCATGTATAAACTAAATTATAAATATCAGTTAAAAACTCCAACTAGACCGCATGTATAAACCAAATTATAAATGTCAGTTAAAAACTCCAACTAGACCGCATGTATAAATCAAATTATAAATGTCAGTTAATAACTCCAACTAGACCGCATGTATAAAGCAAATTATAAATGTCAGTTAAAAACTCCAACTAGACCGCATGTATAAAGCAAATTATAAATGTCAGTTAAAAACTCCAACTAGACCGCCTGTATAAAGCAAATTATAAATGTCAGTTCAAAACTACAACTAGACCGCCTGTATAAAGCAAATTATAAATGTCAGTTCAACAGTCTAAAATAACTCGATATCATTAAATATTACCTTTGCGATCTGTAATTATAATGCTTTCCTTCCAACTGTCCTGTCATAGACATATGTTTATATGGGGTGATGGTCAATTTGTTAACTGTCACCTACTTATGTTAATATAGCACATCAACACATCATATATAGACATATCTACATGTATGAATGAAAGTAATGTTAATTCATTGTAACAATAGGAGAATGTTTTCGTTATTAGTTGCCGGGCAGAAGCCCGCGACTTCTATTTTTAATAGGTTTTCGGAAATCACATGGGAGGGCGGCTTATTATTAGAAAGAAACAAATCTAGATGATTTGAACATATTACAATTGTGGTTGTTTACGAACACTAATAAATGACACATCTAAAATGAAATAAATATTCCGATTTTTTAATGTTTGCAGTTTTTTTTATTTTACTCGCATTTAAGTTTTTTGTCTTATTTACGAAGACAAAAGTGGTCCCTTCAAGACGTGAACCAACACCCCCTAATGCAGACTCTTATGTGTCATCATTGAGGTCAATTTAGGATTCTCCTTTTAATAGCAATTTTAACTTACTAAATGTTGTTTTCATGTTCAAAGAGATGTCTTGATTTGTGTAGAATTCATTTAATAATGTTAATCCATGAATATCTAAAGTAGGAACTGTTTCTAAGCTAAATATAGACCCTATTCTGTTGTGTAGTTTCGTGACATTTAACATCGATTTTCGCGCATGCGCATTTCGATATGAAAAAGCGAGTGATATTATTTTATTTTAGACAAGTACAAGACGAATGTTTGACGCAAAGCGTCAAAGAGAAGCCGCAATATTTCGTTGTACATGTAGAAATAAGAAAAAAAGAACATTTTTAAATCCACAAACAATAGAACAATTTAAACTGTAGACGGTAATGCTGATATATTTCTCCTTTTGAAGACTTTTGTTTTCTTCAAATTACCTCCCTTTAAAGCAATACCAGGATATTTACCTTGTGATTCGAATAAGATTGACAAACATTGAAATTATATGAATGAATACTATTATTTAAATAAGTAACAACAGCAAAATTAAATTTAAGCCAAGATAAATGTGTACACATTTCGTTAATTTTTTATAGATACCCTAATGTATAGGTATGAATATAAAATTTATAAGCAAATGTTTTCATTTCAACGTTCCTAATGTTTGAATAGACTAAGGAAAGTCAAGAATACATAAATAAATCAATGCAGTCTTTTCCGGCGACATTGATGCCTTGCATCAACTTTCTCTTGTGAATCGCAGTATTACAGAAGTGCCTTGACACATAAGCCTCTTATTGCGGAAAAGGGTTGAAATCATATGTTCTTAAAACTCTTAGAAAGACGACTTTCAATGCGTAAAACGAGTTTAAAAGCATATCGACATATCAGATATTAACAGATCTATAAATGAAAGTACAGTTAAACCAAATGGAGAATTTGCTCGTCAAGAACAAATTCTACGCTCGCCACTTTCTTTCAAATGAGCTTTCAAAAGTGAATAGACATTGGGCCAAAACTAAATTAATAATGTTCTTAAAATTCTTACGAAGACGACTTTCAATGCGTCTGCATAAAGACAAAGCATGAAACGTATTTCAAAGCATATCGATACAATATATATAGACAATATATAGTATAAATGCATGTCGAAAAGGCGTGAAACGTATACAAAGCTCTATGAATGAAAATATGAGAAATGCTTAAATGTTACATTCGCAATAATGCTTGATAAGCTGAGTCTGTACGAGGAAATAACGTAGAACGTAAAATTGCTCTCTGAATGGAAACATAATTAAGTATAAGTGTGTCCTCAATTTAAATAAATTCTCACATTATATAAATAATATGACATCTCAGTAGCGCATGATTATTAAAAGCAATTCATGCATTACCAGCCAATTAACACTTCTCCGCAGCACACGACTATTGGCAACATTGTGGCAAAAAATGAGGAATTTAGCCCATGATTCCAAATGTTGCGTCTGCTAGTGGTAAATGTATACAACTACTTTCAAGCAAAATATGTGGGCTAAAACATGAGAGAAATTTTAAAAACCTGCAGCAGATGATTTTGAAACATCTGAGAGGGACTTCTCCTTTTCCCACAAGGTTTCAAGCAGTAAAAATAAATAAATATGCATAAAATAGTTCTTATAGATATAGATGTTATAGGTCATATTTGATAAAGGTCATGGTACACACGCAAAGGAAGGAGATTATTACATAATAATCACCTTCCAAAAAGTACGGCCAATAAAAGTTATTTAACAGTTTCCCACATATAGACACCTTCTGATGCATCTGCAGCAGATTACTTTTGAAAACATTGTGACAAAAGAATAAATTTCAACTCTTTTTAGTAGTTACGTACACTCACTTTTAGAGATTTTCTCTAGTTTTTACTAAATGTTTTCTACTACGGATTAGTTGTTTCATGGTGGGCAGGGTTAAGTGTAAGTAAAATATCACACGAAAGCTTACCGTAGGAGATTACGGAAATATAATGCATTTGAGATCAAATTAATTTTTTTATATTTACATGTTTTAATAACATCACACCGTTTTACATGTACGACTCAACTTTGGCAATCACGTTGTGGTAAATACAGTATTTGCTCCTTTATTGAAAATGTTTTGCTCTCCATCCAAAATTCATCTGTTTTTGGACCATACTTTCATTTACCCATTTCCATATCGTTAGAAATAGGGGAAACTATGAAACTGTCCTTCTGAAGAGGGTTTCTAAACTAGCGATAAATCTCCGTTAGAGAGCGATATATCTCTCTGTCTTTTAGATATATCTCTCTGATTGAGAAATGTCATCTCAACTCTAGTTAGAGATATATCTACCTACTTTTTAGGTATCTCTCAAACGAATACATGTGTATATAGTAAAACGGCTAGCCCTACGTCTTTATCATTGTATGAACGGGTCAGACATACACCAATAATGAACGGGTCAGAAATAGGGGGAAACTATGAAACTGTCCTTCTGAAGAGGGTTTCTAAACTAGCGATAAATCTCTGTTAGAGAGCACCCGGTGTAGAAAGCGATATATCTCTCTGTCTTTTAGATATATCTCTCTGATTGAGAAATGTCATCTCAACTCTAGTTAGAGATATATCTACCTACTTTTTAGGTATCTCTCAAACGAATACATGTGTAGATAGTAAAACGGCTAGCCCTACGTCTTTATCATTGTATGAACGGGTCAGACATACACCAATAATGAACGGGTCTGACATACTCCGATAAAGAACGAGTCATACATACACCAATAATGACCGGGTCAGACATACATCAATAATGAACGGGTCAGACATACACCAATAATGACCGGGTCAGACATACACCAATAATGAACGGGTCAGGCATACACCAATAATGAACGGGTCAGACATACACCAATAATGAACGGGTCAGGCATACACCAATAATGAACGGGTCAAACATACACCAATAATGAACGGGTCAGATATATACCAATAATGAACGGGTCAGACATACACCAATAATGCACGGGTCAGACATACACCAATAATGAACGGGTCAGACATACACCAATAATGAACGGGTCAGACATACACCAATAATGAACGGGTCAGACATACACCAATAATGAACGGGTCAGGCATACACCAATAATGCACGGGTCAGACATACACCAATAATGAACGGGTCAGACATACACCAATAATGCACGGGTCAGACATACACCAATAATGAACGGGTCAGGCATACACCAATAATGCACGGGTCAGACATACACCAATAATGAACGGGTTAGACATACACCAATAATGCACGGGTCAGACATACATCAATAATGAACGGGTCAGACATACACCAATAATGAACGGGTCAGACATACACCAATAATGCACGGGTCAGACATACATCAATAATGAACGGGTCAGACATACACCAATAATGAACGGGTCAGACATACACCAATAATGAACGGGTTAGACATACACCAATAATGAACGGGTTAGACATACACCAATAATGCACGAGTTAGACATACACCAATAATGAACGGGTCAGACATACACCAATAATGAACGGGTCAGGCATACACCAATAATGCATGGGTCAGACATACACCAATAATGCACGGGTTAGACATACACCAATAAAGCACGGGTCAGACATACATCAATAATGGACGGGTCAGGCATACACCAATAATGAGCGGGTCAGACATACACCAATAATGAACGGGTCAGACATACACCAATAATGAACGGGTTAGTCATACACCAATAATGCACGGGTCAGACATACACCAATAATGAACGGGTCAGGCATACACCAATAATGCACGGGTCAGACATACACCAATAATGAACGGGTTAGACATACACCATTAATGCACGGGTCAGACATACATCAATAATGAACGGGTCAGACATACACCAATAATGAACGGGTCAGACATACACCAATAATGAACGTGTCAGACATACACCAATAATGCACGGGCTATACATACACCAATAATAGATTATCTATTGTGTATTTACCTATTTACTTTAGAACGTCAAGAACGAAACTAATGGCTGTCCTAATAGTTGTATTATAAAGTGCCGGGCATACATTTGTGTCTAATTGTTGAAGATCTCGGCATTCATTGTGTTTACTAAACACTTGACTTTGTCATATATACGTATATGTAGGCATAAACTACCTAATAATACAGTAACTCAACAAAAGTAAATACGATAGTGAATCGAACTTCGAGTATGCGATCCGGTTTGAAAATGCCCAATACTATCTGAAACAGCTCGCATGAATTGTATTGGTTCGGATAAGATTCGAACCTCAATAACGTCATTCTATTTGCGAATTATCTCACTGTACTTGCTTAAAGCCTGGTTTGTTTTTATGGTGTAGAGCACCGCTTTCAACACTCGTTCAGTTATATCACGGTGTTTTTCTTGGTACGTTACTACAGGTTGATTTATCCAGACTCCAGCGAGACAGTCTTAATGTTTTCCCCACAATCTCGAGCACCAACGAGAGAAAGATAGGACTAAGTTTTGAAAGTCTTTAGTATGACCCTGTACTGGTGAAAAGACTTTTCCTTCCGTAGTGAATCATTACCTCATGGTGTACAACTAGTTACAGGGGCGTAGCTTTACAATAATCAATGTGTAGGCCGTCTCGTGAGAAAATCAACATTGTGGACTCTGCGTAAAGTATCAACCCGGATCAGCCTAAGCATGCAACACAGGCTGACCCGGATAGACACTTTTCGCCTCCTGTGGATTTTCTGTTTCAGGAATCACTACTCTATATATCTATCCCCCTAAGACGGAATGTGTCTGCCGAATCAGTCTGCGCGGACAGCGCAGGCTGATCTGGTCGATACATTACGCAGATGTCTATCGCTGCATCTGCATTTTGGGGCATTTTGAGAAAAAATGGGCAGGAAAGGGAGCTACGCCCCTGAGTTAAGTACCGAGAGATTGAGTAATGTTATGTTATGTTTAACCAATACCATTAGCGATTCATCGCCATTAGCGATCCGTGGCTATCATTGTTGATAATCACATTAATTAGAAATGAACTCCGTCAGACGAAATTTGCATTTCGAGATCGGAAAATGTCAAGGATTTATCCGGCTTTATGTGCTTGCATACTTGTAGGACAATATTCTTATGTTCATAACGCTGAATTGATATATCCAAAAGAGCTTATTCGATTATCTAGAATAGGCAATGTGAAAGTCTTATCTTGTTAGGATCGATTTTCTCTAGACATGGATTCATACTCATTTCATCTTGTCGTGTACTATATTAGCCACGTTGTACAGTAAGAAGTCTTAATGCAGCATCTGCGACCAGTGAAGACGCACTTGCATTACCTATATGAACCGTTCCACGAGAAAACCGACATTATTGACTCTGCGTAATGTATCGACCTAGATCAGCCTGCGCAGTTCGCGCAGGCTGATCCGGGCAGACACTTTTTGACTCCTGTAGATTTTCTGTTTCAGGATTTGTTACTCTATACTTCTATCCCCCTAAACATGAATGTGTCGGCCCGGATTAGCCTTGGCGGACTGCGCAGGCTGATCTGAGTCGCTACATTACGCAGAGTCCATAATGTTGGTTTTCTCATACTTTCTATCCAATGTGTCCCCAAATTGCTTGACGCGGCTCGCATCCCGCGACACGGCTCGCATCCCGCGACACGGCTCGCATCCCGCGACACGGCTCGCATCCCGCGACACGGCTCGCATCCCGCGACACAGATCACATCCCGCGACACGGCTCGCATCCCGCGACACGGCTCGCATCCCGCGACACGGCTCTTTTTTTAACGAAACCGTCATAAGTTATATGAGCCGTTCCACGAGAAAACCAACCTTGTGGAGTCTGCGTAAAGTATCAACCCGAATAAAGCCTAAGCATGACGCGCTGGCTTACCTCTATCCCCCTGAGACGGATGGGTCGGCCCGGATGAGCCTGCGCGGACAGCGCAGGCTGATCAGGGTCGATACATTACGCATAGTCCATAATTATGGTTTTCTCGAGGAACGGTTCATATAATAGGTATGTGATCAGGTGTTTGCTCGTTACTATCTGACATTTACGCTGAGTCCCAATCAACACCTATGTATTGTTTAGTGTAGGGTAGGTGTGTGCAACAATGTGTGCGAAACGTAGTGTTTATTCTTA
>JASEVX010000003.1:1345293-1396095 GCA_031761405.1 Serripes groenlandicus
TTATGCATATTTGAAAATTGACCATGTGTCTTAAAAATGTACCGTGACTTTATCAGAGACGTAGATATCTTCAATAGTTTTTGAGTTTTACTAGCTACAAATGTTGGGACGGGTGATATTTTAGTATACAATATAGTTACGATTATCTCTTATCTACGTCCCTGATTTTATTCATGAAATAAGTATTCATGGGACCTAATAGTTTCGATTTATTTTCATTTTATACGGGAAACCGTGTAATAGTTTTTACAGGGTTAAGAAGAAATGTGCAGGTATCCATTTACGGATGTGTTCTCTTCATTCGTTTAAAATGATAAGTAAATGAAACGAAAATTAAATATGACTTTATAATGGGATAGAAGATTCATGTTGTCTTAATGTTGAATCACACTATTAAATCATGTTTTATATCATGTCAAAGATGATTACACCAACCCGTACGTTTAACAAGGTTTTGTTCATTCATTTTGTAAATGGACGCGGAGCCTTTTCAATACTGATTCAGTAAATTGTAGATCCCATAACATATCTTGAAAAGGCTCGCAGTACAGGAATGCCAATATAAAAACACTAGTAAATAATTATTTGCGGATGTTTTCGGATTGCATAACCGTTAACTTAATGCTATTATTTTTCTAACTCAGTACTGTGTATTTTGACAGAAAGTAAATATCGTTGTGTTTTTTATCATTATAATTATTATTCTTATCATGAATATCATTATAATTATAATTGTATCATGATTATCATTATAATTATTATTTTTATCATGATTATCATTATAATTATTATTATAAATATTATTATTATTATTAGTAGTAGTAGCAGTAGTAGTAGTATCATATTACTATTATCATTAATATTATTTTCATTAATATTATTATCATTTTTATTATTATTATTATTTTATTTTTAATTATTATTATTTTATTTTTAATTATTATTATTACCCATGGTATTAAACATGCTCTCTGCAAATATCCAGTATGTATGCCTCAGAAAGCATTGTTCTGACAAGGCATGCGATATAACATTCACATTGAGCTGGTAGGCAAGTTAGACTCCGATCCGCCGTAAACGTTCATGTTGAAAGAAGTCCTGGGATCGAGACCTGATAAAGACGTTGATGATGAAACAAAACCTCTACTTCGTAGATTTCGTTGATTTATTAATACAATTGTCTAAATAACCTATCATGATTTCTGTATTCAAAAACCCAAAACCCACTCATTTATGCTTTCACTGAATGATGATATATTGAAAAGACCGCACAAATACTTTGTATATAATCACAAGCCCCCGCCCCCATATCCTTTTTCATATTATTTATCGTTAATTAAGGATGTAATGAACTGAAAAAAAATGTTACATTGTTATTAACTGTTTTGATTATGTTGTCAATTAAAACCCGTTTAGTCATTATACCTCTTTATAATTTTTTCGTGAGCTTTCCAAGAGCTGTCCAGTCGCCATGTTTGATTATGTAATATAACTGGGTAAAAAGAACATATTAAAGTCCATGTATATAAATTTTAATCTAGAACTCGTACAGTATCAAATTGTTTTGAAAATAAATAGAATATATTGTAAAACTTTTATGGCAATGGATGATATGTTCCAAAAAGAAATCAAAAAATAAAATCATTGTTTAACATGTTTTAGCCATTCAGACAAGAAAAACTGAATGTTTTGCGCAATGAAATATACTTTTCTTTTTGAATTTTAATAAATGATAGTTATTGCAATAACCTTAAGAAGTTTCAGAAAAAGTTAAATATTATAAATATGTTTTTTTCTTATTTCAAAGTTTTGAACATTTCTAATTTTACACCTGACAAATATGGGTTCTGTTCTCATTAGGGAAAACTAGCATCTATTTTTTAGGTTCAATTACAACGCATCACATGAGCTTCCAAAGATATGGATAAAATAACTTCAGAATGAGATTTTAACCACAAGAAGACAAACAATTAGCATATCATCTTTCAAATATTGGTAATTTGCGTGAAAACTTTTTTTTTTTCCTGTGCTGAAATAGCAAAAAAATGCATATCATAAGGCTTTCACAAATGGATCTAGCAAAAAATAAAGCCCACTAACATAAACATTTTTTTTTTATTAAACATACATCCAACTTTCAACAATGTTACTACAAAAGTTAAATATTATGAAAAATCCACATTTCAGTTCAGTACATCCTTAAGCAAAGCGGTATGTTATTAATCTTAAACAGGAGGGATTAAAAGGAATAAATAAATATATTATTATTATTGCTGACGTTGTAGTTGATGTCATCAATTTAGTGACAAACCATGATGTAATACCCATACTTATAATAACAAAGAATATTTAAAATATTAAATATAAATTGTACGCTGATATCATTAAAATGTTCTTGTATGACGCCGCACCATATGTTATGCTCGAACGTGGAATAACAGGTATATACGGTCAGGCGTCTTAGGCAGCTAAGGACTTGTATCAGTGGGTGTTCAAGCATTAACTTTTCGTTTCCCGATAGCTACAGTAGTATCTTTTCTAATATGACCGTATATATATAGCCATCATCTAGTTAACCCTTTCCCACCTGCATACGCATTTTGACGCAATAGCAGCAGACGAATTTTGAAAACATTGTGGCTAAAGGTGAAATTATTATGGAGATTTTTCAAGTCTTTGTCACTATGGTTTCAAAGTTGTCTGCTGCATAGATGTTGCATGTGGGAAAGGGATGGTTAAATGATGGTAACGAAGCATCTCTGCCTGTCTGCACCAGTACGTTCAGATAATACCGAAAGTACTGGGGCTTTCTCAGAAAATGCTATGCGTGCCTTTTATTAGGGTTTTTATGAGACGAAAATAAAATGAACAGTAATAAATACAAATGAAGTGTCTGTTTATTCCAAGACTCGTTCTATATCACCACACGACTAACCATTTAACGATTTAACTTCGGGATTGCATTCATATCCCGTCCGAACTCCATACATGATATTATAACATACATACTAGATATATCCCGTCCGAACTCCATACATGATATTATAACATACATACATGATATTATAACATACATACATGATATTATAACATACATACTAGATATATCACGATTTAGTTATGTTATTGTACGTGGGAAAGTGTTGAGTTAATGTGTGCTGTTGCTGTTAACTGGAATCTTCAGCTTAACCCGTAAATTCGACTTGGAACGTAAACATCTTCATGAATATAACCAAAACAATTCTAGTAAATCGGCTTCCGGTTAGGTGATGCGGTTAGAAATAGTCCGCACATCAACGTTGGATAATATCAGAAACAGGCAGACAAAAATAAAATAAAAATAAAACACTGATTAGAAAGAGATTCAAATCACGATAACGTCCCTGTAAATACAACTGACGTGTACACTTGTTTCAATGACGTCAACGAAAGTAATTCAAAATGACGAATCGTTATTGCCGAGGTTCCCTGATGTAAACAATAAAGTGAAGTTATTTGAGGAGTGTGGTTTAACTGGATTTTGCTTTTGAGAGGATAGATAGGCATTTGTATTTATATATTCTCATCCTGTATCACATCAGGAATGCTGCCACATTAGTTGTTTCATTAGAGTAAGAACATTCTCCGTTCCTGCGATTCTTACACCTGAAGAATATAAACTGACCTTGAACTCTTCTTCCGTGCACTTATTTTGTTCCAGAGATGTTTTCACTCTGTTCTATCAGATGATAGGCATTGGCTCTGATAGAAGTATGGTAATTTAAAGTGTATAACCTTTCCTTTTTCTTCTTTTTTGTTTGTTTATCATAGTGTTCATCTTTGTATGATCTTCATATATTTGAGGAATCATTTAATTACGTGAAATCTTAACGGAATGGCACACATCTTAAATAATTGATTACTTGGCAAATCGTGTTTTTTAATTGCTTCGAATCGCGTTATTATAAAGACTCTTTTACATTACAAACCTGTGGGTTGAATTTAAAACCAATTTTATGACTGTCGTTTCGAAGAAATGAGAATAAAACTGAAATACAATCCTATTAAACGTGACTTGTAACAACATTTACGAACTTTGTATGTTTTCTTATCAAAGGCTTCTCATTGCATAAGAGCCGCGTCTCCTGAGTTGAGGTTTTAACGCATCTCGTTACAGAGAAGACTCAGGCGAGTCTTTGCATCACCAGAGACACCTCACCAGAGACATCAACGTCCGCATAATAGCCGTCCGGCGAGAAAACCAACATTGTGGACTCATGTTTCTACCTAGATCCACCTAAGCATACCGCGCACGCATATCCGGATAGACACTTTCTTTTCGCCTCCTGTGGATTTTCTGTTCCAGGAATCATTACTCTAAACCTATATCCCCTAAGACGGAATGTGTCGGACCGGATCAGTCTGCGCGGACTGCGCATGCTGATCTGGATCGATTAATATCGCAGAGGCCATACTGTTGGTTTTATGACAAGGAAAATGAAGTGTAACCCCTTCAGTGTTTAGCCAATTGAACGACAGCGGAGTGTCATTGATACCAAAAGGTCACAATACACCAAATTCCACGACTGGACACAATACACCAAATTAATACCTGCTTTCTTTCCATATAAATCAACCAGTTTCAAGCCTCAATTGTCACACTTTCTATGCGTTTCTTATGTAGACACAAGTTACCTCTAAGCTTTTGACAAATGTTGTTAATTATGATAACGCCGTGCAGATAGGCATGGTGATCTGAACCTACACTGTAGAGAAATGCCAACCTGTACCTCTTCCCATGTACGGGCTCATACTGTGTGTGAGCCTCATATTCGTCATGATATCGCCGTATCTCGAAGTCGAAATGGATATATACATAACTTCGAGTTATCGACACATTCCAGTGATCATAAGTAATTCGTTTACGTATTTCATTAATACTGAAACATTAACCATGAACGACAAAACAGTGAGGAGACAATACAGTTTGAGTAATCAGAAATGTTGTTTGACAAGTTCGTTCCAGGAATTGGTTCTCGTTAAATGATCGTTTTGAGTTATCGTCCGTCCATTTAATGTTACCTTTTTACAATTCCGCTACGAATTCACTATCATTCACAGACGATACAATACAATACAATACAATACAATACAATACATACAATACAATACAATACAATACAACACAATACAATGCAATAAAATACAAATGTTTTATTCAGTAATGTCAGGCCTTCGGCCTATTATTCATAATGTATATGTACATAATATATTCATTTGAGTGACATCGTAAAAAGATATTTAAATCGATATTCAAATAAAGAAATAATTAGTATATGACACATATTATATTATTTAATTAGACACATGTTCATCTAAAAGTATACAATGACACGGACAGTACGTTCGAAAGATACAGCAGAGCGATAGCAGATATGAACCAATGTGTTGTGAGTTCGAACCCCAGCTAGGCCAACTTTCTTTCCGACTGTTGACAAAGCTCATTCAACAAGCCTTGTTCTTCTTTCACCAATGAGCTTGCAGTCTATCTGGAAAAGCAGCCAGCTTCTTCAAAAGTTTGTTGTGTGGAGTACTGGTTTGAGAAAGCCAGGAAGCACATGCGTAGGTGAACTGGTCGCCGTGATATGACTGGGAAATGGTTGCAAACAACTTTAGTCCCCAATCAATCAATTAATCTAAAGATGGTGCTTTTGGATGAAACGTTCACCCAAAGCCGAGCACAGCGCCAAGATATAGACTCTCTCGTCAATGTTTAGCATGTATTTCGAGATTTAACATAGAATGAACCAAGTATAAACTCTGGATTTTCTTTTCAAGTGTAGACAATTGACCATAATTCCGATTGGAGTGTGGTATTGTACGCTTTACATGTCTTTCACAACCCTTTACTACAATGCATTAATATACTAACTGGGTACTATCATCGCTTTTTGTTAACCCTTTACCACATACAGACGAGTTCTGACCTCGCAGCAGACAACTTTTGCAAACATCGCGGTAAAAGAGAAATTGTTCATAATGAGTAATAATTATTGCTCCTTTTGCCGCAATGGTTTCAACTTTATTTAATAATTATTATTTCATTTAAAGAGAGTTTTAATATTTTTACTAAATGTTTCCAAAGTCATCTGATACAGATTTCATGTATGTAGGAAAGAGTTAACTTTACCACGGTGCGAGTTTTCTCAGTTTGTGGATTTTAAAAGATAGTTCTACTATACGAAAGACAATCGCATAAGTACAGTAGAGCTAGAACTTTTCTCAGAATTACTAGGTACTGACTGATATTCTTAACACTGAAAAGGGTATACGGGATTGGGTGCAACACCTTTATTCACATAGTTGCGGTAATGATACACGCCTTTTGTTAACATAGTTGCGTTAATGATACACACCTTGTAATGGCATAGTCTTGTTAATGATACACACCTTGTATTGGCATAGACTTGTTAATGATGCACACCTTGTATTGGCATAGTCTTGTTAATGATACACACCTTGTAATGGCATAGTCTTGTTAATGATACACACCTTGTATTGGCATAGTCTTGTTAATGGTGCACACCTTGTATTGGCATAGTCTTGTTAATGATACACACCTTGTATTGGCATAGTCTTGTTAATGATGCACACCTTGTATTGGCATAGTCTTGTTAATGATGCACACCTTGTATTGGCATAGTCTTGTTAATGATGCACACCTTGTATTGGCATAGTCTTGTTAATGGTACACACCTTGTATTGGCATAGTTGTGCTTATGACGTTCCAGAGTTGTTCTGTATATATGTTTCAAATCTTTCACTTTACCTTTAAGATGTATTTGTTCAAATTAATACGCCTCGTTGTATTTCAATTGTTTTCTCACGATCAATTAAAATATAGAACTGTATTATTTTTCAAATGCCGGTAAGTTATGTCAACATCTTTTGATATACATGGATAGAAACAATATTGCTTTATAGATAATATTCACCAGCATTGTATGTTTTAATGATATGAAATCAACATAGAGGTCAAAGATCAGCAATAAGTTATTTCTTCTTTTATTTCTTATGTATATCAACACGTTTCAGTCCTCATTGTTCACACTGTCTTCATGTGTTACATGGAGAACACCCTCTATCATGACCAAGAGACACCTGTCAAGTTTGAAATAATAAAAAAAATGGGGGTCATGTATTTTGAAAAAAGGAAATCACTCCGAGAATATGGATCCCGGCATTTTGAACCTAATCGAGCAGGATCAAAGCTGGTTTTTCACTTAATCTATTTTCACTATCATACAAGTCAAAATACCAACAATGATCATATCAAACAGTTCCACTGCATCATATACATGAGCCGTCCAGCGAGAAAACCAACATTTTGGACTCTGCGTAATGTATCGATCCAGATCAGCCTACGCAGTCTGCGCATACTGATCCGGGCCGACACATTCCGTCTCAGGAGGATAGAGGTATAGAGTATTTATTCCCGAAACAGAAACTCCACAGGAGGAAAAAAGTGCCTATCCGGAGAAGCCTGCGCGGCATGCTTAGGCTGACCTGTGTCGTTACTTTACGCAGAGTCCACAATGTTGGTTTTATCGCGGGACGACTCAATTATTAGCAATGCATCTAATCTCATTGCCATATGTTTAATGCAGTCTGGAGAAGGTATACAATCATTTATGGGCAAATATAGTGTTTCACATATTTGGCTAAGTCTGTCCTCGGATAAATGTGTATACTTTGACCTTTACCGATCGTTCACGACTTCATGTTATTCAATATCTTCCTCGTACGGAAAATGCCGAGTCCATAAGATGATTATCTACCGTAAATAAATGATGATGGTGCACAATTGTAACTTGTCGACTTAGCGCTAACGAATCGGAGTGTCGAAAATAAAACTAGTACAATATAATGAATTTCAGAAGTGACACCAGTGTGTTTATATGTCTCTGGAGTAAGTAAGCATTTCAAAACATGTGTATTTTGAATATTTTATTTCCTTAACGAGTGCTCTGTTATATAGATCAATATCTTTAATTTAAAACAGTTTATTATTTGGTGTTTTTGCCTCTTTCAACAATATTTCAGTTATATCACGGCGTTTCATGGGTAAGTTACCAGTACCACTGGTACATTTATCCTGACACAAGCTAGTCAGTTGTAATGCTAACCCTGCAACCTGAGCGCCAAGGAGGGCATTACAAAAAGAAATTAAGTACTTGGCATGACAGGGTCGGGCATCGAACCCGCGCCCTCCCGTGTATACCTGATGATGACATGTGTATAACTAAGTATATGAGCCTCATCTAGCGATTTGGGATCTTATTGACTCTCTCTACAGGGACTTTGTGTTTCCGAAACTTTTACATGAATCGATCACTTAAACTATTTCCCAAATACAACAAATCTGCAGCGGAGGACTTTCATCTAATATTAGCAAAAATAAGAGAAATATATTTATATGAAAGCATAATTATTAAATCGGGTTGGATATATTGAGGAAAAATGAGAAATTGTGCATAATGATCAATTTCTCCTTTGCCACATTTTTTTCAAACGTCGTCTGCTGCAGAGGCGTCAGAAAGCATATATATGTGGTAAGAAAAGGGGTGAAGTATTGATAAATTATTCAAACACACTTTTTAGTTTTTAATTATCTTTATGGAAATATGTATGAATATAACAATCATTTGAAAAACAGTATTTTTTTTGGAAAAGCAAGAGAACTTCAAATATTCTACCAGCTAAACGGTTGACCACCTCCACATACATATGAGTCGGTCCACGAGAAACCCAACATTGTGGACTTTGCGTAAAGTTTCGACCCGGATCAGCCTAAGCCAGTCCGCGCTGGCTAATCAGGACATACACTATTTGCCTTCCGTGAATTTTCTGTTTCAGGAATCATTACTGTATACCTCTATCCCCCTGAGACGGAATGTGTCGACCGGATCAGTCTGCGCGGACAGCGCAGGCTGATCTGGTCGATACATTACGCAGATGTCTATCGCCGCAGCTGCATTACCAGGATAGACTCTTTTCGCCTCCTGTGGATTTTCTGTTTCAGGAATCATTACTCTATACCACTACCCACCTGAGACGTAATGTGTCGGCTCGGACTAGCCTGCGCGGACTGCGCATGCTGATCGGCGTCGATACGTTACGCAGATTTCATAATATTGGTTTTCTCGTGTAAGGGCTCAATTTATTATCTGCAACCTTTAGAAACATATTAAAAATATTAAAAGTGAAAGTAATAAAATACCGTGACAAAAGATACAATAGTTTTGGTGTTGTTAAAGTCGTCTGCTTCAGATGCATCATATCCATCTTATATACATTAACCCTTTCCCATTTACAAAAACATTGCAGCAGACAACTTTAAAATCATCTCACAAAAAAGGCAATATTTCTATAACTGATAGTCTTATTATTGAAAAGAGACGAAAACATTGTGCCATAATGTTTTCAAAAGTCGTCTGCTGCATGGGTGAAAAAAGGGTCCTTATGAGGGAAAGGGTTTATCAGGGGGAAAAGGCGAGGTTATTGGGATGTCCTCGCTGTCATATGAAGACACTATCTGCTGTGTCTGACATTTACAGTAAATAAGCAATCAAACAAGTTTTATACCGGACAATCTTGTCTTTGAATATTTATGGCCGATTACACCGAGTGGATAAATACGTCACGTATGATTGTGTCCGCTAAATAAACGCAGTCGGTGCTAATTCGTTTCTCCGTATAGGTTGACGCTTTCACTCATATAGACGCTTTCTGACGCCTCTGCAGCAGACGGATTTTTGAAAACATGAAGACAAAAGAAGACATTTCTCAAAACGAGCAATTTCTGCTTTTGTCACCTGTTTTTAACTCTATTCAATGATTGTTCTTTCATTTAAAGGGATTTTCTGGCTTTTGCTTAGACGTTTTCAAAGTCGTCTTCTGCAGATGTGTTGTATGTGGAAAAGGGTTAAAAGAAAAAAAGGACTTGATTTGCGTATTTGTATGTTTGTTTGCTTGTTTATTTGAATGGTGATTTAGGCCGCTTTCCACCGTATTTCGGTTATATATCACGGTGTTAGCTTGGTGAATTACCATTACTACTATATATATATAGTAGGATGTATCGAGATGCATCCCTCGTCATGCTATCCCCACACTCCTGTACAACAAGAAGAGAAGTCATTTCTAGCATTTTTCAAACTTTTGGTATGACCCGGCGTAAGCGTTGCTTTTCTTGTTACGTGCAAAATATATCGTGTCACACTGCTAGAATATCAACCTTGATATTAAATGCTTTAGTTTGTCATAGTCTAAATGACAGGTGCGCCAGGAAAACCAACCTTAGTGCTCTTATTGGAGGTGAGGAAAAAGAGCTGTCTGCGAGTTCATACAAAGGATGCGAAGTTATTGCCTAACTGAGTTTCTTAAAACCTACTATGACTAATTGGCGAAGAGCACAAAGCCGGATCAGACTGCCCAGGTGTGCTTGCTTATCTAGATCTACACTGGTCGCAAATGCCTAGAATGGTTGGTTTTTGCAAAGCGACGTTCAACTACATGTAGGGATATCGCCTCGATGGTGTAGTGGTAGAGTATCAACTACATGTAGGGATATCGCCTCGATGGTGTAGTGGTAGTGTATCCACGGGTTCGATTCCCGGTCGGCTCATACCAATTATTTTAAAAATTGTAGCAATGGCTTACCCTCCTTGGCGCTAATGGTTTCGGAGCTAGCGTAACGATTGACTCGTTTGTGTCAGAATAAAGTGATCAGTATCTCACCAATAGTACCGGTATCTTACCGGTAGTACCGGTATCTTACCAATACTACCGGTATCTTACCTACCGGTATATTACCAATAGTACCAGTATATTACCGGTAGTACCGGTATCTTACCAATATTACCGGTATCTTACCGGTAGTACCGGTATCTTACCAATAGTACCGGTACATTACCAATTGTACCGGTATCTTACCAATAATACCGGTATCTTACCAGTAGTACCGGTATCTTACCAAGGAAAAGCCTCGAGATTGACTCGTTGTGTCAGAATAAAGTGACCAGTAGTACCGGTATCTTACCAAGGAAAAGCCTCGGTATAATTGACACATTATTGAAAGAGGCGTTAAACACACCTTACAAACTGAGAAAAAAATGATTACAATTTTCTTTATTTATTATTTCAGATATGCCGGACTCAAAACTACTGATACGCATGGGATGGATGATGATGATTTCCACATTTTGTAAGAATACTATTATCTATTAACTTGTAATTAAACCTTAACTCTTCCGCTGCAAAAGGCAATTGAAGGTTTTGCAAACAATGCAGATTCAGGCGAGACAGCTAAATATTTATATAAGAAATTAGCCCTGTTAAAGAAATTGAATTACACGAAAGAGAGCTTTTTTATTTTATTTTTTGCATATTACGGAAACCTGCTTTCGATTAATTAAAGATAACTTTTCTGTTGAAAGCGGTGTAAACATACACACCTTTCTACCGGATTTACATTGCCTGCAAAAGTGACAGTAAGTTGCGTAAAGTAGGATTAAAATAGAGATAAATAGGAGACATCCCAATATTTGTTTAATTGACCACCGATGATTTATTGACATATAAGTTACAATATGCATTCATAGGAATTGCACAAGCGAAAAGTGCATAATGATATATAAAATATAATCAACATATTGCAAAGCGGAAACATTAATGACATCATAATAGAAGTAAAATGTTGGATTTTTTTAAGACGACATGGCCAAAGATTACCTTATAAACGCAGTTGTTCTGTAAGGACATATACGTGGTGATCGACAGGAAAACTTATTCGTTCTGGAAGTTCCCGGAAATAGAGTATTCCTCAGGAAATTAACCAATAAACGTGTAACAACCATTACTGGTCAAACACAATGACCAACAACATTGATTAATGAAAGCAATTTCATCTGCAATACGAAACAAAGGTCTTGCGAGATTCCAAGTAATGACACTGGTCGAACAGAGACGGTTTGTGTAATCTCCGGACTTATCATACCGTCTCGACAAATTACTTGAAATAAGTATTCGTAGAACAAACGTCATAGGAGCACGTTCGTTCGAAAAGGTAGAAGTGTAGACTTTAATCAGCATGTACGTGACCACAGACTAATGAACATCTATACTGTTCATATAAGTATTACTTCCATTACCTTGGTGGAATCGTCTACCAGCCTGTCTATATTCTGATAAGGCGGAACAGAATTTAACGATGTTTTTCAACACGATGTCAGTTATTTCACGGAGTACAATTCACAGATTCTTGTGTATCCTCTGAGTTTTCGAAATGTATGACAATAACACAGTATTTGCTGTACCGTTATCTAGAGACGCCATTGATAGCGGGTAGGTAATATGAGCCGTTCCATGAGAAAACCAACATTATGGTACTCTGCGTAAAGTATCGACCCGGATCAGTCTAAGCATGCCGCGCAGGCTTACCCGGATAAACACTTTTCGCCTTCTGTGACTTTTCTGTTTCAGGAATAACTACTCTATACATCTATCCCCCTAAGACGGAATGTGTCGGCCGGATCAGTCTGCGCGGACAGCGCAGGCTGATCTGGTCGATACATTACGCAGATGTCTATCGCCGCAGCTGCATTTTGGACTCTGCGTAAAGTATCGACCCGGACCAGCCTAAGCATGCCGCGCATGCCGCGCAGGTTAACCCGGTCAGACACTTTTCGCCTCATGTGGATTTTCTGTTTCAGGAATCATAACTCTTCACCTCTAGCCCACATATAATCTCTAACTGAGTGTGCATCACATCAAGATATAATCTCTAAATGAGTGTGCATCACATCAAGATATAATCTCTAAATTAGTGTGCATCACATCAAGATATAATGATCTCTAAATTAGTGTGCATCACATCAAGATTGTGTATTTTCAGGTACAAATGTAATCCTGGCCACCGACGGTACCATTCCGGCCACCAACGGTTCCATTCCGGCCAAGGTGTCTGAGCAAGTAAAATCTGAAACGACAGAAGTTGTTGAAAAACGAAGCGAAAATACAGTCGATGGTTATACAGGAGAACACACCTCTCAACACAATTCCTTACTGAAACGGTATGGCCTCATTCTTGGAAACGGATTCTCAACGGGTAAACGTGAGCCATCGGATGCGGAAATGGTTCCTGATGAGGAGTTTGAAACAGCCGTAAGCAAGAAATGGCTCGGAGATATATATGGTGGCGGGTATGGCTTCTATGGACGTAATAAACGTGACGTTCGGGATAAGGGATTCATTCGGTACTTCGGTAACGTACTCGGTGGCGGGTTTTCTGTGGGTAAACGAGACGGGTCGAACTCAGACGAAAGAGGTAATTTCCATGACGGCGCATCATATAGTACACCCTCTGACAGCGAACATGTTTATGATAATGACGATATAAAAAGATATATAGACAGCGCCCCCGGATATCGGTTTTTATTCGGTAAACGCGAGATGTCCCCAGACCTAGAAAAGCGGTATTTTAACAGCGATGTGGGTGCTAGATTCTTGTTTAAAAAGAACGATGACGAAGCAGGAGACATCAATAAAAGATACGGTTTCGTTTTAGGAAAAGGTTTTTCATTTGGCAAAAGGAGGAATGATAAACGACCCTTTGGCCATATGTTAGGAACTGGCTTTACCCTGGGTAAGAGACAAGCTGGTGATGTAGATGGTACCACGCAACAGAACGAGGGCGATTTTGATGGTGTTCTTATGCCTGAAGGCGTGGAAAAGCTTGATACCGGTGACAAACTGGGTACCAACAAGCGATATGGTTGGCTTTTAGGTAGAGGTCTCTCGTTCGGTAAAAGATCTGACGACAATGATATGAAAGATCTTGATGATACTTATTTTATAGACGAGAATGGAAGCATTGAAACCCCGGAGAAGAGATTTGTAATGACACACGGTGATAAACTGGCTGGAGACGATGCTAAACGTTACGGTTTTGTTTTGGGTAAGGGATTCGCCCTCGGTAAGAGAGATATGGACGAGAATAGAGTTGATCCCATTGACGGAGATATTACAATGAATAAAAGATACGGCTATCTCTTAGGGCGAGGATTCGCTTTCGGCAAACGTATACCACCGAAACGGCGTTATGGTTCAATCCTGGGTCAGGGATTGAACTTTGGTAAACGTGGAGAATAACATACTCAATAATGTACGGTGTCTGTAGTGTGGCACAAGGGAGAATAACGGGCATGTGTGAGAAAGTGATAGAGAGACAGGGGCGAGAGAGATATATAGAAAGAGATCTGGAGAGACCTAGAGAGGGGTGAGAGAGAGAAAGAAAGAGAAAGAGAGAGAGAGAGAGAGAGAGAGAGAGAGAGAGAGAGAGAGAGAGAGAGAGAGAGAGAGAGAGAGAGAGAGAGAGAGAGAGAGAGAGAGATGATACAAAGAGAAAGAGAGAGTGAGTGTTTGAGAGAGAGAGCGAGAGAGAGAGAGCGAGAGAGAGAGAGAGAGATATTAGAAACATAATGAGACAGTTAGTGTACCTTGATTACATGAATGTATATGCTGTTATTTTAAGTTATTGTCTTTAGTTTTAGATTACAATTCGTGATAAACGTCAAAAGGCCAAATAACTAGGCAATGTCATTTTACGCGAGACGTCCAATCAGATCGCTGCATTAAATATCACAGCCTTGAACCGAAAATGGAGGGATGTTCGAGGTTTCATTATTGTTGAAATGGGCTTAGTTTCGTCGCAAAGAGCGGAGTGTATTAATTTAGGGAGAACTGGGAGAGTTGCATGTAAAGCTTCAGTGGTCAATGGGACAGCTTCAGTGGTCATGGGACGATGTCGAAGGCAGTTAACTGACATGTGTAAATAAAGAGACAGGCGGAAACATTTTTTAAAAAATCGGTTTCCTGTAATGTTCTTTGATAATTTTGAATTTTAGACATACTTCATTGAAATAAAACCAGAAACAACCTAACGCTGCGGGTCTAGTGCTAATGAAAGGGAGAGAGAAAGAGAGAGGAAGGTTGATATCAAAAGTGTATTCAAAGAACATTCAAAAGACTGTCTCACCTTTTAAGTATTTGACAGAGAGAGAGAGAGAGGTTGATATCAAAAGTATATTAGAAGAACATTCAAAAGACTATCTCATCTGTTAAGTATACTATAATACAAAAGCCGAGCCACGGTAGCTCAGTCGGTAGGCACGCGGGTTGTCAATCCAGGTGTTGTGAGTTTGAACCCCAGCTCGGCTAACATTCTTTCCGACGCTTGATAAAAATGACTGTGACAAGCGTCGTTCGTCTTTCACCAATGGGCTAAAAGTCTATGTGGAAAAGCAGCCGGTTGCTTGGAGAGTATGTTGTGTTGTTACTGGTGTGAGAAAGCCAGGAAACTGTAGTTGAACTGGCCGCCGTGATATTACTTAAAAAATTGTTGAAAATGGCGTTAAACCCCAATCAATCAATCAACTATAACACTAAACATAACTTAAAATTTGTTTCAAATGCATATATGACCTCGTTGTGGAAAATGTAAAAATTGACTATTATGAACAGAGTAGATCCAGATAAGCCTTTTCAAACGCATAATCGGACCAAGTCTAAACTTGTGTCGATTCTTACAAGACGAACAGGGTGATCTGAACCTTCACTGAACATAAATACCAACGTGTACCATTTCGCGCGGACGTGCTCATATAGCCCTTGTATTGTTATCTATTAGACTATCATAGTATTTTTTTTTTTTATCACAATTTCAACTTGATGCACAATTAACTATCAATACAAAACTACTAAAATGGAACTTAATCCGGATTATTTCTGTTAGTCTTGACAGAGCCCGTAAATTAGCCGTGCCGTGAGAAAACCAACATTGTGGACTCTGCGTAAAGCATCGACCCGTATCAGCCTAAGCATGCCGCGCATGTGGATTTTCCGTTTCAGGAATCATTACTTTATACCTCTATACCCTGAGACGGAATGTGTCGGCCCGGATAAGCCTGCGCAGACTGTGCAGGTTGATATGGGTCGAAACATTACGCAGAGTCCGTAATGTTGGTTTTCTCGTAGAACGGCTCAAATGTGAATAGTGTGACAGACATACAACTGTTCTGATTTTATTTTGTTGACACTTTTATTATTGTGTTTATGTATCTGAATAAACTGATTGCAAGGGTAATTTAAGATCTTTATAATATATGTCAAGAGATAAGTTGACTTTTTTCGGGTTGTTTCGCAGGTGACAATGTCTTAGCTGAGACTGTGTACACTGTGGACGGTATATAGAATTTTCCTCAGGCTACCTGACCTCTTTTGATCTGTGACGATGTATCAACTATTTGGTCTCGTCTCAAACTGCCTTGGGTATGTGGTTTCAACTGTCTTTATCGGTGCTGAACCTATCCGTTCAGCGTCTGTTTGGAAACGTTCCATCCGAACCAACAACTCAAACTCTGAGCAGCCTGTGTGAACTATCCTAGTGCTGAACCTATATGCCGAACCACGGATGTATTATGTTGCAGCTGATACTCTTCTGGTAGAGTGGTCTATATATGTCTAGTAGACGTTTAAAGCATTGCTGGAGAAATCGCAGTATTTCGTGTAAAACGATAGCGTAGCGGATTCCCTTCCTTTTTCCTTTTAGGAAATATGCACTATCAATACTATTCTTATAAAACGTTCTATAAGGACTGAAACATTTTAATATACATAAAACATGAAACAAAAACTTACATACTCATTAAAGCGACTGAAATCCAGATGGCACGGAAAAAAAAAAACTAGAATTCGCCTTAAATGTTATTCTTTATGTTATCCAAGTAAAACCAGGGTAGAAAATGTATCGTTTTTTATCAATAAAGTGAACTTGAGTCGTTTTCAATTGTCCCGATGAAGGGGTTTCCTATTTAAAAAGACTTACCCCGTTACTGACAGGGTAGAATTTGCGATTGAAAAAGTATCGAAAACAAGAAAATCTGACCGCTTATAGGGGTATGTAATATGTCAGTTATCATATTTTAATGCCCCAAATACAAAAATAACACTTATTTTCTTAATTTTTTTTTTTCGACAGTTGGGTATCTGGAGTTCAGTCGCTTTAAACAGTTACAAATCAACAATTTGTATTTATCACTGTAAGTCATTATATGATCATTATATGATCAAAGTACGCTCGATACTTCAATTGAAAGGAACTATATACAACAAGCTGTACTGCCTGTACATGACAGATTATTCTGACTCTTTGCAAACCTTCTTTAGGAATGACAACACAAATAAATTACAGGCTTGTCTATCAAATCGATTGCGAAGCAGAATTTTGGCTTATATTTATCCCGCTCGATTTCTGCTTCCTGGAGACTTTACCAGTACTCGCGCCGAGTGTGTGAAACAAACTCGCGCATCACGTGATTCGAACCCGGTACCTTCCAGTACGAGATGCCGACGCTGTACCACTGCAGCGCTGTCTTTCTTGTATAGTTGGTTGTTGGGTTATAGCCGTTTTCAAAGACTGTGTGATGGTTGAACGAGAATTTGGTGCCGATTGTGATGAGACTCTGAGCTGGTGACGACGATAAAATATAGACCTAGTCGGGAACATAATATTACAGTGTCTCAGACCTAGTAAATGGGGTTTTGTGCAACCAAAATTATTAATTGATTTGGGGTTTATGCCGTTTTCAAAAGTATCTCAGTTACACCACGCCAACAAGTAAACCTAACCATGTATTTCTTGGCTCTCTGTCACCGGTACGTCACACAACAGTTGTTCCAGGAACAAAACTGACAGCCTTTCCACATGTGCGTAGGGTATATTAAATAGATCCTGTGCACTGGACAATTTTAAAAGATCTACACTGTTCAAATATTACTTACACAAGCTTGTAAGCAGCCTCTGTCATATTGTGTTTATTCTAATAAGACGGAATAGATTTCATTGCTGATCTTAACTTACACTTCATACATACCAATTTGTTTCTGTTCGATTGCACTAATCAATTATTGTATCCCATAAGTGGAAGACGAATGGGACGTGACGTATTGGCGCCATAAATGAGAACTGAGACGATTAATTACGTATGGCGTTTTTATCTTCCCGTAAACATCATTTCACAAATATAACAAATCAGCAGCAGACGACATACGATGGAAATGTAATTATGGAAAGAAATTGAAAATATTGTGACCAAAAAGGGAAATTTCTCATTTTGCCACAACGTTTTCAAAAGTCAACAAGTATCTGCAATCGGGTAATGGTAAAAGGCATTTTACAAGTTAGACTCTTCTAAATTGTTAATATCAACATAATGATAATTTACGCCGTTTTCACAGGTATATCGGTTACATCATGGCGTTTCCATTGTAGTTTACCATCACCGGTAATATTTATCCTGACATAGATAAATCAGTCATGTAGTAATCCCCGTAAAACTGCAACCCAGGGAGCAAAGCCATTACTACCATTTTAAAAGTATTTGGTATGACCCGAACAGGGATCAAACCAAATGTTTCCCGCTCACGAGTCAAACGCTCTAGTCACTACACCAAACATAATATCAAAACCAATGCATCAGACACCACCCGTTGTCAGCTAAACCAACCACGACTGGAAACAATTTGTTTATCACTGTAAATACAATCTTTATCTCTAAACCAACACAACCAATGAATCAGACTTGGAACAATTTATTTAGAACTGTAAATACAATCTTTATCTCAAAACCAACACAACCAATGAATCAGACACCCTCCGTAGTCAGCTAAACCAACTATGACTCGGAACATTTTTCGTTAAGCACTGAAATAAATTCAATTGTTATCTCAAAACCAACACAACCAATGAATCAGACAACATTCGTTGTCAGCTAAACCAACTACGACTGAGAACAATTCGTTTAGCACTGTTAATACAATCTTTATCTCAAAACCAACACAACCGATGAATCGGGCACCATCCGCGGTCAGCTAAACCAACTACGACTGGGAACAATTCATTTAGCTCTGTAAATACAATATTTATCGCAAAACCAACACAACCAATGAATCAGACACCATCCGTTGTCAGCTAAACCAACTATTCGTTTAATACTGTAAATATAATCTTTATCTCCAAACCAACACAACCAACGAATCAGACACCACCCGTTGTCAGCTTAACCAACTATTCGTTTAATACTGTAAATATAATCTTTATCTCAAAACCAACACAACCAACGAATCAGACACCATCCGTTGTCAGCTAAACCAACTACGATTGGGAACAATTAGTTTAACAAGCTCTATTTTAACCCTTTCACATGCAGCCAAGCCCGGGTAGCTCAGTGGGTAGCGACGCGGGCTGTCAATCGAGGGTTGTGAGGTCGAACCCCAGCTCGGTCAACATTCTTTCCGACGTTTGACAAAAGTAACTGTGACAATCGTCATTCTTCCATTAATGGTCTAACAGTCTATATGGAATAGCAGCCAGTTGTGTTGAAAGTATGGTGAGTGAATTACTGGTGTAAGAAAGCTAGGAACACATGAGTAGGTGAACTGGCCGCCATGATATGATTGAAAAATTGTTTGAATATTTATGATTTGCTTTTTAATTTGTATAAAGGTTTAAAGGGACTGAACACCATAATGGTCCAAAATCGTTATATTCTAATTAATCCAAAATACATCGATACATATGTAACGGAATGTTGTAGAAGGTCGTACAAGTCTTGTTTTTCATTATTTCATAGGAAATAAGCAGTTAAAAAAACGTCCGCTCCGTGTTTTCACGTTTAAAAATACCGTGGAATTTCCTCTTGCTCATTTGAATTTGTGGATTCAATTCGGCATTCTCTAACACTATCGACTCATTACATTCAAGTATGCGTGAGTGTAAGGAACATCAACTCTGCGAAGGAGATTGTCAATTCGGTTGTAGTGATCACGTGATAAATATACAGCGATATTTTTTGATTTACTGGGTTACTAACCCAATAGATTTTACAATGCAAAATAACGAAAAATCTCCGTAATATTAATAGTGTGCATATATTGTAGTACATCAGTCAGCAAATCTCAATGCCTTACATGCAAAAACATCAAGATAATAGCAATTTTTAACAATTTTCTTTTTTTTTCGCTTTTTTATCATATGGGATTCAGTCCCTTTAAAAGTCAAACTATACTATCGAGACCTTTAATATACATGTACCCAAAAAAACTCCTTGTACGAGGGGAGGCCACTCTTATTTGTGGATTTTATAACACTTGCTATCGCCCTTTGAGCGACAAAGAAATAATTTCAGAAATCAATCCGGTTGTATGGATAAATATTCAAAGTATCAAAGGTGACTAGTTTTATGAAAGAACCTAAGTATTCATCCACTTTAACAGTAATTATGTCGTTTTTCTTCTATAGTTCTCGTTTTACTCTACTTTAACCCTAAGTTGTTGGTACTCAAAAGAAATGGCTCACCAAAACAATGATTTCCATTGCTCGAAACACACATTTTGAGGATTATGGTTTTATAATATCAGACTCATCAAATCTGTATTCCTTTCAAATATACAACAAATCGGCAGCAGATGACTATCTAGACAAATATATATAAACGGAAGTATATTCATACAAATGTACGGAATCCTGTTTGGCTCATGTCGTGCGTCGTCCGTCGTGCCTTAGGTCGACGCGCGACAAAGCGACACGACGCACGACAAAGCGACACGACGGCCGACAAAGCGACAAAGCGACACGACGGAATGTCGTTATGTCGTGTCGTTTTGTCGCGATGTCGTGTCGCTTTGTCGTCCGTCGTCTGTCGACCGGTGTAACAGTAGCTTTTTATCATAGACACCGTGACGGTGTATTTGGAATTGCAGTAATACACCGTACATTTTGTGTATGAAAAAATAAATACCTTATGTTTGTTTCCTTCTCTAATGCCAAAATCACTTGAATTTCAATATATGAGTAGCCTGAATTATAATAAGTTCTTAATCATCCAAGTTGTTCTCCATTTTAAGAAATGATGGCAGTCACATGTTCACCGTGTATGGATAAAAACATAATACTACACCGGTCGACGGACGACGCACGACAAAGCGACACGACGGACGACAAAGCGACACGACATCGCGACATTCCACGGACGACGCACGACATTACGATGCGTCCGTCGTGTCGCTTTGTCGCCGTCGTGTCGCTTTGTCGTGCGTCGTGTCGCTTTGTCGTCCGTCGTGTCGCTTTGTCGAGCGTCGTGTCGCTTTGTCGTACGTCGTGTCGCATTATCGTGTTGTAAATTATTTAGGTCGACGCACGACAATGCGACACAACACGACGGACGACAAAGCGACACGACGGACGACAAAGCGACACGACGGACGACAAAGCGACACGACGGACGCATCGTAATGTCGTGCGTCGTCCGTCGACCTTCTACTCTTCCAAGTCGACGTGCGACAAAGCGACACGACGCACGACAAACCGACACGACGCACGACAAACCGACACGACGCACGACAGTACAAGGGCGACGCTCGACGGACGACATAATGTCCTTTGTCGTGTCGCTTTGTCGTGCGTCGTGTCGCTTTGTCGCGCGTCGACCTAAGGCACGACGGACGACGGACGACATGAGCCAAACAGGATTCCGTACAAATGAGTTGAAAAAATACATATTTCGGGAAATTCCATACGATGTCTGCACTCATGTATAATATATAGGCACCGGCGATTTTTATCCGAAGTCGTTCGAGATGGGTACTGAAGGTGGAAATTACATTTTCCCACTGTCCCTTCAACTCTCTTGCATAGTTCAATTATAGATATTTTACATTTTAACCTTACATTTCCTCGGGGCTCTAAACGTGGTCTGATAAAGAAGCGAGAAAAAGACATACTCGGCAACTTATCCTTGTTCCACAGTATTTTTAGCTTCATTGCATAGTTTAATTATAGAGATCTTCCCTACATTTCCTCGGTGTTTCAACGTGGTCTGTTGCAGAAGCGTTGAAAGGACATAAAGGGCAACTTCTCCGCTTTTTTTAAAATCTACTGCATAGCTTATATAAAGAGATTTTCCCGACATTTCCTCGGTGTTTCAACGTGGTCTGCTGCCTAAGCGTGATATGTACATACTTGCCATCTTCTCCTATTCCCACGGTGTTTTCCAAATCTATTCCATAGTTCATTTATAGAGATTCAGCCTACGTCTCCTCTGTCTTTTCAACGTGCCCGAAATCATTAAGAACGTTCTTCCTCAACCCATTCCTACATGTAGACGCTTTCCGATACCTCTACAGCAGACGAACTTTGAAAATAATGTGTCAGAAGAAGTAATTGCTCATGATAATCAATTCCTTTTTCTGCCACAATGTTTTCCGTTTTATCTAAAAGTTGTTCTTTCATTCATGAATAGTTTCCATATTATTTACTATACGTTTTCAAAGTTGTTGTGAGAAGGGGTTTATAGTCTTCTCTAACGATACATATGTGTTAGTTGTTGTATGTGAGAAAGGGTTTATAGTAGTAGTAAAGGAGGGTAGAATAGGGCATTTTGCGAATGCCCTATTCTACCCTCCTTTGGAGGGTATTTCGTCTCCAAAGGAGGGTAGAATAGGGCATGCCCTATTCTACCCTCCTTATAAAAGGGATTTAAAGAGTAAAGGTATGAAGGGGAGATAGGGCATTTAAATAACTCTGTTGTTTTGTGAATGCCCTATTCTACCCTCCTTTGGAGGGTATTTCATCTCCAAGGGAGGGTAGAATAGGGCATGTCCAAGGAGGGTAGAATAGGGCATCGCCCGGTCTACCTGACCAGTACATGCCCTATTCTACCCTCCTAGGAGATGAAATACACTCCTTGATAGGATAGACCGTGGACTTAGTCGTTTTTAGGTCTTTTCTGATGTTGGACTTAGTCGTTTTTCAATGACAAATTTGAAAAAGTTGAACTTTCTAAGTATGTGGTGTGGCCCTAAAAAGGGCCGTTTTGTTTTCACAGATGACAGCAGCCAAAGTTTGCTCTACAAATCGGACAGAACTTGTTTCTCCTTCTTTTAGTTACTGTCAATCTGCCGTCACCATTCCAATGAACTCTTCTTTTCATTTCAACGCCTAAATACACCACATCTGGTTGTTGGTGTTGAAGCGTAACATTCTCTCTGGGTGGTCCTTCTATGAGTTGACGATGAATATTGATGAGTCGCTGACGAATATTTCTGAGATCATCTGCAACATTCCTAAGTTCTCTGTGTAAATCCATGCTGATATCGAGGAGTGTATGGAATGAAATGACGTTCTGCTATTTATACCGATAGGTCGGATTGACCTACTTTTGACTCAGAATTAAGCTTGACCAATGAAATGCATCGAACGTCATCCAATGAAAAGTTTGGGGGCACAACCTAGTGTAAATACATGTTTTCAAATGTTTTTTCTGGTAAGCTATGTCATATTATGGATTGTTTTAGGAATATCAAGAAAAACAAAACACAAAGATTTATGATTAAATGAACTTTTTATTGAACTATGAACTATGAACTATGAACAGTGAACAACATATTTACAATACAGTTTTTACAATAATTTTTTTACAATAAAGTTTTTAAAGTCTTTTCATGTATTGTTTTTCCATAAATCTGTTTGAACCAAATGGTTACATTTCGATCGTTTCTGTGATGTTCGGTTGTCCTAAATGTTTGTTGTAGACATTTCTGTAGATTGTTTCCTCTCGCTACTGCATTCAGTACAAATATACAGTAATATCCACACACTACACCCAACAAACTTTGAATAACTTGTTTGTTGTATGTCCATGATGATGAGTTATTGTGGATAAAGCTCATAATTTCTGTGTTGAGTGGTGGTAATCCATATGAATCGAAGTATGTTGCTTCTCCATTTCTGTTAAAGATCACTGCTATCCAATGTTCACCAGATCTGTCAGATGAGTCTGTATTGACAATGTAAGCTTGTACACTGACTGGTTTTTGTTTTGGTAATTGATCTTTAGCACAAACTTGTGCATGAAGGTTTTTTATCCAAGTTCCATGATCCAGTATGTATTGTATTTCATGAGTATGCATTACTTTCCCCAGGCATGTTTGACTTTCTCACCCCACTGTTCAATCCATAAATCAGGAAACCCATTGATAACATTCTGTTTAATATTCAACCACATTTTGTAGGCTACTACAATTTCTGAGTCTTTCAGTGCCATTTCTTCTATTACAGGGTACCATTTCTCCATGATCTTGTTTGGATTAATCCTATGCATTGCTGTGGCAATGAACATATCTGTATGATCATGTCTGTCCATGAAGAGGCAAAGTTGATGTTGCATTTGACTTGGATGATCTATGAGACACCCATGACAATTGTTATGTACTTCTTCAGCGATAAGTGTCTGTAATTCATATATTATGATTTTTTCAAGAGAATTGTAAATGTCCTTTCTCCTTTTTTCACTGACAGCGGCTGAAGAATATTTCACTTTGAAAGCTTCATCTCTAAGTAGAATCGCCAATTCATGACCGGCCATGATTTCTTTTTCCAGTAATCTGTGATGATTTCTTTTTTCAGTAATCTGTGATGATTTCTCTTAAGGCGTTGATTTCTATCTGATTATCGAATTCAGCAAAGACAATAACGTTGATGACTGTAGGAAGTACCACACCAAACTGAAGTTCAATTCTGAGACTCCCTGTTTTTATAGGATGTAGCTGTCCTTCTTCACTGCCTTGATCTGCTGTCAGATCATATCCCCACAATGCATAGCCAGTTTTGAACTCATCTTTAGTTATATCGAATGATTTATTAGCGCCAATAGCCGAGACAGCCTGGTGTAGCGATAGGTATGACTTAAGAAAAAGGTCGTGTTCGAAATCAGGTTCAAATGGTCTGTTATGAATACTATGACCGTTACATGAAACATTTAGTTTACTTAGATTAAAGTGCTGAAAATGGTATGGATTTTGTCCATAAGCCCCATTTAAAGCATCATTTTGTACCATACCAATGAAAATACGTTTTGGTAATTGTCCCTGGAACAAATGATCTTCAACTTTTGACTGAAGACCATTTCCGATTGTAAACGTTTTAACTTCAACTCTACGAATTGGTATTTTCATGTTTTGCTGTGCAATGACTTGATTTAAATCATTTGCAATGACTGGCAATATTTCGACATTTCTTACATTGAAACTAACTGTTTCAAGCACAACTTTTGCTTGCGGTGCCCCGGTACCACCTGTAAGACAGAAGGTTGTAGAGGATCTATTGAGCCGTATTCGCATTTCAACACCATTTGGTAAATATTTCTCTTGATGAAACATATCAAGATGAATTCGTCCACACAACTCTGCGGTTTTGCTTTCTGCTATTTCAGCTATTCTTTTTTTAATCCTGTGTTGTCAACATCATTATCTAATGCATTGAAATGTCCAGCAGTGTCTTTAATCCAAAGATCACTAGCCTTTAGATGAGTGACGTTACTATCAGTATTGTATGACAGAAGATTTTCAATATATGCTCTGTACGGGTATGTGTCCATACTACTGCTAACCAATTTATTGTTTAAATACAGATCAATACTGCTGAACATACTGTGAAGAAAATTGTTTATTGGGGCGACGTTACTATCCGCAGCTAAGTTAGCACCATCTGCTTGTGTAATTTTGAATTTAACATACAAATAAGACTGTGACAAATCTGTCCAACACTCTGTCTGAGATGGAATGATAAATTCTATCGGTGAATTGTTACAGGATGCTACAGGAAAATGCTCAACCCATTGACTTTCTTGCATTGTTGTCATCGTTGGTGGTACAGACAGAACATCAAGTTCTGATTTACTACATTCACAAGATCCACTTTGCATCATTTTTAATACTGGTTTCTTTAATCAAACACGTCTAAAGTTCTAGGTTTACTGTAATGTTTCTTATGTCTCTTTGAAACGATCTTACCCCTATGAGTTCGAGACTTTAAATGACGGGGTTGTCTCGTTTTAGGCTTATTTATTCCACCTATAAGATTCCGTGCCAGATCTTTTACTGATTCTTTTCCACGCGATATCAATACAGCTTTTGGATTTTTTCCATGTAAGAAAATATCTTGAGCTGCACCTATTCCTTGTTTAATACCCTCCTTCTTTAAAGCATTAAATCCAGATTTGACTAAAGGTTTTAGTAGTGGTGTAACGGTTCTGAGTGCTGATTTAAATAATGAACCTAGGCCATGCCCATACTGGTGTTTTACACCTCTATATACAGGCATCATTTTTTGGTATTGGTTAACCCACTTTAGCGAACCTGTCTGAAATGTAACTTAACGATTGTCTTTCCAATAACAAAATGAACAGGAAAACCAGAATCACCAGTTATATTGATATGAATTGTATCGAACTCCGATTTTGTGACAGGGATATAATGTAAATTCATTATCTCATGATTGATATGTTGGCTATCATTATTTTCATCAGAATTGGATGATTTGAACGGAACGACACGAAGTATAGGGGCTAATGTATCACCAACGATAGAGTATTCAACAATATCTGAATAGATAAACAAATGATTATATCCTGCATCAATGTTTGCATTGTACTTAAACATTTGTAAACTATTTTTCCCCGGATAAATTGTATTACCCTTGAATTCTGGTGCTCCACCGAATTTCAAAAACAATGATGGATGAAGTTTTATCCCTGTTTTAATAATTTTAGTAAATCCAAGTTTTGGACGTTTTGTTTTTTTTGAATATTCGATAATCAAAGCAGATTGATTTTTTGATAGTAAATCACCTATCATGTTTTGTATTATTTCATTTATAACATTCAACACATGTGATGGTGATGTGTAAGACCCCGCAGCAAAAGTGAATTTCATTGACCACTTGTTTGGACTTTTGTATTCGTCTTTTGTAAAGTCTATTGGTAATACTGGTGGCAATTTCTTAGTAGATTTAACAAGTAGTTTTTGAAGTGCTACATCACGTGTGATTATTTCAAATTCTGCTTCTTTCTCAGATATGTTTAAAAATTGTGACGGTGTAATTAGTTGAGCTAATGCAACTTCCCATTGTTCTTTTCCAATATGAAGTGTTTTTGGTAACTTGACTTTAAAACAACATTGTGTATTACTTGGAAAGTAATCCATAGAACTGTCACTCGGTAATGTAAGATAAAATGAATTCATCTTTTACCATCAATAAGATCAAACGTTTGTTTACCCTGTTTTGTATATTTCAAACCTGGTGATGGTAGAATATAACCTAATGAACTACTTAAAAGAATTAACCACAATTCGTGATTTTCTGTTCGAAGACTGAGATGTATTATGGACGTTACAATGATTGTATAAATAACAATGATTTGTGAAATGTACGTGAACTGATTTTTAGGAACACGATTTCCGCAGCAATTATACGGTGTTGATCGACTATCGTCGATACTTTCTGTACCAACTTCAATGTTAGACTGTGAACGCTTGTCTAGCGTCATGACTTTTTATTAACAAGATCTGATTCTGGAATCCAACTTTGAAATTTGGTAGGATATCCTTTCCAATTAACCTTTATCTCTCTGACTATTGTTTTACCTTTACGTCTTGTTCGCTTTGCAAGAACTGAATCAATGTCATAGATTTCATCATCTTTTATGAATTGTAATTCAGGTTCATAAAAAGTGCCCAAGATTTGCTCACCGTCTAAATCTTTAACGACATATGTTACTGGAGAAGTTGATTTATTTACATGTACAATTTCAAATAATTCCTGTGTCCAGTTAGGAAGATAACCTTTTTCAAATGTTCGTTTTGTTTTGTTAATTCGTACACGGTTTCCTATTTTGAATTTAGCTTTTTTATTTGAAACGGGGTTCTGAGGGTACAGATTCTCTGAAATTTTAGCTTCATTAGTTTGATTAACAGATGCAGGATTTGATTTGATACTTCTGTGATAAGTATTATTGTAATTCTTTACTAATTTTTCCAGAATATCAATGTAACGCTTTGTTTTCATGTGAGTAAAATATTTCCACATACGTGTTTTCAAAGTTCTTTGAAATCTTTCAACAATACTCGCTTTTGTTTCAGGGTTTTCAGTGGTAAAAAAATGAATTCGATTTCGTTTTAACCATTGTTGAAATTCTTTGTTTTTGAATTCCGTACCTTTATCCGTTTGCAAAGAAATCGGGGTTCTTTTTGATTTCTGAAGTATGGATTGAAATGCAACAATTAACGTTTTACCAGTTTTATTTGGAATAGGAACAACCCAGGAAAACTTAGAAAATACATCAATAACACAAAGTAAATACTTTTTGTTGTCATTTTGTTTAGCTAAATGTTGCATGTCTGCTAAATCAGCTTGCCATTGTTGATCAATACCAGCCACAATAGTTCTACGTCTTTTGAAACGTCTTCGTATAGGTTTATGTAAAGTAAATGTTGTTTCTCCTTGTAACCATTCCCTTACATCCTGATATTTCACACCCTTCAAAACGTACTTAGCAGCATGATACAGCTTCTTAATACTAGAATAGGCTACAGAACTATTTATGTTATAATACAATTTTCTTAAAACGAAATCAAGTTTCTGATGCTTCTTCTTTAATATCGTTCCCATGTCTGACGTTTTGAAGTTCTTGCTTCTTGCTTTATAGGAGTAGTTAATCCTTTTCTGTAGAATTCCCTAATGCGATCTCTTTCACCAGGTTGCGTGTAGGGTGTCATTGACTGAACTTGTTTTTTCATTTTTGCAGATGATGGTGATTTTTTAGGGGTACTGTAAGCCTCAGCAAAATGAACTTGTTTTTTCATTTTTGCAGATGTTGGTGATTTCCTAGGGGTACTGTAATCATCAGATTCACTTTCGTCGGATTTATCATCATGTATGTTTTGTTTATGCATCCATTTCCATCTTGCTTGATTACCAATAACTTCTTGTGGTACGTTACTTTCATGTAAAGCCTTTGAAAAAGTTTCCCAGCCTTTTGGTTCAATACCTTTTCTAAGTCTTAATGAATCATTGATTAAATCAATGATATTTGAGCCAGGAAGACGTTTACCTTTGTATGAAACAACACCGTGATTATCCCAAACAAGATTTTCATTATCTTTGACCATGTTTAAAAGTAATTCAGCTTTCCTTTGCATGGTTTTAGGAACGCTTTGTAATATTCGGTCATGCATTGAATTAGGTTCAAGATTTGATGGGTTAGTTGTATGTTGTTGTGATGGCTTTGACCATGATTGAGCCTTTTTCAATGAGTTCTGTAACTTGAATAAAGTTTCACCGTACTTTTGCACCTTTTCTGTTTCTGACATATCTGACGTTTCCAATATACCCGACATCTTATTTTGTAGATGTACTACATCTGCTACTTGTGGATTTGGTGGTAATCGAGGTCTTTGTTTTTGACGTTTCATATCCTCTAAGATTTGATAAGGTACAATAACCATTTTTCTGACTGACATTGTTCTTACAGTGATTTCAGCACACCACCAAGTCCCCCGATAACAGCTTTTCCTAACAATGGTAATAAGGCTCCTGCAAGCAACGGTAGGAATCCTCCTTTCTGGTTAAGAATTCGTTTCTTTTTCTTAATGGAAACCGATTTCGATGCAATTTGTCTGAGTTGTTGACGGATTGGATGTAACTTAGTCTTATGAGCCTTGGTCAGATGAACATTGCCTTTTAAAACGTTGTGACAACATTCCGAAACACAATCAATGACAGGACGATTAGCTGCGTTTACTAGCTTTTTTCTCACGTTGTGTGGTGACTGTATCATGGCCATTACCATTGATCCATGTTTTCTAATGAGTGGTGATTTCTGTTTACCCATGTTGACACTATCTCTGTCTCAAGTGAAATGATCTATTTCTTTTCATTGCAATACTTTTATGCAAATCGTGAATACAAAGCACCTAAAGCTGTTCTTGCGGATGATGAAAGTGGTACAGTTGTCAGTGGTGAAAATGGTGCAATATCGTACAAGTCCGTAGCACGGGATGCTGTGTATGGAGGAGAACCAAGTCCACTTGTAGAAGGAATAGATTGAAACTTTATTTGTTTACGTGGTGTCACATATTTATTGTCTTTTTGTCTTTTTTTACTTTTAGGTGTTTTTTTCTTCAAATCCTTTTTCTTGGTTTTTGTTTATGTTTTATTTCTGGTTTTTTTTCTCATTGTAATAAATCTTTCATCGATGACATATCGGTCATTTCTTTTTTTTTGTGGCTTTTTCCTTTGTTTGTCAACACCAAATTTACGAGCTGTCTTTTCTCCGTCCCATCGTAACAAACTTCTGATTATAACACCACCAAGAAACCCTCCTCCGCCAGGTTTAAGAATGATTTTTCGCTTGACTTCTTCATCAATCTCAGGGTTGGCTAACTTATGTATGTCATCTTTATGTTTCGTCATGTATGTAACCGTCTGTTTCGGTAATTTGATTTTATGACCAACAATGTTTTTAGCAGCCAAAGTAAACCATTTTAATATTTCTTTTAACCCTGCTTTGAGTAAAGCTTCTCTGGCATGTTTGTTGGTTTCATGACTTAGGTTTTGTAAGGCATGAATCACTGACTTTGAAGTGTGTGGTATAGCCATGTTTACACAAAGACCTGACCAAGATAAATGAATGTTAATCTTCTCATCATAAGTGTTTTATAGTGGAGAATAAACAATAGGTCCACGATCTTCATTTTGTGTAAACCATCTGTGAAATATATCCGTTCTTAGTTTCATCTCCTTTTGAGTACGAGAATGAAAATCAATCACCAAATACCCATGATCTTTAGATGTAGCATCTTGGTAGGCCATTATCAAATGAGGTGCTTGCATTTGATTTGCCAAAGTCTTTATTTGATTCTTATCACGTACATTTTGAAACAAGATCATGTATTTTGAATTCAAACTAATGGTTCGGCTCGACTTGGACTGTTGAAACATGTTTTGTGTGATATAAATCACACTTGCATTCCTATGATGACCTTTTCTTGTAAACCATAACTTGATTTTATCTTCATCTTTTTCCCCTAACATGTCATCAAAGACAACTAAATGTGGAATGTCAACATCACTTACAATTTCATTTTCATCGTCGGGGATACCTTCAATGAATTTCATGATTTCGAATTTCTCTTGCATAACATTGTAAGCATGTTGCCATTCTTTGTAACACCATACCACTTTTTCTGGTACAATGTTGAACAGATCATTTCTATATTCAATCAGTTTATGAACGAATTCTGTTTTTCCACATCCACTAGGCCCTGTGATATACATATTACAGGGGTGCTGAAATAATATGGACTGAATATCGGCATCCATGTTAACTCTTTAAAGGTCTGAGAAGAAATAACAACACAAGAATAAAGTTATCTTATTTTATTCACATCTTTTATACAATTCATATTATTGACGCAGAGATTTGTACCCATATGGAACAGTGTCCGTATCATTGACAATTACTCTTTTTGTATACACTGATCTGTACGTTTTTGTTTGAGCTTCACTTGTCACAGATCTGTCGGTATGTCTTTTAATTCTACACGCATAGGTCACTTTTATTTCTGTGTTACGATCTTCAGCACATTGTGTAAATGTTTCAAAGTTGATCAATTGACAGGTATTATAATCCAATGTGATTCCTTTCACTTTACATTTAGTTTCTCTTTTTCCTTCTTTTGTTTTCATTTCATAAGCATAATTTTTTGGACCTAGTCCTCTGAATTTGACAACTGTACAATCTGGCTCTTCATCTGTCCATTTTCCTAGTCTGCTATTAATAATGGGTGGATTCCATAAGCATGGATCATGAATGTACATACAACTGTCTGTGTCAAAGTACAATACTCTTGATTTTAATTTTTCTAAGATACTGTACAGTTCCATTCTTGCATACGCTGTCACATAGGAACCCACTATAACATTGGCTGTAGCATGGGTTTCAATGTGATCTAACTTGGTCTCATAATTCACCAGTATGAAATCACACTCATTATCAAATATTTCAACATGTTTCACAAGAACATTTGAGTTATTCATCATTTCAAAGTACTTTGTTGCATCTTTAATGTACTCAGTTTGACTCATGATTTCTCGCTGAGCCAATTTTCCCCAAAGACAATTCAACATGATCTTTGCAAAGGCTCGAAGACCTGGATTTTTCTGAATGGAAGATGAGTCAAGTTTGACACCTTCTGCTTTTTCATAATCATGAATGAACTTCTGCTTTTCCGAATCAGACTTACACCAACCGGGGTAACCACTAGCTTCCTGCTTGATTTTCAAGAAGTTATCTACATACCCTTGAAAGAATTGATTTGAGATCGAAGTAAAATGCCAAATTTCGTACACATGAATCAATTGATACCCCATGTCTAAAGCTTTGAACAATTCAAATGTTATCCACGTTCCAACCATTGATCTTTCATCCTGATTATGATTGCAAGTATTGGAACTTTCTTGTGCACATTTCATACAGAGAGGAAACATCAATTTATTATTGCAATGAACAGGTAAAACGGGGTGTAACAAATCATCTGGTGGTGAAACTTTGCATTTAATCAATCCTTCATACTGACGAATATTTTCCATATCAATACTCTCAGCGGTTATAACTTTTGGGTGTCCAACCGGATAAGATTTGTGTTTACAAACAAAGGGATACAAAGAACAAATATCAATGTACTTGATTTCTTTGTCCTTTCTTTCATTAATATCATGAGTAATTTTCACTGAATTACATCGACCTCCATACAAAGCCTCTCTTGGGTCAATGGGGTCACAATAGGGAAACAACTTGTCAATTTTGGATTTAAAGACTTTGTCATTTTTAATCTTAGCATCGAATTCATGTTCCCACATAATTTCAACATTGAAACCTTTAACTTTAATTTCCTCAAGACGATTCATTGTACTATTGTATAAATGTTGCATAGTCTCACCAGTGATAGGACTTAACTGATTTCGTTTTGGGTAACAAACTGGACAACCATGATACAAGTCCCCAAGGAATTCATAGACTGTGTTTGTCTTCTCATGATAACCATCTACACTATATCTACCAATTTTGAATTCTCCATCATTTCTAGCGTGCTGAATGTAAATACCCTTTTCATTAGCTATGCTTTGTATCCACCGTATTGCTTTCATAGAAAAGGGAGGTTGGGATGAATCTTTACTTGAAATAATAGCAATTTTACCTTTTGGTAAATAATTCTGTCTCCATACCTTATTACAAGCATCTGCAATAGTAACTGACTCTAAAAGCGGATCGATACCACCATGTTTCATGAACACTTTTCTGAATTGCCCACATCCTCGTCTAAGGATATCAACATCAGACCTACAATAAGACTCTATCTCTTTCTGAAAATCGAAAATGACACTCTGTTCTACTTTTTCATTATACCAGACCATGAATTTTTCTCTTCCTTCTTTAGACATTGAGTCAGGCTTGTAATATTTGACATCAAGATAAGGCCCAACATAACTACAGAACTGATCTGTATTTGCCCAGTGGGGGAAGTAACCTTTTTTCATTTCATGAAGACCAAATGTATCTGGGAACTTAGCCAATGCACAGCTCATGAAATTAAATGAATCAATTAAACGAACCCCATTCAATTCCAGTTTCATGATACTGTTTCCATTCATGATTAACTTTGGGAGTTTGACTCCAAATGAAATGACTTGATGTAAAATGAATTGACCGTCATATCCTTTAAAATTGTGAGCAATAGCTGTGATGCCTTTATGTTGATCAGAAAACAGCCAGTTGCAAAAATCAGTCAATGTATTTACTCCTTGAAATACAACTTCTCTTTCTTTTGAAAATGATGTGTTACAAGTTGAACAATGAAAATCAAGAGATTCATTGATACATTCATCACATGCATAATGAGCAATACAGTAATTAGGGATATGAACACCTGTATCTTGTTTGCATTCAAAATCATAAAATATAAACAGTGGCTTTTTCCCCCCTGTAGTACTGGTTTTATCGTCTGTCTTATTCAACTTTCTTTTGTAAGGTTGAATATGACACCTATGAGATAAGATAGTGATTTTTTGACAGTATCGGCATTTTTTCATACCTTTACAAACGTGTAGCGCTTTTCTGACTTTATATTGACCTCCACATTTCAAACAAGATTTCACAAGTTGACAAATGGATTTCTTCTGTTTTCCAACTACTATCTTATGATTGTGAAAACATTCTGAACCATAGAAAAATCTGTTACAATCTTTACATTGTTTTGATGTCTCGAATGACATACACTTTCCTATGGTAAAGCATGCTTTACAATTGTGTGAACAAGAATGGCTTTCACGATTTTGATATGCAACATCACAGAACTCACAATAGTAGCTACAGCCAAAAAACCCAGTTATACTAGAAATGTAGTCGTAATGACCTTGATGATAATACAAATGAAGTACTTTACTTTGTCTGTACACAACAGGGTGTTCAAAGACGAACTCTACAGAAGTATGCTGAGAGTGTACTTTAATAACATAGTCTTTTGCATAGAGAAATGTCTGTATGATCCTATACTCGTCTAACCCACAAGATTGATTTGGTGAAATCCCTGTTTTCATCAGGATGTCTTCAGCGTCACTCTTTTGAAGTGGTCGTTCGGGTTTTCTTATTTGTTGCCATTTCAATCTCCAGTCATCTGTGTCATGGTGATTCACATGACAAATACCAACTGCTAAAGCTCTTGCAAAACACATACTGTCATTGTTATTATTGATTTGTACAATGGAATGCATGTTTTTAGCAAAGATTTTTGAATCCAGAATTTCTGTTGAATTCAACTTCTTTTTTTTTCCATCACCAGATGAAGGATGAGCGTGTGTAATGATAAAAGTCATGCGTCCATCGGTCAGACTGAACTCTGTGTTTGATTGTAATACTTTTTCAATTTCATTCAACATGATTACACCTTCTAGCTGACTAGCATTCATAAATGGAATGTAAATTCCCATGTTTAAAGATGGATGATTAATAGTAATTCTAATCTTATCGGTAGGTTCCGTTTTCAAAGTTGATTTGATTTCCTCTGTAATATTGTCAAACAGTTTTATCAATTCTCGCGGTGGTAATTCTTCAAATTTCTTGAAAGTTGCAGTCATTACATGCGATTCAGTCTTGAATTTACGAGATTTCTTATTCAAAGAATGTTGTAGATGAAATAAATGTTTGATGTCAGATGTATCTTCTTCATTGTTTTCTTATATCATTTTTACAGGTTTCTTTTTAATCAAGTCAAGTTCGTAGTCCTCATCGTCTGAATCAAGTATAGTAAGTTTTCTATGCTTTCGTCGTTTTGGTGGGAAATCATCATCATCATCATCGTCGTCGCTTTCACTACTGTCTGAATACGGTACAATTCTCTTCGACATTTTGTTAGAGACTAATTGTAAATGGATGACATCCATGAGTTATATAACAGTTGTCTGTCATACTCCTATAAAAGAAGGGTGATTATCAGTACTGGTTATCATACAGTCTGATCCATTCAGAGTGATAACATCATTAATTCAGCATGGCTAGAAATATGGCAAGAATGTATGTGTACGTTAACGCATATACACATGAATATGAGATCACTAACATACCAACAACTTACCCGATCAGACATGTGGGGACATATGTTGGATCTTTTGCTTCTTTCCAGGCATTAGAGGACAATGAATACAGAATTGGTAAACACAGAGTATTTGACAGAATCAGTATCGACGACATGTATGGACCAAATGGAAAAAGACCCAATTTCTGTTTTATCTGTCACAAAGAAGATCACTGGGCCAGTAAATGTCCAGAGAAAGATAATCAGATTGCAAAATATCAGTTTGTGTATGTAAACCCACACACTCATGATATCACCATGCAGTCAGCCCTTTATCGCACACCTATAGTGAAGCAAGACATGATTTTTGTTGGAGCTTTTACATCTTTTTGCAATGACTACAATCGATATTGCTTGAGAACTTACCAACAAAAATGGAACTCTACTTCAGTTAAAAAAACACCAGACATCACGGATCAAGTAACGCAAACAGATCAACCCGATAAAAAAACTGTCATGGATCAAATAACACAGTCAGAGCAATCCAATGAAAAAACTGTCGTAGATCAAATAACACCATCAGATCAATCCAATGAAAAAATGGATGCTCAAACCGATGAAAAAACAAAGTTGAAGAAACAGAACTGCTTTATCTGCAAAACAGACAAACACAAACAGAAAATCTGCCCAGATATTGTGGTAAAAACAATCAAACCCAGGAAACGGAAAAGTACCACAGAGACCGAAGTTCCAACGAAGAAAAGAAATGGAAATTGACATTTTCATTTTTCAAAATGTAAAATATAAGTGACATCTTTTTGAACTGTTTTTGTTTCTCTCATTGTATATAGACATTCACTTTCATTGTGTATATTTTATCTTAAGATGAAATAAAAGTTCAAAAAATACATTATGTTTTTTTTCATGCTCCAAATAGTAAAAAATGACAATTTGAAAAGTTAAAATCTTTTCGAGATATTTGGTAGTCCTAAAAAGGACTTTTTTTCCTGCTTAAGTCATCTTTTAATAATTTTCAAAAGATGACTTTAAGCAAGGATATTGCTTGACAAGTTTACCTTGCCAAGCACAGTTCATTGTTGGAGGTATGAACTCCGACAAATCAGGGTAAAGATTACCCATCTTCACTGCAGGTTGCCTAGTATGGTAATCATACCCTCGTCTTAAATAGAACGCAACCATAATCTGTTCAATATCTTTCTTTAGCTCCTTCATTTTCTTATCATCTGATTTCTTTTCACAGCCAAACAGCCGACGGAAGAATTTTACTAATCGGTTCATAGTTGAAGAATAGAATTTCAAATCGGAAGAGTGGGTATATAAATGATAATTTCATGACCTACTAACCTACTGACCTAAGTTAATAAATCGTCAAAGTTGAAAAACATATTGTTTAAAAGTGACCTACTGACCCACTGACCTACTTTTTTAAAATCTTTAAAGATTTAACACAAAGGTAGTTTAGATCACGTCCGCGCTCAATAGTATAAAACTACGCTAAAATTATTTCATTTTCACTAAATCATGGATCAAATCCGAGATCAGGTAACTTTGATGGCAGCTCAGCTGAAAGCTATTAGCGATCAGATGGAGCTGCTTCAAATCCAACTGAAGTATACGGCAGAGAAGAAAGCGGAGTGTTGGATCGTGGACGAGGAGGCGCCGTATACGCCATGCAACTCCCCGAAGAGGTGTACTTCGTACACTATCCCGGAGCCTGAGAACTGGGATGATGACGATGAGCCACCATTCAACCCAACTTCGGGGTATTCAGCTTCGGCAGTGAAGCGTATCGTCAGGCGGGCACAGTCAATGTGTCCTGTCTGTCGAAAAGTTGGGGGCTGTGAACATTAGTTCTTCAACAACCCCCAAAACAAAATGTCATTTTCAGGGCAACCAGAGAACTAGAAAGTTCAACTTTCCTTCAATTTGTCAGTATACATAGACAGAAAACAAATCAGTCCTGTCATTTAAAGTCTTGAACTCATAGGGGGAAAGACAGATACAACAATCAATAACAATGTTCGGAGAAGAAGTAATGATGTCTAAACAGAAGGCTGTTTATGTAGAAAACTGTTTTAGATGTAAAAAATTCAAATATTGTTATATGTTTTTTCTCGAGGATATGTTTTCATGGGAGTTATGGATTTCGGACGGCTATATATGTATTTCTTGTTTTGAAATCATAAAGCGTAGAATTCTGCACATGGATCCAAAAATGATGACATCATTGACAAAGAAGAAAAAAACAAAATGCCTTAGAGAACGAGAGAACTAGAAAGTTCAACTTTTCAAATTGTCATTTAAAGTCTCAAACTCATAGGGGAAGACAGATACAACAATCAATAACAATGTTCAGACAAAAAGTAATGATGTTTAAACAGAAGGCCGTTTATCTGGGGTACTGTTTTAGATGTAAAACAATCAAATATTGTTATATGTTTTCTCTCGATGATATATTTTCACAGGAGTTGTGTAATTCAGAGGACTATCTCTGTATTTCTTGTTTTGAAATCATAATTCGTAGAATTCTACACATGGATCCAAAAATGATGACATCATAGACAAAGAATGACGTAATCGTAAAACAAAAGTGACGTCATGTATCACACTTCGCTTAGCGTTTACTGAGAAAGGTCACATTTTACATTTGACTTTCAAAGAGTTAAGACGTGTATTCTGTGAGAGAAAATGGAATTCAACTTGAACGATTTTCTACAACCAGACACTGGTAACAACGATTTGTTGTCACAGGCAATGACAATGAGCATGAAAGAAGAGAATTATCAACCCGTTGTACAACAGCCAAGCGATGATTTAAAGAACATCTTTGAGGAAATGCGGAATTATCAACCCGTTATACAACAGCCAAGCGATGATTTAAAGAACATCTTTGAGGAAATGCGGAAGATTAACAGCAGTCAGAAATCTACATTGAACACGGTTGTTACAGAGTTGAAGACATTCAACAAAATACTGGAGGAGTTAAAATCTTTGAACAAGAACGTTAACAAGATGATCCATAATGTGGAGAGAATAGCGGATCAACGAACAGGCTGTATCTCTACACCGGTAAAGGTACCAATTCAGTTTGACGTTAACAGTAATTCGTTGAAAGCTTTGATAGAGCAGATCACCTCTATTATGAAACAGAGAAGCGTATCGCCATCATCTTGTAAAAGGAAATCAACAGATGAAACTCCAAAACAACCACGTAAAAAGGTATGTGAGGAGTCATACAGAATTCAAACAGTGATTGGAAAAGGCGAACATTACAATCACATTGACAAGATCAAGATCCAGAAAGAGAAAACCCAAAAACAACCACGTAAAAAGACATGTGAGGAGTCATACAGAATTCCAACAGTGAGTGGAAGAGGTGCACATTCCAAGCACATTGACAATTGTAAGATCCAGAAGAGGAAATAGTAGATTGTCTATAAGATCACAACACCCCCAACAGCCATTTTAAGGGCTACCAAATATCTCGAAAAGTTTCAACTTTTCAAATTGTCATTGTGTATATTTTATCTTAAGATAAAATAAAAGTTCAAAAAATACATTTTTGTTTTTTTAAATCCCTTACCAGAAAAAACATTTGAAAACATGTAAATGCAGTAGTTCGTATCCCACAACTTTTCATAGAATAACGTTCAGTTATTTCATTGGTCAAGCTTAATTCTGAGTCAAAAGTAGGTCAATCCGACCTATCGGTATAAATAGCAGAACGTCATTTCATTCCATACACTTTTCGATATCAGAATGGAATTATGCAGAGGCGTGTTAAAAGTCTCCATTGATTTAATTGACGTTGGCCGTAGACTGTATAATATATTTACTGAATTATACGTTAATCGGAGACTACCTCGGGAAATTGATACTATTCGTTATCCAGATGGGGTGTATTTAGTCAGAGTGATGATAGCAAAAGCTACTTATGAGTTCTGTCTCCTTGCAGTTCTCATAGGTACTTCTTTAGGGAATTGGTATGTCAATGCCACTCGACTTTAACACCCCAAAAAACAAAAAAAGGCCCTTTTTAGGGCCACACCACATACTTAGAAAGATCAACTTTTTCAAATTTGTCATTGAAAAACGACTAAGTCCAACATCAGAAAAGACCTAAAAACGACTAAGTCCACGGTCTATCCTATCAAGGAGTGTATTTCATCTCCTAGGAGATGAAATACCCTCCAAAGGAGGGTAGAATAGGGCATTCACAAAACAACAGAGTTATTTAAATGCCCTATCTCCCCTTCATACCTTTACTCTTTAAATCCCTTTTATAAGGAGGGTAGAATAGGGCATGCCCTCCAAAGGAGGGTAGAATAGGGCATTCGCAAAATGCCCTATTCTACCCTCCTTTACTACTTATAGTCTTCTCTGACGATACATATGTGTTAGTTGTTCTATGTGAGAAAGGGTGTATAGTCTTCTCTGACGATACATATGTGTAAGTTGTTGTATGTGAGAAAGGGTGTATAGTCTTCTCTGACGATACATATGTGTTAGTTGTTGTATGTGAGAAAGGGTGTATAGTCTTCTCTGACGATACATATGAGTAGTAGGACTTTACCGGTTCTGCCTATTTTCCTACTTTAACCACAAGGATGGTAGCTTTAAAAAAGTTAACCATAATATGGTAAAGTTTTACTACTTAAAAAATTAACAAAATGAGAGGTGGCTTTAAGGTCAAAAGGTGTGCAGCTGACTGGGGGACTTGTTGGGTGGGGCGCCCCACTTGGGATCCCCCGAATAACGCGTTTTTTTATGGGGGGCTGGAGCGACGTGACCGCTACGCGTTGGCCACTTTGTGGCACCTTTTTCTCCTAGGGTGCGGCTTTCCTACTGGGTTTTCCTACTGGGCTTTCCTACTGGGGTTGGGTGCGGCTGCGCCCCACTTCTCCTACTGGGCTTTCCTACTGGGCTTGGGTGCGGCTGGGGAACTTGTTGGGAAACAAGTTTCCCCGACGCGTAGCGGTCCCCCGACGCAACACGTTGCGCCCCACTTCCCCGAATTTGTTTTTGACAAATTTGCGGCTGCGCCCCACTAAATATCAGAAAGGTCACTTCGTTCCACCCATGAATTAAACGACTCTGGATAACCAAACCACTTTACAAGAGCCTTTTTACCCTTTCTTCGTATTACCTTCTCAATCCTAAACATCTCTTGGTTAGTTTTTTGAAGCTCCTAATTTCTCTAATTTTGTATGTTACAGGGTTGGTATACTGAATCTCTGATACTGTAAACACCTCCTCAGTCCATCTCGGTGTGTACCCCTTCTCAAACGTCTTCTTCTTTTTAGTAATCCTAACCCTATTACCAACAGCAAATTTCGGTTCTGAGTGACTTGTTGGCACTTCGTGCCCGACGCGTTGCGTTGGCATCCCCTTAGGGTGCGGCTGCGCCCCACTATACAGATTCCTATACACACGAGTCTCATTCTTTTTCATACTAGCTTCTACAGGAGTCATCTTTATCGAAGAATGCTTTGTGATGTTATATTGATTCACAATATCATTCAATATATTAATGTATTTTCTGGTGGAATTAGCGGTGAAGTACTTCCACATTTGTTCCTTCATTGTTCTGTTCCATCTCTCAACCACAGATGACTTTTCTTCATTCTCCGTACTGTATAGCTCAACAAGGTTTTGTACATTCTTGTTATAGAACTCTTTACCCTTGTCCACCCACATTTTCTTCGGTCTCCGCTCCTTAAAGATCTGTTTCAATGCATCTGCAACAGACTTTCCAGTTTTATCTTTTAGCGGTATCATCCAACCATACTTTGAAAAGATGTCAATTACAGTCAACAAGTACTTGACGTTTTTGTTTTCTCTGGAAAAACTTTGCATGTCTACTAAATCAGCAGCCCAAATTTCATCTATACCATTAACGTAGACTCTTCTTTTTTGAAACTTTGTATTGACTGGCTTATGTAATTCTTTAGCTAATTGGTTAGTCCAAACTATTTGAGCTTTTTTTTTTGTTCCACACCCATCCCAAAGTTCATCTTAGTTCCAATTATTTTTTGGACGATGCTTCTGTCTAACCTTTCACGTACAGATGGGTTGTAAATTCCATCCAACTCGTTAATCATGCTCTTATCACACACAGTATTCCTCGTGCTGGTGTCTTTATGTTTAGCATAACACACATCATGATGGTATGCAGCTTTATCAACACGATTTATTGGGATGCTCCAAGGCTTAGGAGTCATGTCTATATTCAGCCTTTTGTTAAGCTTTGTTCCAGGGCCAGTAAAGTTATGACCTGGTAGATGCATTTCAAAAGGTAGCTTGTTGATTAGGTTGTTGACAAATCCTTTACCCTCAACATTACAGGGTGCAAGGGTGCGGCTGGGGAACTTGTTGGCAAACAAGTTTCCCCGACGCGTAGCGGTCCCCCGACGCAACACGTTGCGCCCCACAGAGCCTTTGACGAATTGGGTTTTTGTAGAACCGCAAACGCTACATTTACCCTTTTTCATATTTCTTCCATTTTTAGTGACAAGAGTTTCCAAGTCATAAGTATCAGTAAGCTCTCGACATTTTACGCAATACATTGGCACTTGCCCGACGCGTTGCGTTGTCATCGTTTTTAATATAAAAAGATATTGTTTATATTAAAAACAATGGAAGTGAAAGATCTCTCGTGGAATGAAATGCAATACAAAAGGTTTAATCACTCTTTACTCCCCAAGTCAATACGGGGAGTAATTATTGGGAAGTCAGGTTGTGGAAAGACTACCTTGCTGTTGAATCTGCTACTCAATACGGGCTGGTTAGACTACAATCAATTATCTATATTTGGTAAAAGTTTGTTTCAACCAGAGTATAGGATATTGAAAAAGGCTTTTGAGGAAAAGCTTCCTAAAGAAGCGATCATTCAGTTATTTAAGAATCAGGAGGAGATTATGAGTCTGGATGCTTCCCCGGAAACTATAGTTGAGGAGATGAGTAAAAATTTAAGATACAAGTCTGACATCAAATGCAGCTTTTATGAGACGTCAGAGGATGTACCAGATCCACGTGAACTTAATCCAAACAACAAAAACCTTATGATCTTTGATGATCTGTTGCTTGAAAAGCAGAACAAATGTGAGTCATACTACATTCGTGGAAGACATTCAAACGTGGACTGTTTCTATCTATCACAAAACTATTTTAAACTTCCGAGACAGACTATCCGCGAGAATGCAAACTTTATCGTTCTGTTCCCCCAAGATCTTAAGAACATTAACCACATCTACAACGATCATGTCAGCAGTGATATGTCAAACGATGAGTTTAGAATTTTATGCAAAAATACATGGGAACAACCACATGGTTTTGTTGTGATTGACTTGTCTTGTAAGAAACATAATGGAAAGTATAGGAGTGGGTTTGATAATTTTTACATCCCATAAACAAATATATATGATATATAAAATGAATGTGGCAAACAATATTGATCTGCTAGAGGGGCGCAGCCGCACCCTAGAACAGATAGCAAAAAATACAGAACCCAAACGCTCATTCCAGATTGTGGTGAGTGATAATAGTACGCATATCAAAACCAGATTTAATCCACCGTTACAACTCAATAAGAAGTATGAAATGGCTCTAGTCAACCTAGAGACGTACTACAGCTTTCCAAACATCGATGATACAAACAACGTCTTTAGATACTCTCATGACGGGGGTAATTCATGGGTGAAGATTATTATCCCTATAGGAAGTTATGAAATCAAAGATCTTAACGCAATTATTCAGTTAAAAATGAGGCAAAATGGTCACTATAACATCCACAATGACATCCACAATGATGATGATGATGATTATATTAGATTATCAGCTAATTTTAATACTCAGAAAGCCATACTCACGTTAAAAAACAACTATCAAGTTAATTTTGATAAGGGGCGTAATTCTCTCAGAAATGTTTTAGGATTTAAGGGTAGAATTTACACTGATCTCTATAATGAGTCTGAAAAAGTGGTTGATATTATGTCAATTAATAGTATATTTGTCAACGTAGATATAATTTCAAGCTCATTTGTGAATGGAATATCAAGACCTATAATATATAGCTTTTTCCCTAACGTATCACCTGGAGAGAAAATCATTGAAAACCCGAAAAACTTGGTGTATCTTCCTGTAACGATGGACACGATCAGTAGAATGGATACAATTTTAACAGATCAAGACGGAAAACAGCTTAATCTCCGAGGAGAACAGTTGACCATGCGATTTCATATGCGAGAAATTTGATTTAAAAAAAAGAATATTGTATAAAATGAGTTATACGAATGTAAAAGTGTCAATTTCAGACGGTCAAAAGGAGAAGCTTAAATCAGGTCTTCAATCTGGAGAAGCTGTTTCTATAAAATTAAGCCATCACGATTTGAGTGGAGAAGATATACTCGCACTAACAAAGGCTCAAGTCACTAAAATGACAAAAGCTTATCAAGATGGAAAGGGGGTAACGTTCAAGATGAGTAAAACTCAAATCAGACATAATCTTAAAGTGGAAGGAGGATTTCTCGGACTACTAGCAGGTTTAGCATATAAAGTAGCTCCCTTTCTAATGAAATCAGTTCTCCCATCCTTAGGTATTGGAGCTCTGTCAGGATTAGCTAGTACGGGTGTGTCAAAGTTAATGGGAAATGGATTATACCTTAAAAAGGGTGGATGTGTTTGTCAGGTAGAAACAGACGGAAAAGGACTCTATTTGGGGCAATCGAGTGGTTCCGGGTTTGAATCAGTGGGGGATGGTTTGTATCTGAAACAGGAGGGTGGTCTTTATGATGGACGGGGGTTATTACTTGGTAAAAACAGCCCCTTCAGTGGTATCCCACTCTTAGGATTGCTTTTGTAGTGGGGCGCATTTACGTTGGGGAACTTGTTGGGAAACAAGTTTCCCCGACGCGTAGCGGTCCCCACCGTAAGGTGCCACCCTAAAGTCTATCATGGCGATCATTTTTAGTGGGGCGCATATATGATTTAAAAACATATAATCATATATAAAATTATGGAATGCAATTTAGGACATGAATATCGTTTACAGAGAATAAGTGAAATTCAGAAGTTGCTTGAAAATGAACGCGATAAGCGACAGACTCTGAGTAAAAAGTATCATCGTGTATTTAACACGATATCATATATTTATACGGGTCTCATAACTGTTAGTATGGGGCTTGGTGTAAGTGGAATTGGTTTACTTTCAACCATTATCGCAGCTCCAGTAGTTGTTGCTATGGAAGCTGCAGCTCTAGGGATAGGATTACTTACCATCGGTGGAAGTTTTATAAATAAGAAACTCTCCTCAAAGGCGGAAAAACATTTACAGATTAAGATAATGGCAGAATCAAGCCTAGCCACAATCCAAGATTTTATTTCAAAGGCTCTTATAGACGACTATATATCAGATGAAGAGTTTAGCTTGATAGCTTCTGAGTTCGACAAGTTCAACAAGATGAAAGAGGAGTTGAAACTAAGATCCAAAAAAGTCATAGAACAAGAATGTGAAGAAGCAACAAAGTCTTTCAGCAAAATGTTTGAAAAGAACGCTCGGCCACAAAGTACCAATCAGAACAACAATGCAAAAGTGTGATGAGAAACGTGATGAAAAACGTGATGAAAAACGTGATAAAGATAATCTAGCCTCATTAAAAATGTCGTTTTTAAAAATAACAGACCCGAAGAAGAGGGATTTTATTGTTCAAGAGTTCCTCAAAACTAGACGGAATATTCAGCAAAGTAATATTTCTGAACGCGTAGATGAACGGGAGTTGCAAGGTAATCTCTCAAAGTTCTTTAAACCTGTGACATCAAATCAACGGGAGTTGACGGAGGATATTCTTAGTGAGCTTAAACCTATAAAACAAGGGATTAAGGCGGTGCAGCAAGCTACACAAGAGATTCCAACGGCAATCCAATCGATAACGTTTCCTCAGTTTCCAAGTATTCAGATGTTAGAGAAAAAAGATCCTACTAGTGGGGCAGAGACCAGCTTTATTGGTCCCATTGCGGAACAGTACTTAAGAAAGTTTGCATCAAAGGATGATGTTGATAAGACCTATGGGATATATGACAAACATGGCAACTTCTTCATTGGTGATCAGCAACTGACAATTGTTGATGAAAGTTTATTTATTGGAAATAAAGAATATGAGGGGTCACCAGGTCTATGGGAATTATTGATGAGTAAGAAACCAGATCCTAATATTTACACGGATCAAGACTATAATAATTATGCTGAGATAATACACAGCACCAACACATTACACAGGGGTAATAACCCTAATGCTAACCAACCAAAGGCGAGTAAGAGTTGGAAGTGGAAAAATCTCTTGAAAACGATGTGGCAGGCGCAAAACGTGAGTGCTCACTCCAACGCAACGCGTGGGGCACCGCAAGGTGCCATTCCCACATCTATCGGAAGTGGTCTCCCCAACGCAGACGATTTGGTGGCTAGGTTGGATCTCCTGATGGCAAGCAAGTCAGCGGGAAACACTGGAGTAAACGATGAGATTTTATCAATTTTGAATCACTTGAAGAGTCAAAACATCGTGAGTGATGAATTATATAAAAGAATCTTGTTACTATAAAAAAAGTATGTTAATCATAAATCATCATGGATATGAAAACCGTTATGCCTATGGAGGATCGGGAATCTTTGAGTCTTTAGCAAATGTAGTTGGAAGAGTATTCTCATCCACTGCAGCGAAGACTATAGGTAATGTTAGTTCGAATCTGGTTAAAGAAGGTGCAAAGAAGGCTTTACAGGCAGGACAGAAGGCGGCCCTCGATGCGGGTACAACTCTCGTTAAAAAGGGGGTGACCAAGTTGCTTAGTAGGCCACAGCCGCTCCCAGCACTCAATCCTAAATCGCACGCAATCCTATCTAAATACGCCAACCTGGCACCTAGTGGGGTGCGAAGAAGCTCACACCACACCCCACGTCATAGTGGGGCGCGGCCGCACCCTAACATTAATAACTTAATAAATGGTTCTGGGGTTATGGAGCCCTGGCGGAACTATAGTGGGGCGCAGCCGCAAATTTGTCAAAGACAAATTCGGGGAAGTGGGGCGCAGCCGCACCCAACAAGTTCCCACCCTAATAGGAATCAAAACGCTATTGCAATACAAGATCTTGTTCGAAGGATGAATAGATTGTAAGAATGTAATTTTTTTTTTAACTTGTGGAAAATGAGTTAAAAAAATATCTTGTTATTATAAAAATGGACATTCTAAATTTTACCGAGACACCTATAGTAGATGAAAGTATTGAAGAATATCAATATCATGAGTATGAATCTGTTACGGGGACGAGTCTAAACAATCCTGGGGAGATCAGGCTTAACATTGAGACACAGGATTTATTCACTCATCCGAGTGAGTCCTATCTCATTGTTGAGGGTCGACTTGTAAGAAATTATTAGTTTGGAGCTTCATACAGTCAAGTATAAACCACTGCGAGGTAATTCTTATATTCCACTCCCTGGAAAGCTTGCATTAAAAAAGGCAATCATCAACATGAAAAACGAGGATGGTATGTGCTTTAAGTGGAGTGTTGCTCGAGCGTTAAATCCGGTAGGGCGTCGTAATAATGAGCTTATCTCAAAACTATTAAAACAACAATCGGAAGAACTCAACTGGAAAAACATTACCTTTCCATTGACCTTAAAACCATAGATAGGTTTGAAAAACAAAATGCAACCATCTCTGTCAATGTATTTGGTTATGAAAATGGAGACGTTTATCCTCTTAGGATTAGTAGTGGGGCGCAAAATATTTCGGGGGATCAAAGGGAGCTCTGCGATCTCCAACTAGTTCCCATTAACCTTTTACTTATAGATAATGGGGAGAGACAACATTACTGCCTCATTAAAAGCATGAGCAGATTGCTATCCATACAAATGAGTAAAAATGAACATAAAAGACATTACTGCCTCCGATGCCTTAACTCTTTTATTTCAGAGGATTCCTTAGGTAAGCATAAAGAGTACTGCGACTCAAATGATGCTGTAAAGATTGAAATGCCAAAGGAAGGATCAACCTTAAATTTTAAGCACTTTTTCAAATCGATGAAAATACCCTTTGTAGTATATGCTGACTTTGAAAGCTTTACCCAAAAGTTGGATACGACCCAGCCCAACCCAGAAAACAGTTACACTAAACGGTATCAAAAGCATACACCTAGCGGGTTCTGCTACTACATTAAATGCTTTGATGATGAGGTTTACAAAAAAATTAGTTCAACAAATTCTGTTATTTACACAAAGCAATCTGAAGATGAGGATGTATCTCAAATTTTTGTTGAAAGCCTGGAACAAAGCATTAAAAACATTTACCAAAAATGTGGACATGCAAAAATGATCATTACACCAAATGAGCAAAAGGCTTTCGAGAAGGCAACAGCATGCTGGATATGTCAAGAAGATTTACTCACTGATAGGGTAAGAGATCACTGTCATTTTTCTGGTAAGTATCGAGGAGCTGCTCATAACACTTGCAACCTCAAGTACCGAAAACCAAAGTTTACCCCAATTATATTTCACAACCTAAGTGGGTATGACTCCCACCTGTTTATTAAAAACTTAGGTAAAACGGAGGGTAATATTAATTGCATTCCTAACAACGAAGAAAAGTACATCTCATTTACAAAAGAGTATGTAATTGACAGTTTTACAAACAAAGAAGGAGAAGAAAAGGAAATAAAACATCAGCTGCGGTTTATTGACAGTTTTAAATTTATGGCCTCTAGTCTAGATAAACTGGTAGGTAACCTTCAAAAAGATCAATTTGTAAACTTGAAAAGCAAATATAAAGGTGAGCAGTTAAGTTTACTAACACGTAAGGGTGTATATCCATATGACTACGTCGATGGTATTGAAAAGTTGTCTGAAACACAGTTACCTTCAAAGGAAGAGTTCTATTCCAAGTTGAGTGGCGATGGTATTTCAGATGAAGACTATGTGCATGCGCAAAAGGTTTGGAAAGAGTTTAAATGTAAGACGATAAGAGACTATCATGATCTCTATCTTACGTCAGATGTATTGCTTCTGGCAGATGTATTTGAAACCTTCCGTGATGTATGTATGAACAACTATAACCTAGACCCAGCCTGGTATTATACAGCACCTGGCCTAGCTTGGGATTCGGCTTTAAAAATAACCAATGTAAAGCTAGAAATGTTGACAGATCCTGATATGTTGCTCATGATTGAGAAAGGAATTAGAGGAGGTGTGAGTAGTATCATGACTCGGCATGGAAAGGCGAACAATAAGTACATGGGTAAATGTTTTAATTCTGAAAAACCTAGTAAGTATCTACAGTATCTCGATGCGAACAATTTGTACGGGTGGGCTATGAGCAAACCGCTTCCAACGCACGGGTTTGAGTGGATGAGTGAAAGCGAATTAACAAACTGGGAAAAAGAAAGCTGTATCCTCGAGGTTGACTTAGAATATCCTTTGAATCTCCACGATTTGCATAATAATTATCCTCTTGCTCCGGAAAAATTAACAGTCAACAAGGTTGAAAAACTTATCCCCAATCTCAATAACAAGACAAAGTACGTCGTTCACTATGAAAACCTCAAGCTGTATGAAAGTTTGGGATTGAAGATTGTCAAAATTCATAGAGGTATTAAGTTTGAGGAAAGCTCTTGGCTTCAAAAATACATTGATTTAAACACTTCACTTAGAGCTAATGCAAATAATGACTTTGAAAAGGACTTTTTCAAGCTTATGAACAACTCCGTCTTCGGAAAAACCATGGAAAACATTCGAAACAGGGTTGACATTAAGCTGGTAAATAATGAAAACAAGGCTATAAAGCTTGCAGCCAAGCCTAACTATAGCCACCGTACCATTTTCGATGAAAACTTAATAGCCGTTCATATGAAAAAGACCAAAATTAAGTTTAACAAGCCGGTTTACCTGGGTATGTCTATCCTTGATTTAAGTAAAACTTTAATGTACGACTTTCATTACAATTACATCAAAACAAAATATAATGACAAAGCTAAGCTATTGTTCACTGACACTGACAGTTTAGCATATGAGATTGAAACGGAGGACTTTTACAAGGATATAAATGAGGATGTAAAACAATTATTTGATACCAGCAACTTTCCATCTGATCACCCATCTTGTATCAAGTCTGGTGTGAACAAAAAAGTGGTCGGTATGTTTAAAGATGAATGCGGTGGAAAAATTATGCATGAGTTTGTTGGACTAAGAGCCAAATTATATTCATATAAAATATATGAGGGTGAGGAAGAAAAGAAATGTAAAGGTGTTAAGCGGAGTGTAGTTAAAAAGGAGATTAGCTTCAATGACTACAAAACCTGTCTGTTTAGTAGAAAGGAGCAAATGAGGAAAATGAACGTAATACGAAGTCATGAGCATGTAATGTACACAGAGGAAATTAATAAAATAGCCCTTTCAGCAAATGACGACAAGAGGGTCATTCAGGAGGATGGAGTGCATACGTTTGCATATGGGCATTGGCGCCTGTAGGAGAAGTGGGGCGCAACGTGTTGCGTCGGGGGACCGCTACGCGTCGGGGAAACTTGTTTCCCAACAAGTTCCCCAGCCGCACCCAAGCCCAGTAGGAAAACCCAGTAGGAAAGCCCAGTAGGAGAAGTGGGGCGCAGCCGCACCCAACCCCAGTAGGAAAGCCCAGTAGGAAAACCCAGTAGGAAAGCCGCACCCTAGGAGAAAAAGGTGCCACAAAGTGGCCAACGCGTAGCGGTCACGTCGCTCCAGCCCCCCATAAAAAAACGTTATTCGGGGGATCCCAAGTGGGGCGCCCCACCCAACAAGTCCCCCAGTCAGCTGCACACCTTTTGACCTTAAAGCCACCTCTCATTTTGTTAATTTTTTAACTAGTAAAACTTTACCATATTATGGTTAACTTTTTTAAAGCTACCATCATTGTGGTTAAAGTAGGAAAATAGGCAGAACCGGTAAAGTCCTACTACTCATATGTGTTAGTTGTTGTATGTGAGAAAGGGTTTATAGTCTTCTCTGACGATACATATGTGTTAGTTGTTGTATGTGAGAAAGGGTGTATAGTCTTCTCTGACGATACATATGTGTTAGTTGTTGTATGTGAGAAAGGGTGTATAGTCTTCTCTGACGATACATATGTGTTAGTTGTTGTATGTGAGAAAGGGTGTATAGTCTTCTCTGACGATACATATTTGTTAGTTGTTGTATGTGA